>WEKX01017095.1:1906-12338 GCA_013390025.1 Pitta sordida | reverse complement strand
GGCACGTCCCACTGCTGCCCTGTCCCATCACAGAGTGCTTGTTCCACTACTGCGGCGGTGAGCCCAGAACCACTTTCCTTCGGGCTACGTCATCACCAGGTGCGCCAGCCGTGCAGTCCCCAAGCATAGACTGCATCGCCTTCCCCGCCTCTAGTCATGGAAACAGTAATGTGCCCAGCAGGGGTCAGTCCCCAGCTGGGCTTAGAGCAACAGGGGACTGTGTGGCTTGTGGCAGTGCTGCCCTGGGTCTCTGCGGCTGCCCAGGGCATACCATGGCGTGAGCCTTCCCCTGTAGGGACCATGCATGGAGACACAAAGGAGTGGGGCAGGGACTGGGGCATGGTGCTATGGGAGCGAGAGACACTACGTGCTCTCCCCGTGGGGCCAGGCCAATCCTGCCCCACAGGGAGCACTGGCGCTGCCCCTCAGTGAAGCAGAGGCACTGCACATGCGTCAACTGGGAAGCTTCGTGAATCACTGAGACAGGTCTGTGAGAAAAATTTCTCACAAATCAGCGAGGTCACAATGGATAAGTCTCAATGCAGTGAGGTATTACTGTAAAGCAAGACAGAAATGATTCTGCGGGTGCATCATGCTTCAGCATTTCTGAAATAAAACAACCCGAACAAATGAAAATCATCTACTCTTTTACACAGACCATTATACTTCTCTTCTGAATCACTTCTGCGGAGAGAAAATTGTATTGTCTAAATACTACTAGTATGCACTCACTCTGCCCTTTACTGAGATAGAGGAAATGTTTTATAACATTGAAAATCTCTCCATATTGTCACTCTAGGTTTGAAGAACAGCAGCTCTAAGTAATTCCAGTTCATGGCTGTTCATATGATAACTGGAGCACAAGGTAGCAGTGGCATAAATGTTGGTTGTGTATAAATATCTGGATTCCAGAAGTATTGCTTTCACTGTCACCGATCATAGGTGAATTCTGGCTCCAGCATGAATAAGTTATTGGATAAGTTTTATTGTGTAGGAGTTAATGTAAAGAAAACATTAATGCGAGACTATATAGAAGAGAAATGTCATTTGTTGCTTAACTTTCTGTGCTGGTAGACTATGCCAGGTCACAATCTCAGGCACAAACAGTCAAATACCAATTCATATTCAAGTTACCTGAGCAGGATTGTTTACATGGCATTGGGTAACTGTTGTCACCTGGTGAGATCTCTCCTATTTTTATGATAATTGACAATGATGAAGTGGTACTTTACATAGGTATTTTTTTAGGGGTGAAAAGTTGCTATGGTATGATACTTCGACATGAAATATTGTTGGCTCCAGACTACAGGAATATTAGGAAAATATCCCTTTTTTTATACATATTACAGCTATCCTATTTTACCGTTCTTCTGCTGGAATAACAGGCAAAGGAATGTCACACAGAGTGCATAACGAACTGGTTGCCATTCTCTATCAGAATGCTGCTGATTCATTGTCTGTAAAGTGATCATAACACTGAAATCCCCATCTTCAGTACTCACCTATTTTACTGATGTCACAAATGTTCCTGGCTATTGATGTTTTAACCTTGCTCTGATTTTTTTCTGGTACTCTCACATTTACATGGTTCTTGTATTATTCTAAATATTTTTGTCATGAGTCTTCAGAGATGAGAAGCAGTGCTTTGCAAAACTGTGGCAGCATCAGTATCAGCAGACTTACAATTGTGTAGTCCTATTTTTCTCATTGTCATGTGTATAGATTTATCTACTTTAGTGATAAGATTTGAGTCTCACAAAAAGCAATTATTATATAACCCTATAATCACATCATGTTTGCTTGTATTTTGGTCTGATGACGCTGAATTCATAGGCATTTCAAATGTAGTGGAAAAATAGTGTGCAGTCTATGGTGTAGCAGCTTTCAATTGTCTTTGTTTTCTAGGTTTTTACCCGGTATAGATTTTTTGTTTCTTTTTTTTGTATTTCAGTGAAAATTTGAGATCTGTATTTATTTGAGTAAGTGTGGGTAGTGGTTGGGAATAAATGAAAACAAGCGCGTGAGTAGTCAGCCTTTCTATGCCTACACATAAGCAATTTGAAAATGGCAGTTTACAACATTTGTAATTTAAAAAATGAAAACTACAAATAGCCTTCCTCAGACAGAGAAAAATGCATGTCTTGTTCGCAGCATGGCATCTATGTAGACATTTGAAAACCCTAAGTAGCTAAGTGATCTTATAAACAGTGTAGAAGAGTTCCTGTTTCTTGTGGAGGTAATTAAAAGGACCTGCTGCTTTAATTTCCTGTTAAATGGAAGGCTAACAGAGGGTGCAACCACCACTTTTTGCACTACACACCGTTGCACGCTCAGCACCTCCGCGGCACCCCACTCGGTGCCTGGCAGGAATCCTGGGACTCCCTAGGTGGGAATGGGCTGAAGCCATTCCCTTTGGTTTCCTGAGTCAGCTCAGGGTGTGGGGTGGTCCTGGGAAGGCCACACAGTGCTCCAGGGCTAAGGGAGACAGGACGATGGGCAGAGCTGAACTGCATAATTATGAGTTTTCTATCTCTGTGGAAACAGGGCTTCGCAGGAGGGGAGGGGACCAAATGACCCGCGAAACCGGGATCCCTGTAATTACTGGCTGTCAAGTAATCACTTTCACTTGGGTCAATAATGATGGTAGTTCATTAAGCTTTATCTTCAATGTTGCACTGCTATATCCTTTATGGCTTTTTTTCCATTAGATGTATATTTTTTACAATCACTGGAGTACTATCTGCTAGCAAAGAAGATATAATCTCCTTTCATTCCCATCGAAAATGTTGAAAAGTTGCATTAATTTCTAAAGGTTTTGAAGTATTATCTGTCACTCTTTCATTTTTAAACTCAAGATTTGAAGCTAGTATTCAATCTAGTTTTCAATTCTCCACCTGCCTTTTTGAAGATCCTTATTTTGGCACATCTCTTCTGCCTGAGGATTAGCTTTCCTCTTAAAAATGTCAAAACATCTCTGTTGTTCTTCTAGAACGTGGAAAGAGTCTGAAGTGAGATTTTGAGTGATTTTGAGGGGGTGGTTTTAGTTTGGTTTGGTTGGGGTTTTTTAAGTTTAGAGGGGGTTTTGTTCTTTTAACTTGATCCTAATCTCATTCTGACTGGATAATCAAACTGGCCTATGTCCTATGTATTTTTTTCTGTCTAAGTCAGTATTATTTCATTAGAAGCAATTTCACACACCAACACACATCTGTACCATCATTTCTTTTTTAATACTTGTGAAACATGCATTCTCTATAGACCATCTAGCTACTGTAATTTGTTCTAAGAAATTTGTTTAAGACTGCTTAACTTGGAAGTGTGAGCCTAAATAAGAATTCAAAACAATTAGAAGAATTGTTACAGAATTCTGAATAGCTTTTCTGGAGGTTAAAAGTGATGAAATTCCTGTGAAGACAAAAGTCGTTAGACGCTCTTTAAACAATAATAATACTGTGTTTTGATGACAGTAAAACTGAGTGATTTTATGCATTCTTTTATAATGCCTTCTTTCTTGGTTATTTTGAAATTGCTACGAACAAAATGAAGATTAGTCAAGGTCTTAGATAGGCTGCTTCCTCCCACCAACTGTAGCATCACTCATTCTGGCAAAGAAACAAGGACATTTACAGCACAGATTTCCCAGTGTTTTAGAGAGGCAACAATTGTCATGACATTAGAAAATCTGTTCCAAAGTTATTTTATCATTAAAATGTTGCCTTTCGCCCCTCTTCTTGCTTTCTGTATACTCTTCTCCTCTATTATTCCCTCAATAGCATTTTTCAGCTATCAATTGTACAAGATCAATCGCTCTTACAGGTTTTGGTCTTGTGTGTTTAAATATGTTTTAGTAGTACAATCTAAATCCAGAACGTTGTTTCTAAAGGCAACCTCACCCGGCAAGTTATTTCCCTCTGGACTCTTTCAAATAATAAAAATCTTGTGCCCTGTTATATAATAAATTGTATATGAATGCATGCCAGAATGGGGACCAGTGTCAGTAAGATGGAGATGCTATTTCTAAATATTATTTTGTATATGTGGGAAGAACCATTCTAACATGAAATGATAAGAAAGATTCAGAAGAAGAAAAGAAAAGGCTGAAGGTTTGAATGTAAAGTAGATGCACAATAGCTAATACTCAATTGAATAACACTTTTCCTTTATGTAGGAGTTACAAAAAGAAGTATAGGGGAAGTTATTTAGGAATTTGTAAGGCTTTTTGCCTAGAGGAAAAGTCAGGAAAACATTTTCTCCTGAGTATGTGTCTTGTGTATGTATTTTCAGTAACCGTGTGGAAGCTTGGACTAGGGATGTTCACTTCCTGCTCCGACAAGAAGGGAGACCCATGGTAAATCTTACGGGTGATAAGAAGCTGGTTAGAGTGATGGAAGCAGATTGGCGAAATACTGATAAAGCAGTAAATTGGATAAAGGAAGAAGCTGTTAACCTTACTCAACCATTTGTTCTTTACTTGGGACTAAATTTACCACATCCATATCCATCACCCTATGCAGGAGAAAATTTTGGATCTTCTACATTTTTAACATCTCCCTATTGGCTTGAAAAGGTATGTGAAGATGAAAATTATGTATATATTTCTAAATAACTGTACTTTTTAGGTAGAGTATTTTTTTCTGATTTTTCAAGTCAGGCCTAGTTTTGATATTTCAGCGCCAGTTAAGAAAGTACTTGAATGAGATGTTAGATTTCTCATTTAAGGCTACGCAAGTAGAAGTGAGGAATCTCTCTGTTGTAGGAAGGAGTTTGCAGCAGTAGTCACAGAATCGATAAAGAAGGTTGGCATTTGGTGGCTAGAAATACATTAAAAAGAACAAAATTATAATGATCTGAAGTTTATTGTTATGAATATTCTGTATTTTGCTTGTTATAAATGATGCTATATGTAACCATTCTGTCTGAGTTTTACTGTGAAAGATTGACTTTTCCTGCAGAATATGAAGAAACATAAGATACAAGAAAAGTTTTTATTTTCTATTAGCTTTTCTTGTGCTATTCTAGATTTTCAATAGTTTTAGAGCCAAAAAAGTCCTGTTATGTCTATATGTGTAAAGCTAAGAAATAGCACTCCATTCCAAAGAAGAATTTTTCCTCTGTGTTGTATGATCTGCAGTTCACAGGTTCACAGGATATTCCAAGTTGGAAGGGACCCACAAGGATTATCTAGTCCAACTCCCAGGTGGATGCCCACCCAGGGATTGAACCTACAACCCTGGAGTCATGGGCACCATGTTCCATCCATCCGAGCCTCCCATCGCCTGGACCATGTCACTGAGTTCCTCATCCAGTCTTTTCTTAAACACCTCCAGGGATGGCGACTCCACCACCTCCCTGGGCAGACCATTCCACTGAGACANCAAGGTTCCTCTGAAGGGCCCTTCTACCCTCTGGCAGTTCAACATTTGAGCCCAATTTGTTATCATCTGCAAACTTGATCATGGTGGACTCAACTCCCCCGTCCATGTCATAAATAAAGATATTAAGCAATACTGAACCTAGTATTGATCCCTGTGGAACTCCACTAGAGACTGTCCACCAACTGGATGTGGCAACACTCTCTGGGCTCAGCCATCCAACTAACTCCTAACCCAACACAGAATGCCCCTATCCAATCCACACTCTGAGAGTTTCTTCTGAAGTTTACCATGGGAAACGGTGTCGAAGGCTTTGCTAAGATCCAAGTACACAACAACCACAGCCTTTCTATGGTCATCCAGGCGAGTCATCAGTTCATAAAAGGAGATCAGTCAGTCAAGGCAGGACCTACCTTTCCTAAATCTGTGGTGACTGGGTCTAATGTCATAGTTATTTTGTAGGTGCTGTGTAATAGCTGGGGACAGAGTGGCTGGACTGTGGGCAGGCAGAAAGGGACTTGGGATAGCAAACTTAACATGATAGGGTGGATAGCAAACTGAACATGAACCAGCAGTGAGCCCAGGTGACCAGGAAGACCAATGGCACATAGGCCTGCATCAGGAATGGTGTGGCCAGCAGGACTAGGGAAGTTATCTGTCCCCTCTACTCGGCACTAATTAGACCGTATCTTGAGTATTGTGTCCAGTTCTGGGCCCCTCAGTTTAAGAAAGATGTTGAGATACTAGAACGTAGAGGAGGATGACAAGGATGGTGATGGGGATGGAGCACAAGCTGTGTGAAGAGCGGTTGAAGGAGCTGGGGTTGTTTAGTCTGGAGAAGAGGAGTCTCAGGGGTGGCCTTATTGCAATCTATTACTACCTGAAAGGAGGTTGTAGTCAGGCTGGGGTTGGTCTCTTCTCTCAGGGAACTGACGACAGAAAAAGAGGACATAGTCTCAAGTTCCATCAGAGGAGGTCTAGACTTGATATTTGTAAGAAATTCTTCACTGAAAGGGTGATCTGCCATTGGAATGGGCTGCCCAGGGATGTCGTGGAGTCACTGTCCCAGGAGGTGTTTAAGAGTAGGCTAGATGAGTCACTTACTGCCATGGTTTAGATGATGGGTTGCTGTTGGATTATAGGTTGGACTTGATGATGTTCAAGGTGTCTTCCAACCTTGCCAATAATGTGATAGTTTTATACATTTCTTTATAACTAAACGGATTGACATCTGTAGAAACAGGTACAAAAGTATTAGAAAATCAGATTAATGTAGTCAGTTCCTTTTATTAAGATGTCAAGCATTGTCATCACTGTCCTGGAGACTTTCCCAGACTGCATGAATTTCCATGTTGTCTCACATAACACCCAATCTTTTTGACACATGAGGCTTATAGTTGCTCTACAGGTAATGAAGACACTATGCCAATATTTCCTTACTCTAGAGTACAGTTTTTTACAATATTGTTCTGTGCTCTCTGTCTTAGAAAAACACCTGCAAAACACCTATATCTGGCTCCTAGCGAGTTTCTAGATTATTTCATATAGCTGTTTTCTGAAAATACTTGATACTTTGAAGCTGTAGGGAAGTATGGACAAGGTAGCAGCACATAACAGATAAGCAGCTAGTGTTTCCTAGACCATAAAAATCCTGGACCATAAATTGACAACTGTGAATTTAGGCTAAAAAGTTTTTAATCAAATCTGTGTTAAGAAAATGTGTTTAATTCAATTGCTGAAGTAATATTATTTTTCTCTTATTTTTAGGTAACTTATGAAGCTATTAAAATACCCAAGTGGACTTCTCTTTCAGCGATGCATCCAGTAGACTATTACTCATCGTACACCAAGAATTGCACAGGAGAGTTTACAAAGGAAGAAGTGAGAAATATTAGAGCATTTTATTATGCTATGTGTGCAGAAACAGATGCCATGCTGGGTAGGTAATGTTTCATTATACAGTAAGTCATCTTGTTCTAATTTTTTTAAGAAAATGCTGGTAGAGGTCATCTTTGGGGAAAGAGAAAACAAAATGCCTCAATTCAGATCAGTAAGACATGTTGTCTTTGTTTAAGGAAGACAGTAATAGTTTATTTTAAATTACAGTCGGCCCTCGAATATCACGTTACTGTGGGTCTGGTCCCCCCCACCAAAGCTCTCCATCCGTGTTGATAGGCAGCTCATTAATATGCAGATTTGCACCGCTCCCTCACACCACCCCCTGCAGGCCCAGTGCACTCCAGTGCTGCTTCGGCACCACCCCACTGTGTGTCGATGTTTTTGTTGGCACTTCCCAGTGTAAGAGTCGGTCAGAAGAAGAATATTGTCTCAACATTGTTACCAGGGTCTTGGACAATATAAGGTGCCCCAAAAACTTAGGCTAAGATCTTGACAAGAGTTTGCAGTGGCCTACCTGCCTGAAAGTAGCAGCTGCCAGGTTCTGCTCCCTGGACTGTGACTGAAGTGTGGATCCTATAGAAACTAAGGCGCAGGTGCCCCAGAACAATGAACAATGTGGTACCAGTGTGTGCTGCACCCTTCTCTGACATGGGGGGACAGAACACCACATCCTGTACCTATTTTCCAAGAATCAAGGAATCATAACAACCCACTATCCAGGAAGATGGATTTGTTCATTGTAACATGAAAACACACCCCCTGGCCAAAGGCCACTCACTTCTGACCCTGACCACACCTTGGACACTCCTCCTTGGGCGTGCGTGGCAGGGAAAGGCAGAGCCTGGCAAAAGATTATGGGACAGATGAGGGGGCGAGGTGTGACAGCTAGTATAAGAGATGGCCCCTTAGCAATGAAACTTTGGAAGCTTCTCCCACCCTGGATCGACGATGGTCTATAGGGACACATTGAGGATCCGTTTGTGGTGGTAGCTATAACCTCTTTTTTCACAGTATCACAGTATAGAAAAGGCTGGAAAGGACCTTGAAGATCATCTAGTCCAACCTATAATCCAACTAACCTATCCTCTACATCTGCACTGGGAGAAGTTCAGGTTAGATCAGCCTCCCCTTGAACACATCCAGGGTTGGTGACTCAACCACCTCTGTGGGCAACCCATTCCACATCTGGATCACTCTTTCAGTAAAAAATCTTTTCCTAATATCTAGCCTAAACTTTCCCTGTTCTCTCTTTTCTGTTTCCCTTTTCTCTCTTTTCTCTTTATTTTCACTCTTTCATCTATCGCCTTGCTGCTTTACGGGCACTTAATAAAGTTTCCCTTTTTGATCAAAGCTAAACCCTCTCTCGAAATTTTGGTTTGCACTTTGAGATCCTGCAAATGAACCATCACGCGTCCAGCCTAGCTGACTGGACCATGACACCCGGCACCCGTGGCCACCCCATGCCTGGAAAAAAACCCTTTTCTGCTCAGCCAGGGACGCTGGTGTGGGGACCTGCCCGTGCCGCTGTCCTGACAGCTCTCCAGGTGGGTAGACCTGGTCTCACACTACTTGGGGTAGATGTGGTGTCCAGTATCGGACAGCACATCTACCCTGAGAAAGTCCCAGATACCATGCCTAACCTGAGACTGTGTAAATCTTTCATAACTGTGCACACAGCCTCTTTGGTCCAAGCAGAGCGAGACAGTGACATGGCACCAAGGGACCTGCCATAGCATCCATTGCACTCCGAGTGCAACAGAGGGGAGCGGGGTGGGTGCAGCACCAGGAGACCTGTTGCAGCCCCCTCACTTGAAGCGGAGCAAAGGGGAGCAGGGCAGGTGCAGCATGGGCGTGGCGCCAGAGGATCTGCTGCAACCCCCTCACTCAGAGAGGAGTAGAGCGGAGTAGGCTGGGTGTGGCATGGACACGGCACTGGCAGAACTGCTGCAGCCACCTCGCTCCAAGCAAAGCGAGAAGGGCTGGGGCAGGCCAGGTGCGGTGCTGGCGGAAGTGCTGCAGCCCCTTTGCTTCGAGCACAGCGGGATGGGAGCAGTGCAGGCAGAGCAGTGCGCCTCTGGTCTGTGCGGCGCAGCCTGGGGGTTAATTTGAATATTTATGACTGCCGAATTTGAATGTTCATGACTGTCAGTTCATGCTGGCACAAGCACAAGTGCCCTGCAAAACAGACCTCCACAATCAGAGGTAAATGAGACTGCAAAGAGGTGAATCCACAAATGAGGAACTGCGAACTGGAGAAGGTTGACTGTATATGAAAACGGTGGACAGTATAGAGCAAGAAAATAAATATATATACAGAAATCCCTCATATTTCATGCATCTTCAGGACCACTCAAATGCTGAAAAAAAAAAATTAGATCTAGTCAGCACGGATTTAGGAGACGAAGGTCCTGCCTGACCAACCTGATCTCCTTTTATGAACTGGTGACTTGCCTGGTTGATGATAGGAAGGCCATGGATGTGAACTGCTTGAATCATAGCAAAGCCTTTGACACGGTTTCCCATGGTAAGCTTCAGAAGAAACTCTCAGAGCGTGGATTGGATAGGAGCATTCTATGTTGGGTTAGGAATTGGTTGGATGGACGAGCCCAGAGAGTGCTGGTAAATGGTGCCATATCCAGCTGGCAGCCGGTCACTAGTGGAGTCCCACAGGGATCAGTGCTTGGCCCGGCACTGTTTAATTTCTTTATTGATGACAAGGATGGGGGAATTGAGTCCACCATGATCAAGTTTGCAGATGATAACAAATTGGGCTCAAATGTTGAACTGCCAGGGGGTAGAAGGGCCCTTCAGAGGAACCTAGACATGCTTAAGAAATGGGCAGATTCTAATGGTATGAGATTTAACAAGTCCAAATGCTGGGTTCTTCACTTTGGACATAACAATCCCATGCATCAATGTTGGCTGGAGGAATAATGGCTAGAGAGTGGTGAAATGGAGAGTGATTTGGTAGTAATGGTTGATAGGAAACTGAATATGAGCCAACAGTGTGCCCAGGTGGCTAAGAGGTCCAGTGGCATCCTTCCCTGTATCAGGAACAGTGTGGCCAGTAGGACTAGGGAAGTTATTCTTCCCCTATACTCAGGACTGGTCAGACCACATCTTGAGTACTGTGTTCAGTTCTGGGCTCCCCAGTTTAAGAA
>WEKX01017094.1:171002-184626 GCA_013390025.1 Pitta sordida | reverse complement strand
ATTAATACATTCAAGAAAAATTATTATTCAGAAGTGTTTTCAGGTGTAATGGTTGAAAAACTTGTGCTGTATTAACATACAGAGCTGCTATGTAGCAAATGTCCTTTTCAGGGATAATGGCATTATTTGTAATCATCAAGAACAGGCAAAGACTGAATTGATAAATAGGGAATGTCTACTGGAATCTTTCCTTAAAGTGGACTTTGAGGCAACTCTTGCTGCATCTCCTGGCTGCCTGCGATCTCTAAGAACCCCAAAAGGCCTTGTGCCTGCCCTTCACACCATAAACACACATATGTTACCAGAATGGCAACATTTTAGTACAAAAATAAACCACTGTACACTGTGACTGACAAGGTACTATTACAAATGTTATTTCTTTCATTAGATTTGGTATCTGTGAAGAAATCCCAAGCTGAGGCACTTCCCAGCTGGCTCCAGAAAAATAGTTAATTTAAAAATCATGGCTCTGAAACCAACTGATGTGAATAAGCAAATACGTATACCTGAAAAGTAGCACTTCATAAACATGCTGAAAATTCAAAAAGCATATGGATTCCAAATAACTGAAAAATGACTGGCAGAAACACAGGTCATCCTCAGGGAATCGCTGTATTTGCTTTAAGAATTTTAATAAAGAAAAGTATAATTATTAAAAAACATTTTATTACATAAATAAAATCAATTTCTTCTATAAAAATATAGTCAATAATACTAATAAATTCAAAGACACGGCAGTCATGATTTACCTCTTCTCCAAAAACATACTAACACACCTTCCTGCACATTACCACAGAAGCAGCATTATGTATAATAATGTTATAGAATCCAACTTGTCAGAGGCCAACTCAAGAAAGAGGAGGAAAAATGAGCAGATACGGTGATTTCAACAGGACAGTCAAAACAGCTGGTCCTGCTGTAAACAGGCCTTTGTCACAGGAAGAACACATTCACAGGTTAGAGCCAACCTAGAATTTAATTTGAAAACCTCAGTGAAAGTGTGCTAATAGAAAAATTCACAACAAAACAGATAAATATATTCAGTTACCTCTATACTAAAATAACCTCTGTCTACATAGTCACCGAGGAAGAGGTATCTTGTGTTAGCAGGTGATCCTCCCACTTCAAACAGCTTCATTAGGTCAAAGAACTGGCCATGAATATCACCACACACTGCAAGCAAAAATTTTGTTCATATTAGTTTTTAAAAATCTAACAGAAAAGTTACTAAGTTATAGTGAAGTAAATAGCCACAAAGTACTTCTAATTAAGAGGGAAGGTATAGAGCAAGAATAACAAATTTTTGAAGGTTCTCCCTTTGGGTTTCACGAAGACGTTTTGTTCCTCACCGGTGGCAATGCTGCTGACAGCCCCACTTCAGTCAGGCAGACTGGGGAGTACTTACACAGTTAATGCACTGAGCATCGAGGTCTTGAAAGCTGTCAGCAGCTCTGCACTGTCCTCCCCAGCTCCATAGGTATCCCTGCAAATCTCCTTGGTGTGTGTATTTGAAAATGCCGACTGACTCCACATGAGCTTGAAAGAAGTGGGGAGTGCGCTTTTGCTTCTGAGTCAGACCAACATACCTTTTAATATCATCATAGCTTCTCTTTGCTCGGTTACTCTCCTTCAAATAACTAAGTTCACAATTTAAACAGTGGGTAATTCCTGTGTTTTTAGAATATGAGACAGGACAAGACCAGTGGTCAGCAACCTAAGGCAGAAGTGCCAAGGATAGCAGATGGGAAGTCTTAGAAGAGCATACAGCAAAGCCAGGTCATCTCACAATTACACAAAAGTAATCAAAAGAACGTATGGAGGAGACAATTGCTCCTATCTCCTCCTTCCCACAGGAATTCTCAGTTCAGTGGAAGTCAGGAGCTGCCTTCTCCCTTCTGCATGAGGAACGGCTGATAACCATTAACAGGAACTTCAGAGACTTTGCCTTTCACTGATGCCAAGGGTCGCTGATCAATTGACAAATACTGTCTGCTGACTTCTTAGAGTTTATCAGTAAATTCTTTGGGGAAAAAAGTTGCTCTAATACTGCATATGGCACACCACACACACTTCAAACATTATTATTCCCTTAGAGCAGACTGTCATCACATGCTACAGAACATTAGACTACACAGAATGTGTCTGCTTGTATGTCTTTTTTTTCATTTTCTGCTCAAACACTGAATGACCTTTCCTTCTTTTTCAGTTGCCACTGTAGTAACTACTTGAAAAAACAGAAACACAAAAATTCTAAACAAACTAGTTTTGAGCTTTTTCTGGAATTGCAAAAGACCCTGAGCTCAGACAGCCACTAAGGGAATTATTTCAATCACTCATTTTTTAAAAAATGTTAGTAAGAATAATAATGTACTGTTTTAATGTTTTCATTTACCCAATACTAACAAATAACAAGCCGATGCCCTAAAAGAAGCTTTCAGGCACTAATTTCATATATGTCCATTTAGAAGAAACCACTTCCAGCTTAAAGAAAATCTGATTGGAACACAAAATCAAATCTATTTCCATTACCATAAATAACAGATCGCCAACAAACTATTTTCTATGAGTTTAGATTATTTATAAATAAAAATACTAAAGGACACCAAATCCACCTTACACCAGGTCAAACAGAAATAGAATGAGTCAAACTATGAAAATACTCAAAACCCCCTCAGAGGCAGCTTTGTCCCAGCGTTAAAGATGCTAAAACAACCTTGAAACACTTTCCAGTACTAGCACTCTCACAAGAACATGGTTTTACACGCAATCACCAGCCTCACTTACAAATGAAATTCACCAAGAATCCCAGTCCACAGGGACGTGCTTCAAACCACTGCAACCAGCTGCTCTTCACATATTTAGATTTCAGGATTATCCTGAGTTCAGGCAGATGCCGTTATTCCCACTTACAATATAGCAGGAATTAGAAATACATCATTCAACAGCATTTAACTACTTCATTGTTTCACCGATTTTAACATCACCACACTAGCTTGTCCAATACATTTAATGCCTTCATTTGGCAAAATCACATGCAGACTGTTAAGCAAATGCAGTTGGGAGGGATAATTCAGTAGGACTAACACAAAAATGTAATCTTAGCAGTTTTAAGACAAACTCTACTACTGAAAAAATCTGGCTTTTTTTCAAATTTAATTACATGTGAAAATATCCAGAAATATTACCTGTAATTGGAGCTTCAACTTCTATCATAGTTTTTTCCCTCCGTAATATTGCAGCACCCTCATTGATGATTCTAAGTGCAATTTCTTCATCCACTCGACCTTCTTTTATCAAGTGGTTCTTCAAAATATCAACCCTTGGTCTTCCATCTGTGTCAAACACCTCTTCAGACGTTAAGCGATGCGTTGGTGGGAAAGGGACAGCTGAAATTTAAAAAGAAGAAAGAGTAGTCACGACAGTGCTATTTTAAAACCCTAGTCCATCTAGGATTGGATCTGTAATGGAATAGCTGCCATCCAAATAGCAAACTTGCCTTTAATCAACCAACTCCATGACAGCATTAACAGCTGGATAGAATAGTGCTATCTAGTTAAAAAAATTAACATCTGTAATATGCAAGGTTGGAGAAACTATAAAACAGAGGTACAAAGAACGATAGTATGTACAGCATTTGGAAGAGTCAAAACTGGTTTTGCAACAGGAAATCTCTCTCCAATATACTGCCATTTTCTGGAGGACTCATGAGGTATTGGAGATGCAGGATATTCATTTAATATCCACCCAGACTTGCAAAAGCATTTAAAAATGATCCCATCATCAAAGCCTCAGGGGAAAAAAAACACCAAAAAACCTCAGTCAAACAAAAAACCACACCAAAAGAAATCCAAAGCTAGCAAGAAAAGGAAACAATACTGTCTGAAAGACCAGAAATACAAGGAGGCAGTAAGCAGTGGTTGGGGACCAAAGCAGGCTCAGCAACTGCCCAGAGAGCACATTTGATGGCCAGTTCAGTTACTGCACCCATGAAATATGGATGTGGGACATGGAAAAAGAGGTACCTCAAACCAGTCCCTAAGCATTGTGTCAGAACTTCGTCACACTCAGGCAGTATTTTACAGAAATAAAACTCATCTAACCTTATCCCTCCTCAAGCTAAACACTGTTGAATGAACGAACAAAACCAGGAGCAATACCATTTCATTTCTCTCCATTCAAATATTATATATTAAAACAGAAAAGTGGGAGAAGATCTATTCAAAGATTACAACTATTAGTATGAATACACTTGTAGAGAGATTATTCGTATTCATATTCTAACTTTACAAAGTTAAACTTACATTCCAAAAATCAATGCCTAAATACCAAAACATTTGCTGACTTCATATAAACTGATGTCTAGATTACTAGCTCTTTTATAGAGTAATAAAAATCTATTAATTGATGCATAAATCACATATATATATCTCCACTTAAATCAAATCAGACTTGAAAATAAACTGGAGAATTGTCTACTGTTCTTCTTATACAAGCTCCCAAATAGGAAGAAGCTGAAAGACGTGCCTTTACTTTCCACAGTGCAGAACAAAATGTGGCACTTTATTTTATTAACAAAAGAGAAATCACCTGCACTTCATTTGGTCTCCTCTAGTAGTGATTTAAGTTTCACTCAGAAATGTTAAAATTCTGTGTAGTTCAAATGTTAATAAACTTAACTTACTTAAGATATCAAAATACAATCACTTCCATTCCATGTGCAATTGTTTAAAAACTTAAATCTGGCTCTGAAAAGAGCAATTAAATTCTGACAAAAAAGATTTAACTAATTTTTAGAAGCACTTAATTATGACCACGAAAACACCAACTCTAGTACTCACTGTTTTTCCGAACCTAACTTTTCAACCAACATATTCTCTCAATATTATTTTTGCATTATTTCAAATCTTACACTAATTCACAGTATTCACAGTATAAATAAGGCTGGAAAGGACCTCAAAGATCATCTAGTCCAACCTATAGCCCAACTAACCTAGCATCGACATCTAGATCGTATCACTCATACTCACCACTACACTAACGAGGTAATTGGTACATGAATTAGTCTTAGGCCCTTTCATCTCTCTTTTTTAACACATTATTTGTGGGTCCACAACTGCCTTCAGCAATGCAAAGTTGAGCTCATCCCTTTATGATGGATCAGACAACTCACGAAGTATATTTCTCCCACTTTAATTGCTGCAAGACCATTAGAGATCCCACATACTTTCCCAAAGCCAAAGTTGATCACCTCCAAGAAACAATTCTGCAGGAACTGTGCTGCATTAGTCCTAGTATTATTCCTAGATAAGATCTATTTAAGGGAAAGATGATTTTCTTAAAGGGGTTTTTTGGGTAGAGGCAATGTGTGGTAGAGAATGGTCTCTTGGGGTGACCACTGTCCTTCACGCTATTAAGTGCAAATCATTACTGACTCCTTATGAGTATCCACGGCTGCAGAATTCAGAAAGGTGGCATTGACCTCTTCCTTATGACAGTTCAGACTTTTGAGGGGTCCTAAGTCCATGGTAAATAAAATTCCCTTCTCTTAATGAAGTTCTTATGTCTACTTAATTACATTAGAAGGAACTTTTTCACAGAGAGGGTGATCTCTCAGTGGAATGGGCTGCCCAAGGAGGTGGTGGAGTCACCGTCCCTAGGGGTGTTTAAGAAAAGGTTGGATGATGTACTTGGTGGCACGACCAAGATATTAGGATAGTGTGTTATTGGCAGGATGGGTTTTGGTAGCAGGATGACAACAGGTTAGGTAATAGGTGATAGCTTGGACTCCATGATCTCTATGGCCTTTTCCAACCTTACTAATTCTATGATTCTGTAATGTATTTCAGAACAGATTAATGCAAAAATTCATTCTATTTTAACAAACTCTAACTTTGAGTTTGTCTATCAAGTTATATTTTCTGGGAGGCTACAAAACCAGCTGTTTTAACAGTGTCAAGATCGGTCTCAAATTATTTGAATTAACATACCCATGAAGACTCAGATTTCAAACTGTACCCAGGGGTTGGTTATCCATAATGCCCATGACTGCAGCACGAGAAGTAATTAAGCATCTCTAAAGTTATATTTGCCTTATGAAAAACTGAAGTCTTAAAAGTAGTTCCTCAGAGTTTAACAAAATCCTTCTCACACAGTACATATATTTTCCCATTGCTCAAGAATAATTTTTTAAGAATAATATTCAGAGAAGACAGAATAAGACAGCTAAAGATTTTGTCTCTATCAGTGAATAAAAACTAACACTATAAAAATTGTTTCTTTCCCTTCTATACTTTAATTTTTGTCTGGGCAACAGTTAGCCCTACATTAGAGCGCATACCTTTGAAAAATATTACAAACAACTTCTTTTAATAGGTTAAGGATGATAATTTTTGAAGCATGTAGACAATTTCTGCAGACTAATGGGTTTAATTAAACCTTGGATGAAGTAGTCATAGTAGCCTAAGGAAAAAGAATTGCATGATGTGTTCCAAGACATAAATACAATCCACGTTCCCAAGTCTTGGTGCATAACCTGAGCTCTTGAGACTGTAACAGAGTGGTAATTAAGAGGAATTACCCTACGGAAATAACATGGTGCTGGGCATTAAGGGATTCCCTTCTAGCACCCCCAGCAAAGCTAAACAATAGAGAAGCATTCAGAGATGAATAACTGCAGTACAAAATAACAGACATGTCCTATTAGTAAAAGTATAGATGGACAGTAGCTTTTGGGGTTTGTTAATAAAATATTTTGATGGCTTTGTTCCTACTTGTACATGCATTAACAAAGAGGAAAAAGAACTTCACCCTTCCTTTATACTGAAGTACTACTTAGAGATATCAAAAGCAAAACCTCGAAACTAGCTCTACATTGACTTTCTAGAAGCCTTTGGGTACATTTAAACTTTAAAATAAGGCAGATTGAAAGGATAATCTGAATGGATAAATTCCCAGTACATGGTAAAGAGGTTCAAAGTAGAAAAGCTAAATTAGTGTGGCACTTTACCCAATATAATAATCCCTGCTGAGAGGTGCAATATGGCAATGAACACAAACATGCTACTTCCAGACCCAAAGCAGATCTCACAGTGCCTGGTAACTGAGGACAACAGTAGCTGCTAATAAAATCTTCCAAGTAGATACTGTAAATTTAAACCATGTTGATATATATGCCCAGTGTAACACCTTCCCTTAAATCTGGCTTGTATCAGAGACACCCTGTTGGAAAAGGCTCGTGAAACAAGCCAAGATCAAAGCCTCTGGACTAACGTAAGGAAAAGTATCTGGAATTGACCTGACCAAGTCCTGTACTTCCACAAGCTTCCAATGTTTCTGTTCTTAGGACTGTAAAACTTAAGTAATCCTTTTTCTCTGACACTGAAAGAAAATTACTCATTTTTCTTCTATAATCAGAAGTCCACAACATGTTTCATGAACTTAGTTTTGGCTGTTTAATACAGCTCAATGTACCAGATTATATTTTCTGTTTTAAGAACATTTTTGAATTCAGAGACAAAATCTCAGCTCACATTGGCAAGGTTATTAAACACAGACATTCTGTTTGTAAAGAATTTGTTGCTTGGGTGATAGGTATACATGAAACAGTATATATGTATAAGGTTTATCTCCACCGAGTGATATCACATAACAATACATCCATAGTGTTCTGTGGAAAGACAGGCAGCACCCTTCATTTTGTCAGCAGGTTTATTACCATGACAGCAAAGTTGTCTGCGGTTCCTCTGTTGTTTGGTCAGGTTTTGTGGGCTTTTGGTTTTATAAATACATTGCTGTCTATTCATTGTCACTCAGAAGAATCACAAAGCCTAACACCTACCACAACTCTCAGTCTGTCCCTGGACTTTTCACACCTCTGCCAACACCTATAAAGAAAGAGAAGACGCAGCACCCATAACTGCTATGAGAACAGAACATATCCAATTGTCCTCCTGCATTTGGCAGAACCGATTTGTTAAAAACAGCATAAAGACACCACAGATGGTCTGTGGACCAGCAACCCTGAAAATACTAGATAAGCACAAATACACAGCAGTGTCTGCTGGAACCAGAAAGCTCCAATCAACAGCTGACAAAAACCACAGGTTACCCTATTCATCCCAAACAGGAAGGCACGGATACAGCAAAGCCACTTTCTTCCAAACTACAAAAACAAAAGTTTCTTTGAACACAAGATTCCTGCTATATTAGCAAACATTCTGGAAGCAAGAAAATGACCCTGTAAACCTTGAAACCCTACAACAGCACCGCATGCACCATTTATTTCACCCTCGTGTACTTACAGCCTTAGAATTTTCATAGAATTTTAAATCTCAAGTGAAACTGTGACTATACCTAGTGTGCCAAAGTGTATTAATTTATCTTTTATACTGTCCATGTACTTTTTTCAATTAACTTGGTTGACATTTTTGGAAGCTTCTCTCAGGAAAAATATAAATATTTGTTTGAAAAGTATTTAAAGGTACACCTCACATTAAAATGGTCAGTGTGTCATGCCAAACAATTATTTAGTGCTTAAATGTGCTTCTGACAATGATGGATGCACAGGTCTTCCCCTCCCCGTATTCTGACTTCCAAGCAGGGTGGCTTAAGGATTTTCTCTAGAATTTCATCCAGACCATCATGTTTATGATCACTGATAGAACAATTTTCCACTGTTTTGTCCAGATCCTGGATAGACACTCGTAGTTTTTGCCTCCACTGCATCTTATTGCTATGAATACTACAATTTTAATTACACATTATTTAAAAAGATATTTCACCCTTCCTAGTTTGGTCCTGCATTTTTCCTTTTCACAGGGAGAAAATAATCACACATTCTTCCTATTCAACTTTTCCATTAAATACCATTCATAAGGTAAACAGCATCTAACTCCATCCCCTATTCAACCACCTCTTTTCCAAGCCAAAGATTTCTCATCTTTGTCAGTCCACCTTGCCTGAAAGCCACTCTGTGCCCCTGAACACGTCCTTAGAGAGAGAAGAAAACCAGGAAGATGGAATAAAATTACACGCCGTTGCTCAAGATGTAACAACATATCATGCACATAATATATATAATGGCATGATGGTGCAACCACTTTTATCTAAACTGATCATCCATCTGAATTCCTATCAGACTGACACTGCACTAATATTTTCAGAAGATTATCCATACAGACTCTAATATTTTTTCCCAAGTTCACCACGTTCTACGCTTCAGCAAGAATTGTTCTGTCCTTCACAGAGGTCTTCTCTGTCTTCATCTGAACAGCATCTCCTACAACTTCTTCATCCAGGTGCTCAGTCTGACAAGAGCTTCCTGAAACACCTCTGGAAGTTTGCTATCCTAGGTAAGTGTCACTATGTACCATCCACTCTGCTTTCTAACGAAGTTGTCAACTCATCTGAAGAGCAGAGACGACAGATGTTAACCTCCCTCCACCACGTGAGTTTATCACCTATTAACATCCTTTCTTCCCTAACTAATTTGTATCCAAAAGAGGGTATTGCCTCTTTTGTTTACTTTACAGGTTTTAGTGAAGGAACCTGATGAATAGTTTTGGCTGGATCAATAAGCTCACCAGCTCCTTCAAAATATTCTAACAATTTCTCTTGATTTCCACCTATGAGAACTGTATCAACTCCTTTTTAATACTGTATTTCCCCAGGGATATACTTAGTCTGCTCTTCCTTACAAGTGCTATGAATCTTGTTTAAATTAAACTTATTGATCTACAGTTCTCCAGTTCAATCTAGAATTTTTTTAAAAAATGCTTCTGTGCTCCATCTTTCTGACTCAGGAGATGAATTATGCCACAGGCTATGGAAAATAAATCCACAATTTTGCACCCAAAACCCCCAAAGAATTCCTTTAGAGCCACTGGACAAATATCTTCTGATCCTGGGATATTTTTTTTGGAACATTTCTTTTGTTGATATGTTTTGAAACCACTTACATTTCAGTGAGAAAATTCTCTGGTCGTATTTAGCAATGAGAACTGACTCATGTGTGAAGGAGTCCTTAATTCCTTATACAACACAAATGTAAGTAGTTGCCCGACTTTTGTGCTCTGGCCTTACCTTCCCAACCCTCAACTGCCAATTTGCCCTACTGAAATTGGGGCAGGCTTCATTTTTGGGCAGGTTTTTAGGGGTTTAGTTGCTGTTACTTCAAGTTTTATCCACTCTAACCATCCCCTAAAACAAAAAAAGACCAGTCAAACACTTGTCAGAATTCAGTTCCATTTCATTGCCTCTCCCCCCAAACACAATTGTCATTTTTAAAAAATACAACTTTCTAATACTCTTTTTACACTGCTGCTTTCCTGGATCATCTCAGAATAATTTCTGGCCAGCAGCTTAAGTGCCTTGTAATATTTTTAAAACAGGCTTCATACTGCATGTCAACTTTTAACCTTTTACCTTTTTTTTCTTAACCAGACTCTGAATTGTAAAGTTAAATACTGCAATGATTTCTTTTTCTCCTTACATGGACATAATTGTTCAAAAGCAGCTATCAATGCCTTAATTTAGGACCCTGCTCAAGGGTTACATCTCTCTGGGCTTCTCTGAAGAGTTGTTTCAATGAGGTTCCATTTAATATCCAAAATGACAGCTGACCAATCAGACTGTACCATGACTTTTATCCAAAACAAAGGAATACTGAAGCCTTCCATTTCCAGGAGAATAGGCAGAATCTCCAAATTTAGCATCAGGTCAGCAGGACGAGGTCCTGTGGATTGCTTCCCAAAGTCTAGAACACCCACCCCGTGGACAAAGCCGAGTGCTGGGGAGGGCAGAGCACTCCCAAGGGTCGCTACAACGGCTGGGGGCAGAGAAACCCTCAAAGAAAAGCCAAGGAAGGCTCGTCCCTGCCATGCCCAGGACTGCTCTACCCAACTGTTTGAGCTTACAAGCACTTTTTCCTCCCCATCCCTCAACAGCACTTTACTACCAGGCAGTGAAACAGTTGCTTCAGGAGAAAAGATAGAGGGACAAATTCAAAGTTTGAAAGCCACCTGCACTGAAAGGTCAAGTGAGCTGACTGAAGTCAGACTATCATCCAACAAGAAAGGCAAACTCAAAACCAAAAGAGCCAGCACTTGGATATCAACAGTAGTTTAAAGAAAAAAAAACATAATGGAGGAAACTGCCATCTTCCACAAGACAGTAAAACACCAAGCATCCTTCAAAGACGAAGAGGGTGCTTCAGAAAACAGTAAATCAGGACAACAGGTACATTTTCTCATCTCTATCAAGTAAAAAACCCAAAACAGCAGTAACAAAAGCCTCATCACAAGACACCTTTGGGAATCAAACGCCAAAAGCTGACTTTAGGTATTTCGATTTCACAGCTAACCTTCAATTTATAGGAGACTGTAAGTACAAATTACTTGGGCAATTTAACTGAGCCATGAAAAAAGAAAATGTGAGCTTTTTATAAACTTTAAAAGGTACCACTCATCTTTGATGACATAATTCGTATTTGGAAAGGTATGCCAGACCAACGCAGACAGCCTGTATAGATTGCATATTTAAAGCCATTATTAAATTTATTATATGTATCTCTAATATGAACATATTACACCTGATAACCTTTTGGATATTTCTCCAGATATATGTACTTCCCATCAACTGCTAAATATATAGGTCAAAATACTAAGGGAGACACATTCCAATCATTATCCTACCGCATTAAAAAAGATTAGTTACTGATGATAGAATAATTTAACCATTTCTTCTTGGGTGAGCATCTCTTGCTCATTTCTACTGATACATATTATTATGGTGGTAAAGAATTTAATTTCTCATGGCCTCTGAAATTGAAGGCATTCCGTTCTTTCTCCCCTCTTCCAGAGAAAGAAAAAGCTCAGATAAAGGCAAGAGGAACAAGGCCAATACAGTAACAGCAAGCTTTAAGGCCTGAATTTCCTCCCCAAAAGACAGAGTATATGGAGAGCATTTAAGATGAAATATGGACCAATACACAGATACACCACATAATATTACTACATTTTTTCTCAAGAACTGGAGACATGACAGATTACCTATTCAATATACAACAGGCAAGAGTATGGGGATTGTTTCCTGGTATGTGAGAGGCCATGCATCTGTTTGTGAACAGGGATGCAACACAGCTGTCACATTTTAGCATGGTTTCAATAAGTATATTTATGTTGCACAGATACTCCCACTCAGGAGTGATATAACACAATCTTGCACCTCTGGGATCACTGTCCAAAAAAACCCACGTAGTATTTCTAATTGCACTGCACCTAAAGGAGGAGGGGAGAACCAAACCACCCTGTCCTTTGTATCAATAACACAGCTTGGCACAAGTGTCCAGGCTTTTTCCAGAGGCCAGTGATTCAGCACGGTAAGCATGGATAGGACAGGTCAACAGAAGGTAGAGGAAAATGCTGCTCTATGAACTGGCTGTAATTACGTCAGATGAAGCCATAAAAGCCTTTACAATAGTCCTGCATCCCACACGCCCAGGTTCAAAGAAATACTGCAACCCCAGGCAGTTCGTTCTGTTAGAGTGAAGCAAGTCTTAACTATAATTTTAAACAACCAGATCCAAAGGTCACATTTAACAAGCTGAATTATTAAGTGATTAGAAATCAGCAGACTTTCCACTGCATTCTAAAGTATCTGATCACTTACTCTTCTTTTGCATTGTCTAAAGAATTTCTTAACACAGATTGCAGTAAAGGTATAAAAATTCAGCAATTCTATACACCACACCACACAATTAAGTACCACTAATGAGTACAACTTTCCAATTGACTAGTTTTAATATTTTCTACTTTTACCCTTCCAAAAAATTCAACAGGTTAAGCAATCCAAAATGAGTAACAATCTATTGTGAGCAAAGCTTTCCGACTTACTGGAAAACATGCCGATTTCCAAAACACACTATGGGATTCCAAGGTTTTAATTAAGACCTGCTGAAGAAAATACATCCTCCTTTCATTTTTCAAGGCCCCCTGTTACATAAAAAGTTAAACGACCAGATCTCCACCCCTTCAAACTCAGTCAGGCCCTGCATTCCTATGAATGTCAACCTTAAAAGCAGCCCAGGCCTGTCACCACAACTGTCCACACTGCCACCGTCAAACAGAGCTCAACGTGAAAACCGCTGAGATCAAAACACACACAGCGATTTGCAATTTGAGTCAACACAACCCAGGAATTCTTTGATGCGCTACCTATGCTCTGCTCTTAACTGAAAATATAGGTCTAAAAAATACATTTTAGGATGCTTGGGCTGCCAAGGATTATTCTCCTCATGAATACCAAAATGACTCACTTGATGGGGTTCAGAGGAAAGAACTTAATATTTTACCGCATTGTAGTCGCTACTGTAAAAGGTTTTGTTGTGAGAAGCATATCGTTTGACTTTTAAAGGTCCCCCACGAGATTGCCGCGGACGGCTACAAGCAAATGGATCAAGGTGAATTTCCTCCATCAGAACTGGCACCTGGGAACAGCAGCCAGTGGAACGGGCGGCAGCACCTTCCCGCAGTGCCGGGCCCGGCCGTGCCCCCGGCCAGCCCCGCACACGCTCCGGGCACCGCATCCACAGGCCCGCAGGCCTCGGCACCGCTCCCCCCGCCGGGCC
>WEKX01017094.1:89612-170921 GCA_013390025.1 Pitta sordida | reverse complement strand
GGGCGGTGCGGCGGGAGGGCCCGGCCCCCAGCGACCCCGCACGGGCCGGCGGCCACCATGGAGAGCTCCGCGGGGCCGCCCCCGGGCTGGGGACTGCACGGCCGGAGGAGCCATTTTGTGGGATGGCGAAGCCCTCGGTGTCCCCCGGGAAACAGCGCGGGGCGAGCGGCCTCTCGCCCGCACCACGGCTGGAAGGGAACCCGCAGCCTCCCCCGGGGGTGCAGAGCCGGCCTAGGGCAGGAGAAATTGCCCCCAAAGAACCTGGGCCCAGCTTACAGCAAGCTCCCAACACCTGGTAATTCAGCCAGACTTCTCCGTACCAGGCCTGGCTGGGGCTGAACAAGAGTGGACAAAAGAGCAGTGACAGCTTTGGGTACGGCAGCTCCAGCTGACCCTCCTCACAGCCCTCACAGGTGCCTGGGCAGAGGCTCAGCACCACGGCCCTGGTGTCACACATGAACCGTGCACAGTTCGTGCACAGCAACAGCTCCAGCCACTTGCAGGGCGTAAGGCAGGACTCGGTCTTAGCAGATGGATTGGTACAACTGTAGTAGATCTAAGTGAATCTGGTTATTACGACTACTCTGTCACCTTCTGATGAAAAGTACGTAGTTCCTGGTCTCCACTGTTAACAGCCCGTGACGTAGTGTATCCTCAGTTGTACCAGTGCAGGACTGGCAGCATAGCTGAGATCACAGAAATTAGCTGGTTTTAAAAAATCAACCAAACAAAAACCACCCGACAAACCAACAAAAAAACTCCAAAGCACACAAAACAAACTCAAACAACACCCACTCTCTCCAGAAACACCAACCTAAAAACCTTCAAATTCAGGTCTGAGGAAAAAGGATGACACCTGAGCTAAAGATCTGTCAGGATGAGTATAAGAAGGTCTTTGCCTCAAGTAACAAGACATGGAAATCGATGGGTTACACAAGAGCTTGAGTTGACCTTGCTCTCTTTCTCTTATAACCAAGATAGTCCAATCGAGAAACTGAATGAAACATCACTGTAAAGGCATTCAAGGAAGCCACTGAATATTTTAAGGCAATAAGAATTACAAACCCTTGGAGTATTTATTAATGACATTTGTGAGACTCCAAAGTTTTGAAAGAACAGAATTCCAGTAGTTCTGTACCTGCAAGTAAAATGTGCAGACATAGACAAAAAGAGAGCTGGACTATGTTAGAGCATCATGGAAGAAATCCTGGATGGCTATTTTGGATTTAATCGCTAAGCTTTCCAGCAGCAGGAAATACTACTTTATACCACATGTTTTGTCACTGTACAACCAATTTATAGAGCCTGGTTTTTAAACAGGACAAAAAGCTTGTTTGCTTCAATAGCATGAACGTGCATCCATTCAGAGTATGCAGTGTGAGCGTGGCACAGGAAGCGCAGTAAGTAAATGTTGCTCCTATTGACTTTAGCAGTAGCTTAAGGCAGATCTGCTGGAACAAAAAGCATGGTGAATCAATTCAGTTTGTTATTTAAAATCAAGAGCAGCTCAGTAATACAGCTTGAATGTGTGACAGCATGAAACAGCAGAAAGATTTTAATAATTTAAAGAAATTCATTTGTCCATACATTTCCAAACACACAGAGAGTCTGAGACCTTGCTGAGTGTTGTCAGGAATCTCCACCTCTCCTGAAGTGCAGTTGCAAGAGAGATGCCTTACTTATTTCAATTGCTCACTTCTCTCAGAAGCCTGGAGTCATGTCCCCTGGGGTGGGAAGTAAAAGGGGCTGATGCAGTCAGAATTCTGGTTGAGGAAGAAGCACAGCATATTATTTTATGATGCTGTGCAAGAAGGAGACATTGTCAGCCTCTAGGCAGCATACCCAGTGCTCTGCATGCTGAAACACTTCCAGTTATACCCAGGCATCCCCTGAAGAAAAGGCTCACATGCTTTAAATGTTGTTGGGTTCACACTCCCTCACTCCCTAATACATTAAGTTGCTATAAAGAATCTAGAAAGAAGCTAGCCAGCACAGATAACTTGGCGTTTTATGGTCATTTTTCTGATGCAATTTATCTTGCCTCATTAAAATAAGACAGTTTGCCATTGTCATTAGGACAATATCAAAATCTTCATTAGGCAGAAAAGCCCTTCACCTTGTCATTGAAGCTTTTTCGTGTAGTATTGTCTCTACATCTGCAGGAGACTCTGGAAGGGGCATCTACATTGCCTCAATTTACCTCATGGTGAAAACAAAGATGATCAATTTGACACATCTTGTGTTCAAGGAATCAAACAATTTACATGAGCACCACAAGTAGCATTATGATTGCAGGAACTTAGGAACACAATTACAAAGAGAACCATGGTCTTACAGGTAGAAGTCAGTGTGCCTTTATAATCCCATGAGTTTCCCATGAATCTGCCACAAATGCCAGACAAATGGAAGTATTTCTGAAAAGCAGTCACATATTACTTCCTGTTCAGTTTTGCCACCAAGTGGTCATTCCATTCCCCACATTTAACACCAAATCAAAAAAAAAAAAAAATTAAGGAAAAGATTAAGGAAAAAAGCCCAGTTCATTCCAAACCATTACCTAGCTGCTAGCACTAGACTGCTTTCATAATGGTGAAACAATTCAGCAGGAGAAGCACATGGAATAATCAAGCCAATCCATCTTTTTCTGTACCACGGGGAATGGAGCCATTTGGGAAGCAGATGATCCCTGACTTCCTTCTGCTCCATCTCTAAGCAGTACCCGCTGAAGCTGCATGCAAAAGCTGTTTAAACAAAAAGGTGCTATGTTAAAACCTACACTTATTCTGACACCTCCCCTGACTGAGGGCTGCAAGGTATAGAAGCAGCTATATTTCAGTAAATCCCTGCCTCAGAGAAGTGCTCTTTATTGAAGCTGAAGTTAGACATAAAAACGACTGTGTGAAATTCTGTAACCATCTCATGCAGGAGGCAGATGATCAGAACAATCTCTTCTGACTAACAGCGACATACCTTAAAAACTGGCACAATGCAATGTCCCAGAATCATCTAATTACCCAACAAGAACTTTTTGAAAACTAAGAAGGAAACTGAATCACATGAGAGAGAGATATATTCCAGATCCCAAGAGAAAGATTCACAGAGCAAATCTTGCAGAGATAAACCAGGTCTGAGAGAGGAAGACATGCTATAAGAATGAGAATAGGATGAAGACAAAACTTTTAAGAAGTTGTTCCATTTCATTGACTCTCAGGAGTGACTGTTTGAAACCGTCCTTTCTGAACGGCCAGAAAGGTATAAACTGTGAGGCTGTCAGAACAAGGCACGTTTTATTTTAATTACATCTTGACATATTGCTACACTGAGTTTCAATAAGAATACCTGAAAGCTTTCGGAGGACACCAGACTTCCCTGCTTTCCAAATCATTGTTTATGGCAACTCCTATCTGTAACACGAAGGCATCTCTCAGAAAGGTTGAAAGCCTTGTCTTAAGCCATTTTCTCCAGCATCACGAATCACTGCAATACTCAGCTCCCAATGTCAACCAGTACTGAGAAACTGCCGTGACTTAACAAAACCAAATTATCAGATAGTTGCTGGTATAAATGACAAGGTATTTTACTACAGTGATCCCCCGGAATTCACTGGGAGTCAGGTCTGGGCAGGTCCTGCGAGTTACGAAATCCATGAAGATACCGAACCCAGGAACATTCAACTACTCCCCGCCTGTAGCCACGCACCCTCCACTAATAAGGTCTGGAGGAGCGGTCCTGGGAGTGTGGCTCACACTGTAGCACCTCAGCACTGTAGCAGAGGAAGCACCCTTTGGTGCTCCCTGGCCGTGAAATCCGGGGTCCGGGACATTCTGTGCACATGCGCGGCCTCACAACTCACTGAAAATCCAACTGCGATTAATTGCATACGCGGATATGTGAGCCGCGGATATGTGGGGGATCACTGTATTGCAGTCTATCCTGTCACACTCCCTTTCTGCATTCCCTCCATTCCCTCATTCCCCAATAACCTCCGTGGCCAGGCTGAGGAAGTATGGGCTATGTTAAAAAAGCTAGTCAAGGCCAGTCATTACTTGCATATCACAACTGTGAAAAGCAAGTTAAAGCAACCCAACCTGACTCCAGAATTTTAGGTTATTTTTACATACCAAACCCTTTCAGCCACATCTCTCATTCAAAGCTCACACCTGTGTACCTCAAACTCTTCTTTACATTCCTCAAAACATCACTCACTTTCTGTGCTTAAAACATTCCTTCCCCCGCCCTTATTATCTAGTTCAAACTTTTCCTTCCTTAGCCTTAAGCGATTGCTCTTTCTCCTACCATCTGAGACTAAGCAATTCCCTCTCTTCATTTATCTTACTACCTTGATGATATTAATAGACTATTAATAGTCACCTCTACTCACTCTAAAAATTGAGTTCACACTGCTTTTTGCTGCCCTCCTTTGTGTTCTCTTTCGTTTCCTCAGTGTCTCCACAAGCAAGAGACTTAACTGACAGAGTATTCAGGGTAAGCAGGTCTGCATACAGGACCTCATAAAAAAACCCAACCACCTTATTGCTCCAACATGAACTATGACAATAAAACAGTGTGATACCTTTTTTTTTTAAACTTTGATGATTCTATGTTGATTCATGAACATAATGCACTATAGGTTGAAGAAATCCCATTAATCAGTTTTAAAGGAAAATGTGGGTGAACAAACCACCAAAGGCAGAGATGTGACATGACATGCAAAAACACCACCAAGAATCCAGGGAAGTCTGTGACATCTTTGTGCAGAAAAAAAACACATGAAGATTTGAAGCCACAAAAAACTGAGGGATTACTGGCGTTGTATTGTTCTTTCTCACAGCCTGTACCTTTTCAGATAAGTGAAGAGGAAACATACATTCATTACTTAAATTAGACCTATGTGCAGCATTCCAGCCAAGTAATTCAAGGTAAGTCAAGATTTGCAAATCAAAGCCAGTCAGTTTTGTTCAGCTACTGTTTACTCTGCACACAGATATTGCATGTTAATATGCCCATGCTTTAATGTGCTGCCAGCAAGTTAAGACAATGTTGAATAGGTGTGTGGGGGGTTTTTTTGTCATCAACAAGAGTTTTATGGTTGGAGCTCCCTCAGTTGACAGTCATAATAATAAACTGGTATGAATTTTGAGAAAAACCTTGGAATTAACAGAAAACTAGACTGCCATTAAAATCCCTTCGCCCAAGTAGAGAAGAAGATAAAATATAGCATAATGAAATGATTCTTAGATTTATTACTGAAGCAGCTTTTTTGTACTCACCTTTCTCATGTTTTCATATTTAAAATTATTTTGATTATTGATGTATACACACATAAAGCTTCTCAAACCTGTGAAATCACTGCTGAATCATCCGGGACTGGGCCAGCCAAAACTTAAGATAATGCTCCTTTAACAAACCTAATGTACCATAGTTTACACAGAGACACTTGGTCTTCTCATTCATGAGTACATTTAATGTTTACGCACTCAAAAATGAATATTAAAACAATTCTAATGATGCCAATGAGGACATTTATGTTTCTTCAGCTGAACTCATCCATTTGCATCTTCTTCCACAAATGCACCAGCAAAACTACTCAGGATTCTGAAGTGACTGTATAGCTGGTCTCAGTTTGTTCTTTTCCATTAATCAAAATCCTAAGAACATGAAGTTATATTGTTTTGGTTTTAAAGGATGAAAAAATTCCTTCAATGAACTAGAAGAACAATGCAGATATAAAACGATTCCAGCAATAGTACAAGAGGATTAAAAAAAAAAATTGATGTACCATGCTTTTTCTACAACTTTTTTTAAACTTTAAAGGTAATTCCATCAGTGATAGGAATGGTGAAGAACTAGCTTAAAAGCAGCATTACAGCTATCTAAGTAGACTTGAAAAGGCTCTGGACTATGAAGTGATAAAATGCAAGAAGTAGCAAACATAGATGGATAAAAACATCGTATTTTTGCTTTTTACCACTTAAACAGGAGACAACTAAATGGCAGAAGACTCCAGAACACATCTAACTTCAGTGAGGTGTTTGTAAAACCCAAGCACATTTTTCTCCTTGACCAAACTGGCACAATCTGGCACAAACTTAACCTACAGTTTGGGCAGTGCACACAGCAGTGGTACGTAAGTGGTTCTGCTTTTACCATGACATGAACATAACTAAAGACTGCTATAAAGAACATTGCCTACACTCTCTCCATCTGTCTATCTTCCCTTCTCAAAAGCTTCAGCACCAGATGGGTGCTGAGGACCTTCCCTGCACAGGAATCTATCCATTGAGAAAAGGAAAGGAAATTTAGATCAACTACTGCATGCTCCTTGGAAAGACAGACACATGTGAGTGAAAATGAACACATTTTCTTTCATTTTGCTTGCTTTACCTATCAATCTCTTCCTTCCTATTCCAATCCACCCTCTTGTCTTTTGCTTTCCTCCTTCTTTTCTCCCTAGACCCTTCCCTGTCCATCTCCCCAGATGACATTAGATGCAAAACCTGCAGGACTGCCAGTATTCAGGAATCCTGCCTAGACCTTCTATGTCCTACCCAGCCATTACTGGTAAGCCGATTTCAGCAAAGTTAGCAACCATAGAAAATAGCAGTAAGACAGTTCCTTCTCTCTCTTCCCAAATTCCCCCCACTTCAATATGGGCCCATCAGCCTTTGTTTGGAAAGGCCCTGGCGCCTCCCTGGCACTTCCCTAAAACAGAGCACATGTTGGGTAACTCCCAAGTGCTGCACACTCCAGTACACGCTCTGTTTGAGCACATCTGCTGCTCAGCAGGTCTGAGTAGCACTTCCACAAACAACGTGCAAAAACTCGCTGCCTTCAAGAGAAGGAACTGCACTAGGTAATTCCTTTTCCATATAGAGAAGGATCATGTTTCCATAAATTTGCTACTGCTGGGACACCAAGTTCCTCTTCATTATTGCTCTTTTTTGCCCCCTAGAGTCAGGTTCAAATGCATATTACAAACACAATGAGAGATCATACAAACACAAAGAATTTTATTTTTAGGAGAACTCAAATTACTTTCAAAAGGAACTTTGAGTGTGTACTGTGTTCTTCTAATTTAATTCCATCCAGTAACATACAGTGCAGCCAGTGACAAGTATTTTACAGTGAGAAGGTTATAGTCTATGAAGGCTTACAAATTTTATCAACTTTTAAGACTGCTAAACAGTTGCTTAATTCTTTGTGGAAACTCCCTCCTCACTCTTCCTACAGGCAATAGTGACCTTTAAGGAGATATTAAACTATTACACAATTGATTTTTCTAGGGTTTAAATAACCTATGAATATCACTGGAAAGACTGATAAATTACCAGTTAGTAAAATGAATTACCAAGTCAATGTTAACTTACTGACCTCACCAAGATTTGCAGGCACAAGCTGAGGATGAAGTATTTTTCCAGCCTCCCATTTTCTCTTCAGTTTGTTTCTCTGCAGATGTTCTAATACACTGCTCCATATGGACCCAGCTTTGCCTTCTCAGGCCTCTGGTTAATTTCATAGTAAGTGATTGAGAACCAAAACTGATTTGTAAATGTCTTGTGTAATATGGTAGATAGAACTACAATGATGGAATAAACCCTTAAAAATCCAACTTGGACACCAGTGATTATTTAAGTAAGTTGTATCAACTCAGAATTATTATGCAGAGCTTTATGGAAACACACTTGCTCTCCTTCCTGGTGACTAGGATAGAAGAAATAAATCTAAGCATGCACATTTTCTTTATTTGCATAAGTTTCATACTCTATATTGATTCTTGAAGAGGGGACTTTATTTTGGCAGTTAATTCTTTAGCTAATCAAGACTTAAGTCTCACACTGCAACCTGAATATTTTAGAGTTGTAGTGAAGCAAAGCATCAAATACTTAACCATGTCCTCATTTGCATCCTGGGGCTATGGTACCTTTCACCAACTCCTGAAGGTATCAAAATGCTGAAAACAAGAGGCTTCTTCTGCCCAGATTCCCTTTGCTCCAATAGTATCATTCTACTGATGAGAGAGAAAACTGCAACAAGAATGTTTCTGTCCAATACCCACCACTGCATTCCAGTCACTTCCTAAAATCGTAATTTCTGTGACTAGAAACTTAGCAGGTGGCTATGGCCTCAGAGACTAACAATTCTGTATCTGTTGAGAAACCTCAATCAAAGAGTTGTTTCAAGTGAAATAATACTTCATTGGTTTACATTTAGAAAATTAGTAGTTTAAAGTTTCATATTATGAAATTGGCAAAACCATTCTGCAAACAAGTCGAAAGTCATGAGAGTTCTTTTGGAATGGAGGTGGAAGAACAGAGTGCTTTGTTCTGGTAGTGGGGCACTTAAGCACAAAGAACTGTGCAGCATAATCCCACCACAATACCTTTCAAAGGACACCGTTAATTACTGCCCATTATGAGCAGAAATTTAAGTGCTGCGTAGTAATGAAACATATCAAGTCTAGAGTCAAAATGAGGCACATCCTCCAATCTAAGTCTTTATTACATAAACTTTGTTAGTGAACTAGAATAAACAATTTACTCGTGTAGGAAAATAAATAAGTTTCAGACCAACTGATGAGTAAAGCTAAATAGCAAAGAAAGCTCATACACAGACAGGTAAATAGAACTATTTTCATAGATTTATTTTAAAAATACTTACAAAAGCAAGTATGTTTGACACTAAAATAGTTGAACTTATTCTGTGTTTACAATGGTGTAAGTAAGCGTGTAGCATTAACAGTCTTTTCTGTTTGAAGCATTGTTAGTTTGCCTTAAGGAAGTGGGGAAAACTCTGTTTTACTAATGAACAACAACTTCCTGCCACTTCCTCTGCAGCAATTACAGCTGTGATCTCTGAACGAGATCTCAGCACACTGAAAACGGGGTTTGGCTTACAAACTGTGCTTTACTAACTGCCGCCTGCCAAGTACAGATTTACTGGAACATGGAAGGTGGGTCAGGGGTTTTTTTCCCTAGGAAGAAACAGGAAAATAGGAAGAAGAAAACAAAAGGATTGGGGTTTTTTTATGTGAAGAATTTACCAAAGCTACATTTCATGAAAAAGAGTCCTTAAAAATGTCCTTCTTTTAGTTGCCGTCTTCCTTCAAAACACGTGCACACTTCTGAACTTACCCGTAAACCAGTGCCCCTGAAGCTCACCATTCCTAGAGAACTTGTTTGCTAGGAGAGGCCAGGGCTAGAACAGTGAAGATTGCCCATCCAGACAGCAGTTCAGTAGTGTCAGAAATTAAATACAGTGCAATTAGTTTCCACAGACTGTATAGCTACATTTTAAGACAAAACTGGTACAGATACTGATTGAAAGAGTTTCCTGTCTCCTGGGCAATCCATGCTCTGGCAATAGCTACAGTCCCTTCAGAGCAGGTTACTAGGGCACATGGAGTGGACAGGATCTCACCAGCCACTATTTTGCATGGTGCCAGTAGCTGCTGCTGCTCGAGCCAGCATGTTTCTGTGTGCCTCCGAAGCAGAAGAAAAAGTCCCATCCATCACACGCATTGGGAGCATTCGCCTTCTGCCAGGCTGAGGGGTGTAGCTGTTCTGTCGCCAGTCTTCTTCTGGGGGCATATCAACCCTCCTTGGACCCGGGGCCTTGACACAGGAAGGGGGCACAGGGCAACCTTGAGAGGCACCGGGATCCCAAGCAGGCTCGTGTGCTGTTCTTAAAGTGCTGCAGTCTGTGCTGCCTGGCAGCCTGCAACCCGTGGCGTAAGATTCATGCACTGGATGTTGTGAAGGCTGCTGGAGGAAGCCTTCCTGGAAATGCTTGCCTGGCTGGCCAGCATGTTTCCCCCAGAGCACTGCCCATTTATCTGGTAACGTGGCTGTTTGCCTGGCAGGGTAACTTGTGTTCAGCCAATGGCCAGAGACACTTGATGCTCCACCTCCTAAACGCACATTAACAGGAGGCTTTTGCCCCTGGGGGAGGGTGCCTTTGGGTGCATAAGGGAGACTCCCATAGCTCAGTGCAACACCTGGGTAGTCTTCACCTTGGAAAGCTTCACCCCTGTCAGGCACAACCAAAAGTTTCTGGATGATGTTCTTCTGATCTCCTGAAATTAAAAAAAAAAATAAAAATTACAAATTTGCTTATAGTCTATTTTTTGTTTCATCCTCTAAAAACTTTGAGCAGTGGCCAGCAGGTGACAGAACAAAATTACCAAAATGACCAGTGTATCTAGTTACTGGTTGACATGCAATTCTGAATAAAAGCATTCATTCTCCTCACGGCATTTCCTCCTTATCCTACCACAGCTGCTGTCATGGATTTCTTTACTTGTGTCATGATGAAGGAGCCCAACAAGATCAAACTGGTTTTGATGCTGTCACAGGGTTAGTAATTCTCATGCAGGAATTAGTTATTTCTACTGGCACAACTACACATGTGATTTGTGGGAATGAGAAGATTGTGGAAGCACTCTCATACATGGCAACAAGGTGATGGGTAGCAGGTGACCTTTCACACTAAAGAAAATCTCACAGAAATAGTAATTAGATTTTATATAAAATCATCATGATGTTTCCATACAGATTATTGGCTTTGGTTATGCACACTTAGCACAGAGCCATAGAAAAACTCCAAAGGGCAGAGAAGAAGAAATGTGACTTGTCCTTCCAGATTTCTGGAGGAATTCAGGCAGATGGTGAAAGAGAAGAACTGAGGAGCTGTATTTCAGCAATATTTCTGACCATGAAGAAGGATGAAAAGTCCTGTGATTACCTGACAGTTTACGTGCCTTGCCCACCATGCTGGGCATCAGTACATCATAGGGTGGGTGTTGCACCTGGTTTGGGCTGTGCTGGGGATCAAAGGGAAACACAGGAGGATCATGGGGGAAAGGAAGGGAAGTGGAGCTGGAAGAACGGTGGCTGGTGTCCACTGGCATTTTCCTCATATTTGGTGCTTCCTTTTATAAAATGAGAAAGGAGAAGAACAGAACATAAAATGATGAGTAAACACAGAGTTGGGCTGAATCAGGCAAAGAAGGTGTTGATCCAAGAAAGAAAGGGATGAGTCACCAGAACAAAACCATGCATCTGTATGTGAAAAAGACAGACAAATAAAAATTGCATCAATCCAGCAAGGCTCTTACTGCAGTGGTGGGGTACTTGAGATCATTTGACTGGAATTATACCAATGAGAAAAAGCCAAAACAAATGCAAACCAGTACTGGAGGTTTAATTCGAAAACTCAATCTACAAAACAATGGCAGGCCAGTCAGCATTGGAACTGGCAAACTACACAAACTGCAAAATAAAGAGAATATTGCTGATCCCTCTCTCCTATTTTCTAGCAGGCTTTTCTAAAAGTTCTGCTTGCAGACTATAAACAGATTTACCTGTTGCAGCTGAAGTATTTACCTGTGCTGTATTGTTTCACTCTGTTAGGAGGTACCTCCCCAAAAAAGCAGGGATGGCTGAATGGCACAGTAACAAACCATCACAGACTTGAGCCCAGTGCCTGACTTGAAGAGAATGAACAGCCAGCCACCCTACTGACCACCTGCGCTGCAGGGAGAAAAACCTCCAGCAGAGAGGGTGAATCTCAAGCAGCTGGAGGTTTTTAATTGCTCCTGCCAGAACCTCCAGGCACGTGTTAAAGCCCTTAACTAAAGCACAGTGAGGAGCGAACACTCAGAAGTTCACATATTCCTTAGCTTATGGTACACAGAAGAAAGAAGTAACTGGACCAACCAGTTTAAATAACTGATTTTGCAACTGACACTCTTCTATTTATTAATGCATTTAATAAAAATAAATAAAACTGAAGTACAGTCTGCCAAAAATTCAGTCCAAGCCAAAATGTCAGATATCTGGCTCTGTTGCTGAACTTATTTTCCTCACTGACAGTTTTAGCTTCATGTAAGACTACTCATTTTATGTACCATGTCTGGAATTGTCTCCCCTTTAATGATTACTTTTACTCTCTAAAAATACTAGTTGCTGAATATTCCCACAAGACTATTCTTTGGTTGTGTTTTTATTAAATTACAGGTGTATAAGAAGCTTTCTTGAAAATACTTTAAGTCAACTGAAAAAAAAAGTTCATACTGGATGTTTTAGCCCACTGGCAGTTAATATTAGCCAGCAGCTACAGCAGCTACTACGCTGCAATGACACCTGAGGAAGATGACTTTGGTACTCAAATCAAAGTTCATTCTTCTTCTAAGTAGTGAACAAAACAGACAAGCCTACATCATGGCTTATTGTTCAGCTGTCTGCTGCCCTGCTTGTTAACTAATAAATACAGACAGAGAAAACAGGAACTCTACATATAATGATGGCTCTCTGGAAAGCTGCACATCACTCTACTTACAAAACTGTGAGAAGAGACCAAGGTCTCTTCTCTGTTTGAGATAACTGTCCCACTGAGACTGCGTGCAATGCGACGGAAATTCTCTGCACTGTAGGTTTCCTCTTCTTCTGGTTCCCTGCTATGTTCTCGGGTATACACGACCTGCAGACATATCACACATTTCAGAAAAGGCTCTCCATAATATCAATTTGGTACAATAATTCAGGAAAGAGATGAAGAGAAATCTAATGGAATATACTTCAATGATATTCCATGACCTTTTCTGTCTTAAATCCTTTATCCAGATACTACCTTAAAAACTAAGATAAATGGGTCTGTTCAGATCTGGTGATTAAAAATATTACTCCTTATAGACTTTCTTCCATTAGTAAATGTACACTGATCGATTGGTGTGAGTGAGACTCTTTCTTTTGTAAGTATCTAAAGCCAGGAGAAAATGTTTCTGGGATGAATCTACCTAAAGGACTGACTGTTGCTACAGGCATCACTGGCCCTGGAGAGATAATCACAGCTGCAGCTGAGACTCCTCCTATGAGGTACTATAGTCTTCTCATAACCAAAAAAGAGAAATAAATCTAGGATTATTTGATGAGCATTTAATCTTATGCTAGCAAGGGAAATGTTTATTCCTTCTTTCTTTCCTTTCTTTCCTTGTGTTCTGTAAAAGGAAGAGCATTTAAACTCCAAGTATGGAAATATTACAGGAAATGCCACTTTCATGTCTTCATATACAGGCATTGATATGTAACTGACAGTTACTGAAACAGTTTCTACCCCCGCAAAAGAGAAGAAAAAGAATCTCCCATTCTGAGGTGACCAACTGCCAGCTGGAGCAAACACCAAATTAACCCCCACTTTAAAAATATGTAGTGACACAGTAAAAAAACCCAAACAACACCCTGTGCCCCTGCAAGTGGTAACATCAAGAAGCAATTACTGTAAGTTGTGATGCAAGGGAGTTTGCATCAGTTAAGTTCAAAGAGACAAGATCTTAAAAGTTTTCAGGCACCCTCCAGGGATTCTCCTTCAGTTCAGATCCTCCCCTGTCAGAATTCAGATCATTTGTCTGCATGCAAGCTGCAGGTCACACAATTCACTCATATTTTAGCTAATTAATCCTGAGCTAGACTGCACTTAAAATTCTAACATTAGTATCAATGAGCCCAGTACCTTTTCCATAATACATTTTATTTCTCTCGCTATAAATTCTCTCTTGCACAGGCCAAAGCCTTCCCCCTTTAGTACATCTAAAGTAACAACGTGTCACCTTGGAGACAGAAGAGACAGTGGATCCACACAGACTGCGCTCGATCTCCGCTGTCGGGGTTTTGGAGAGCCCCATTCCAGCTGCAGGAGGCAGCTTCCTCACATTCACTGGCACTGGGAATAAAAACACTGTGGTTAAATTCAACACCTGACTGCACGTTAAGACACACTTCTCACTATCCTAGGTCTGACTCCAGCATAGACAGACAGACTATACAGACAGAACAAGAAGCCAGAGATCCTTGGAACATTAAAACATGAGCTAACTTCCAACATTTCAAAGGGAGACAGCCTATCAGGACATTATTTCTGCTTCACTTGCCCTTTTGCAGGCTTCAGGGGAGCAGTTAATTCAACCATTTAAGGGATTTAACTGCACACCAGCACTGGTTTGATACAGAGGTGAGATTGTTTAGGGGAACCTAAAGGGCCAAAAATCATCTACCAGAAGGAAGTTACCCAAAGTTACTTGGGATGAATAGGTCAGCTCTAGGCTGCCCGCACAGTCACCTGCTTGTTCCGATCCAATGCTACTTTCCCAGGCTTTTGTGCTGGTTAAAGAGTTAAAAATGTTATTTTTAACCTGGATTGCTACAATTACTCCATTTCAGTGCAATCCCAATCAACCAGTTAAAATCCTAGAAGTTCCCATGGAATAGACAGGCAAATCAGTGGCATAATAAAGACTGTCACAGGGGATCTCTTTATAAAGGAAGAAAGATGATGTGCTGATAATGACACCTTTTCTGCATTGAGGTGGCACATTTGGGAGCAGGTCTTGCTTTAACACTGACGTGAAGCTCCATAAACGAAACAGGGGCATTTTCACCATGATTCTTACTGTAAAGGTCTGACAAAAACCAGTTGATATGGGTCAGAAAACTTCAACTGCATTTGCACATGAACAGGTAATCCAAGCCAATAGCAAGAAAGAGCTGTCCTAGAACTAACTCAGGTGATTTTCATCCAGTTCACCACAGCAGATGCACCGGTTCAAACTTTTTGGTTTTATACAGAATTTGCAGAACTTAGGAAGAAACAACTAAGGGAGTCAACAGCTAAGAAACAGCTAACCACTTCACACTTCACTCCCGAGTAATATCTATATCTCACATCCCCCATAGATGTAGTAGGAGAATAGGCAAGAAAAGTCAGCATATGAAATGGGGCATCTGATGACAGAACTCTGAAGCTCCAGCTTACACTAAAGCAACTGGTAGATTTCCAGAAAGAACTGCCATAATCAGTCAACTAGCAGGGACATGTAAGACCTTCTGACTCAAGAGAGCACCTGCAAAGCCATGAGGTCAGATCCAGCCTAATTCAAAATCAAAATGATAACAAATGTGAAATGGCCACATTTCGATATCTCAAATGATCTGTGAGTAGACTGCAAGACAAGAGAGTTCTGGAGAAAACTCAAGCTATTGAACAAAAACCTGTTCAAGAGTTTACTCCAGTAATCTTACTCTTTCTCTGGTCACAGCCAGGTCTGACACTGGGAGGAATGAGAGAGACTCCACCTCCACGGGTGCAGGGCTGGGCAAAGCCTGCCTTGTGTGTGCACTGCAATATGTATCATATATCTATAGCTATACCTGTATCACTTTGGGACCCACCTGCCCAAGTTCGGAGTACTTTGTATTCAACCAGAACATCTGTAGCTTTAATGCTATGAGACAGATTAAAAAGAAATCTGCTTCACTTGTGGTAAGCAGAGAAACAAGGTTGCTCTATCTCAGACTGGAGATTAGATCAACCGAAGTGGAATGTGACTGCTTTCCTCAGACTCTCACTGAATGTCTCCAGCAAAGCTGGACATCCTCACCAACAGAATCTGTTCATTTTCTTTCAGCACCAACTAATCCACAGGGTCTCATGGATCTTAGTGCAGGTCATGCAATCACAGTACTACTGTCACTAGTAATTTTCCAGAACTTAAAGCAGGTAGTCCTTGCAGAACAAGTTCAACTCTCACAGATCTGGAAACACTTTTAAAAGTTACTCCCCTGAATTAGGTACAGACTAAATTCTCAAATACAATACAATCAGTTAAAATTCACAAATGTGGAGAACATTAACTTCAGGCATAGAAACAGTTTAATACACTCCAGAGGTCATGCAGGACTTTCAGCCAGCAGAATTCGGCAGCCCGACATCAGCCTCTAGCTCCCTACTTGCAAACGGGATCAACTATTTCTGTGTTACTCTTAACAGATGCTACTCTCCATTTGCCAAGACCAACAGCTACTCTGCAGCCTCCCCAGGCAGTGCTACCACACTGCTTACTCTATTGAGCTGGAATGTTTGCAAAGTCTACAACCTGGATTTTTCTGCATCTGTGCACAAATTAATGCTCGTTTTACTAAATCGACTGGAAAAACGTATCTTCACCTACACTGGGTACATAGGCAGGTCAACCAAGAAAAACAGCTGCATCATTCTTACCTGATTGGTCAAATGGATACCTAGCACTGTCCTGTCTTCCCAAGAAAGGCCTAGTGGCCTGAGATGCCTGCAGACTAGTCTGATAGAGGGATTCCAGTTCTGAGAGCTCCTGTTCTGTGTCTTGATTCCACTGTGGATGCAGATGTACTGGGATCCTGCTTGAGCCATCTCCAACTGCTCTCTGATCAGAAAGGAGTGGACTCCTCCCAGGTACAGGAAGCCATTCAGTATTCTTATTAGCCTTCTGAGAACTGTAATACCTAGTAACATTATTCACCCAACGGTCCACAGGCATAGAGGCAACCACGCTACTAGTAGCTCCATCATCCACCTCTTTCATTCCTCCATCATGACAGTGCCTTTCCACATAGGGTGCAGGGTCTGCTATATTCTGTCCACCTCTTCTACACAGCTCTTCACTGTGAGAACAAAAACTCTTAGAAGCAACATGTTGGGCACTAAAACCCTTCAAAGAAACTACCCCGTCCCTAATATCCACAGTTGAGTGTATTTTTTCAGAAGACTGGTTTTTGTTTTCTTGGTTTTGATGGATTAGCTGTCTGTAACCAGAGGATGAAGGGTTGATGAAAGATTTTTGTGTTAACTTTGGAGACTTCTCATCCTGACACACTGCAGCAATCCAGCCTTTTTCATGAGTACCTTTCCTCTGTGACACTGTGTGCATTTTCTGAAACTGCTCTGCCAAGGAGCGAACATGTCCCTTTGCACTAAAAGCCTCAGATTTGCAACCTTCTGCTGTGCCATATTCACCCTGTGAGGGTAATAAAATCTCATGGCTGTTTGCTCTGGAGTACTTATTTGTTTCCTGCAAAGGATCCGAGGAGCACTGCTGTGTAGGGGATGAAGTTGCTGGGGCCAGTACATGATAGGCCCCTAAATGATCAATGCTGGGCCGCACTGGAGAGCTTGCAAGCATGGAACAAGGGTTGTGCTGGCTGTCCTTTTCAGGAGATGCTGCTTGTGGAGGATGTGGACAGGGAAACAGTGTAGGCAAAGACCCAGAGTTTACTGTGTTAGCCTTGGATTTGTACTGAGGTGAGAGAACAGACGTGATATTATGAACCTCTTCTAACCTGCTGCTGCTGCAGCATTCCCTATAGTCTTTTGGCCCTCTGGCTGCGATGTCAACAAATTCCCCACCATTGTGGGCATCATTCTCAGTTCTTGCAGACCTCTCTGCCAACCCTTGCCTATAGGGACAAGAGGGAACTTGGTCATGAAAATCAGCAGAAGCAGACTGGAAGTTTGGAGAGATCCTGTTGGATGGATTGCTTTCAGAAGGGGGCAAGGAGGAAGACTCTGGATATAATGATGAGTGCAATTCATGGCAGGAAGCAGGTGGGTGGAAGAAAGAACTGGACCCAAATTCCACTTCTTTGTTGGGTTCCAGTGGTACCTCCTGGCTCAGCAGTACTTGGAGCGGGCCAGTCTGTTCACTAAAACACACAGAAGAGTAAATGATTAGCAGTTGTCATTGCTTACGTTTATTCCAAGGGTACATAGTGTGCAATAGGTGACAATCTCAACATGCTTTTCTTTGCTCACTGTATTCTGATGAAGACCTTGCAGTAATTCAGTAGATATATACATTTTAGTCCTTTGCTTCTAACTCTGATTTCTTATCTATCAACTATCTATAAAAATATGAATCCATTTCACATTTTTAGAAGTATTTTGCTACAGTTAGGCTCTATATAAAGTATTCTTGTACAGCACCCTAGGCTCTGCGACCAGCAGACTGGGCATGTGGAGGGTAAGAACAACTATAAGGAGAGTAAAAACGTCTCTTATATAAAATAAAACAACTGTTTTCAACAGTAACCTCATAGGTATTTTTTAAAATACTTTGGACATGTTTGTGATCCGAACACAAACTGACAGTACTCCTGAAAGGTTCCCCTCTCCAGGCAACTTCATGAAGGATGACTTGACAAATGGAAGGAACAGATTGAAATGTCTGACTTTGTATTCTCATAATACATAATAATTTTGAGATATTTATCCAAAACATTAAATACAGTTCAAACTAAATATATAACTATTATTTTGCAATAATTTGTATTCTCAGCCTACTCCTAGAAAGTAATATTCATTTTTTTATGTAGCAATACAAGACAGTTGTATCCTTGGGTCATATGTGTCCTTGGCACTTTTCTGCATTTAGGTAGCATTTTAATAAATCAAATAAAGAAAAAACAGTACCAAGTCCACGTGCCTGTGAGAAAATGATAAGCCACAAATAGCTCCAACTAAGATCATGGCTTTGTTTCCTCCTTGAGATGCACAGAGTGGAAGTTACCTTGAAGACCTATTTGATGTGTGGCAGAACAACCTCATCTGAGTCACTGCAAACTTCACACAGTCTACAATGTTATTTATATCAAAGCAGGAGCACACAACTCTGGCTGTGAGTAGGTTTTTTTCATTTGCTGCAATATTAACATTTGGTTGGATACAACTTTTTGCAGAAGTAATGCTTTTTTCACGGAGCAGCAGTGAGCAAGTTTAGCACTACCAAAATTAGTTTAGAAAGTTAATTTTCTTAGAATCTGCCAAAATGCATAATTTAGGATCTGCATTTCTCCTGTAAAAGAAGATATGATAGATCCCTGATTGAAAAAATATCAGCCTTCATTACAAGTAATTCAGGTACTTCAGGAAGAGAAAAGAACATTATGAACTGTAGCCTGGTAGGCATGCAAAGCACTGGTTTTGTACATAGCTGTATGCAGCATTTCACAAAAAGAAACAAAAAAAGGATTCTCATCTGAGATTTCATCTAAGCTTCTGATAATACAACAATGTAAGAAAGGGGAGAGGGAAGAAAAGTGGCAGGTCAAGAAACAGCCTAGAAATCGGATAGAGATGCTCCAGTGCTAGAAGGGGATGGCATGGGAAGAAAGAAGGATTATGCTGCATGCTAAAAAGGGTAGGAAGAAAGGATTGGCTACAGTGGAGTTAATTATGCTACAGTTAAAGTCAGTATGGAAGAAAGAATCATGAAGAGACACTGAGGAGGGCTGGTAGGCTACAGGATGCTGGGAAGCACAGAAAGAAAATGAAGAATGGTAAGAGTATTCAAGGTGACAGGATCAGGATCTGGATCCAAGAGTTGTACCAGTGCACCACTAGCAAAGTGAACTAGAAAGAAAAGATCAGGGTACCTGACAGGTTTCAAACTACAGAGCGCTAAACACACTGTTCCCAACAAAAACAAGTATAGCAAGATGTTTACTGTAGTACACTCTTTTACTGAGTCCTGAAACTGATCCTGATTATAACATCACATTTCATCCTAACACATCCCCACTTTTTTAGCCACGTTATTGTCTACTGTATTTTTTCCCTTGGTGCACGTGACATCATTGCTGCCAGGCACTGACTGCTACAATTCTCTGTCACAGATCACATTTTGAACACATGCACATCGAACTGCTGTAGAAACACTGGGGGAAGGAAGGTGCTGAGAGGGAAACTGGGGTAGTTGACTGTCTTATAATAGGATTTAACCTTGAGAAGAAGAGGGTGTAACACAGTAGGACCTGGACTACCCAGGGGAATATACATAGTTTGCTGTTTCTTTCCAGACCGCGCTGCCCATGGACGGCAGCTCAGACCTGGGTCTAGGTGATGTACTTGGACTACCTTGTAGACTGGGCCATGGTGCCGCCCTGCGGTGGGTGGCAGGTTGGCGGAGGCAGCGGCTGCGATGGCTGGTGGTGCTGCATGCGATCCTGGAGGCTCCGGGCTTTTCGGATACTGATTTGCAGCTTCTTATCGACTAGGGCTCTGCTGTGAGTGCTAGCGCTGGCATCATGCATGGCAAGTCTTAGTTTAGCTAAAATGCAAAAGAAAACATAGCAGAAAACAAACAGAAAAAAGGAATAAAATTGAAAAAGAAAAAAAAGAAAAAAGATGCAGCAGGAACATAAAACATGGACCATGCAAATACTGCCACAAAAGAATTCACAAGGATGCTATTGTTTCCATTAATGCACATTCAGCTTAGCCAGATGTACAAACACATTAATTGAAACTAAATCAAAAAGAAAAAAAAGAAATTCCTTGTTTTACCCAACTTCTCATTCCCTTCACACAGGCTCTTCCCAACCCTACCACATTGATGTTTTATTCTGTCATCTACTCTCCTCCTGTATCCTCCATACCTGGGACTCCCTTTATGTGAAGGAATACCCAGCTGGGATCTGAGATTCAGGATATACCTTGCTGGAATGGAAGCTAACGGAGCTATCATAACAGCTGTATGCTGCACCCCTTATCCTGCAGTCCATAAAAGCCAATTTCTAAATGCAAATGCACAGGAGCTACCCACCCTGTCTGCAGCCATTCTATACAGACAGAGGGGAGCATGAGGTGAGACAGCCAGCCAGTCGTAATGGAAAAACACCAAAAATAAAATGAAATCACATGGCACACATTCTCAAAGGTCACAACGCATTTAAGCACTTCAAGGTCCTAATGCTTATTTCTTCATGAAAGTTCAAGTACAGCATAGCTCATTTCTGCTAATCCAGAGGACTCAAGAGAGGGCTACTGTTTTCTTTCTATCCTACACCCTCCATGAGATAAAGGGGAGCTTAATGGCCTTTCCAATTTGGCCGACAACGGGAAAATTGTGAGGACTGAGTGACAAGGGGAGTTACTTGCTAAGTGGCTTGCTGCAACACACTGTTTATCACCAACAAGGGCACATTAACACCCCAATGCTGTTACTATCTTAGCACTGGAGAGAACAACAAAATGAATGCAAATATGGAAAAACAGAGATGAAGAGGAATAGAACTAAACTCCCCCCCCCAGTGGGAATGCTTATAAAAAAGAAAAATTCAGTCTACCTGCATGTTCCTAAAGACCGTTTGTACCCCCATTTATTGGATTCAGTGTTTCAGACTCTAAGATATTAGTAAACTGTGAGAAGCGCAATAGCTCAGGCGGTTACTTACATATAGCTTCGTTACAGAGAGCCAAAGCTGCAGTACAATCCCCCTTCTGCTCCTGATTCAGCGACTCTTCAAAGATTGAGTCTGCCTCCTGCATCGACTTCTCAAAGCCATCACTCCTCCCTGCAACGGGCAGCACCCTTCATTTTGGTTTCATTCATTGCAGAACCCTCACTTACCCTCATCCCATTTGTGATCATCCAATTCTTCCACATCCGGAGTCCTGCAGAGGCTGTGCACATCCCAGACTGCACCACCTAACCTTCCCTAAGCAAAGCACATCTTGAGCACCCTGATATGCTTGACATCCACACAGTAAAGCAACATGAAATGGATTTTTTTCCCCCAAAATTTTCTTTAGTTGAGAGAGTTGTATTGGCTTATACTACTATTTTCAACAACCTAAATCAGTACAAAATATGGTGTTGACATATCAGAGTCAGTTCAAGTTACTTCAGTCAAGTAGGAATTAGTCTAAATTTAGAATTAAATCTAAACCAAATCAGTAAAAGAAATACAGTAGGTCAGGGTTTTTAACTTGTACATTAAGTTTCCTGACAAAACCCGTCTGTATCGTCTTCAGATATCCAACTACTTCCATACAAACCGGAAACAGAAGGGAACAACTGACATGTCTGGGGCAGAAAACTCACACTTGAGTACGAGCATAAATGCCTGCATGAAACACTTCCACAAATGTGTTCAGTGCATGCACTCAACTGCTGAAAGACACATACAGAACACAAAAACTCAGTCTTGCACCTTTAAAAACATAGGTGTAAGAAGCTGAGAAGGTAGGGACAACTATCAAGAATTTTTTCTGCAACAATTTAGAAAACAGTGTTGGAGAAGAGATGGATAAATCATCTTGGACACAAAAAATAAACTGTGTCCTGGCATGAGAACATCCAGTTCCAAGAGAAAGAAATGCAGGAACTATCTGGTGTCACCTATCAGGCATTACAGGAGCTATGCACTAAAATATACACATTTGAATNGGAATATTTAATGGAATACCACTCTTTCATTGTGTGCCACTGTGGTAGAGAACATGAATAACTTTATCAGCCAACAATAAATTATGTTCTCTCAACTTGCATAGCACATGCTGTGAACTGACCTGTTCCCCAATGCCCTTGTGCACAGACCTAAGTACAAACTCTTACACCATAACCCCAAAGAACTTGCATGAAAAATTAGTGCTGGAGAGAGAAGTGAGAGTTGTTAGAGCAGTGAGTTAATCAAGCAGCGCATTCAGTTTTGAAATCAATACAACTGATTTTCTAGCCTTCTAATCAAGGCCAGAATACTAAAGTTAGCTTTCTTTGCATGAATTTAGCAGTTTTCTTGAGGGGAAGATGAGTCACAAGTGTTCTGGAGTTCTGCACACAAGCAAGCCTTCCAGGCAGTAAAGCACTCCCTTAATGTTAAGCTACTGTATCTCTGATTGGGGTGGGGAAAGGAATTAAAGGAATTAAAAGGAATAATCAAAGATTTCCCCAGATCTCAAGTCAATGCCTCTACACTCCTCAAGCATTCTACTGAATTCTTTTTTGATTAAGCATCAGTCTGGTTTACTTTCTTTTTAACAAATTAAAACTAAGCAATTTTTGCTTCTACCAACTAATACAAGAGATCAAAGAGGGATAATGTACTGGAGAATATGCTGTTTTCTTTCTGGCAGGAGAAGCAGAGAAGATAAGATACACTCAATAGAGGTTAACTTTTCAATTTCTATATCATTAGCATTTGTAGCACAAAAGTAAACACTACACTAAATAGAAAAAGATAACCATCTACCCTGGTACATCAGAATTTTCTACCTGGTTACCAGCAGGTCATAGTAAGACTATAAAGAAAAACTGACGGTCAGCAAAAGTTATAAAAACATTCCTAGTCAGACATTCCCACAGAGATGATACTTTTCAGCTGCCGTTGGCACGGTGCCACTCTGGCTGCTGAGCAGCTGGCATGGCTGTGGGCTGCAGAGCACACTCGGAATTGTGTCCAGAGCTGGCATTGCTCTGGGCTCCCCTTCTCCTTCAGCAAAGCAGCACCTCAACTCTTATCTACATCAGATTGGAGCAAGCAGCATGGGGATGGCACACTGGGATGGCCCTGATCATGCATTTACTGGACCAGAACCCAGGTGGTCACGACATCTTTCTTGGCTCTGCTGACCCACCAAGGCCCCCAAGTTATGTGCTCCAGCAGGCTTCAGGGTTCACTCTTGACTGGGGCAGTGCACTTTATCCCACCTTCCCTCTGACTCGCCTTACTGATTGATGGAGATTTAGGGCTAAAACAAACTAAGGTACTACATGGGAATCTCGTCATGTTCCCTTTTCTGCAGCTCCATCCTTCCAATTAAACCTCTTCTGTTACCATCTCCTGCCAGAGAGATGAGAAGTCAGGGAAAAGACAATCAAACTTATTATTTGGCTTTTAATTTTTTCAATTATTTTTCCTTAGAAGAGATATGTAACCTAAACCTGGATCAGATTTTCAACTAGATCCAGTTTAAAGTCTGCCAGGTTACTTGCTCCCACGCTTGTGCTGTGGCTGCACAGCTGGGCAGGGAGAAAGATTAGAAAGCACAAAGGCAGGAACAAACAGAACTGCCCAGGGCTGTAAAGCTACTAAAATCAACCAGAAACAGAACAATGGTTTATACAAACAAGCTATGCTGTGGGTGGAGCTGAGGTGCCTGAAAGGTACAAACAGCCCTGCTCATTCCAACATGCTGGCTAAAGCCCTATGGCTAAATCTAGATATCAATGCTAGTAACAGTATGTGTCAGTGTAAAAATACGTAGAAAGATGTAAATATATTAAAAAACCCATCTGCATTACTTCATTTTCTCATTTAAGAAGAAATTTGGTCAAAATACCAAACAGTTTTCTCACATCCTACAGGTTTGAAAAAGGTGGTATGTATTTCACTAACTGAAGGTATAAAACTGTATATGGGAAGTGGATTCAGAGAGAGAGAGCACACACCAGAGGAAATGAAGTTCAAATGCTCAAAAATCTTCAGCACTACCATCTTGCAAAATGTATTGCATTCAAAAAGTTACCCTGATTCTGCAGTTCATCAAGATCCATGAACCTGCTGGGCCGGGGATTAAAGCCCATTGCTGCCTCCATTTCCTTTTCTCTTTTTCTGCGTAGTTCTTGCTCATGTGCTCTCCTTGCCACCTCCTCTTGCAACTCATCCAGTTCACTCTTTAAAGGAACAAACATCTCTCCACCTTAAAAAAAAACAACAAACAACACCTTTTTGGATAGGTAAGTCTCTAAAGTATCCTTTACAAGACAAAGTATTAATGGAGAATATAATTAACATTAGAATATAACATTCTGACAAAGCAAAGACTAGAGAATTTTAGATCATAAATTTTCCTTTGTAAAACTTTACTTTTAAAACCCTGCCCAATCCAGTACTGCTTCAAGCTCCCCTGTAGCACAGCCCACCCCTAGATTCCCTGACCTCAGAAAACAGATGGAACAGAGAACCACGGGAAGAGCCAACCCTAAGCTGACGATGAAATCTTGAGGCTTCTCACTGTGCTTACAACTGGCAAACAATGCAATGGCAAATTAGCCAGATCACTAGCTTTTTAAAGTAAGATGGATTCCAAGTGAGATGTTTTTCATCTAACTGCATAAAGCAGATGAAAATTGGAGGCAAATAAAGTGTATCAATATCCTAGACAGCAGAAATCAATCAGTTGTCTCTCTCAGTTCAACCATTAGCAGCATTCAGAAAGTGTCTCCCCTCCTCTCTTTTCCCTTCCCTGGAGGTTCTCTGGCATGTATTTGCTCAGGATGATACATAACCAGAATGCCTATCTGCCGAAAAGCTCAACATTAGCCTAAACATCTTGTAAATAAGCATTCACATTTCTGACAGTTTTGAAATCTATACAGACTTGCAAGCTTGTTTTCAGGAGTCTACTAAGTTACCACAAATTATGCTTGGGAAGGTATTTTCCACTGATAGCAGAATACTGAGTTACAAGAAAGAATAGGAAAAAGAGCTTTATTTTATCAGTTATGTCAATAATAAGAGATGCCAGAGCAACACGATCAAAGGAATATTCCAATAAAGTTTTTGCAATCCCCTCTGGCAAATCTTATAAGTTGTATCTTGTAAAACCATGTTATGTTCCTCAATGTTTCTTTTCCCTTTCCTTATACCTTCACTGTGAAGATAAACATCCAGAAAGTAAAGAACAACTGCAATACAATTCACCTTGCATAACCACCCCTACCAAAGTGTAACTTACCGTTCCCAATGGTGTGTGGGCTGTTGGTCCAGCCCCCAACTGACGACGCAGACTCCACTTCCAAAATGCTGCTACTGTGAGACTTTGGGATGTTACGCCAAGCAGGAGCAAATCCACCTCCTCGCTTCATATGAGCATCCCTCCAAGAACAGAGTACAATTACAGTTTATTATTTTACTTATGTCTCCAAGAGAAATTTTACCTACTTTTCTTGTATCCACACATAAACACATGTACTTACATTTTAATTTAATTTAAAAGACATTTACCATAAGAAAGTCTTGGGAGAAACAGGGAAAGAGGAAATTAACAAGAAGGAGGGCAATAATTCTATTGTCCTCTTACAGAGTATGCAATCAATATTAAAACTGTTGTCTGAGAGCTGTTCTCAACAGACTCTTACAGCTGTAAATCTATTCTTGCCACAAACAGTGTCAGTTTGTGGTTGCCTGAAGCTTCCTAAGTCAAGAGGAGAAACACAATGTGCTACTTATTTTTACATACAAATATTGCAAGTACGTCTCAAAACTTCAAAGGTTTCTTTGCATGACCACTGATTTCTCATTTTGTGTAAGACTTCTATGAAACAATGGTTTAACTGAAACAAAAAGGACTATGAGCTACTCAAAGGATAAGTACAGAAGATTGGTATTTTAATTGAGATTTTAAACACTAGACTAAGGGTACTGCTATTTCAGATGCATCATTTTATACACCACTTCTCACTCAACTGAGCCCCCTCTCTTCTCCTTCTCTCTGGCAGTAAGCTATCAATGCACTGACAAGGAAACATTCCCATTTCCCTACTATTTCTCCCCTGTCCCAGTAAAGCTGTATTACAAGCTAGGAGCACTGTTCTGCAAAATGATCTACATCGTTACGTAACTGAAGAAAAGAAACCAAGACTTCAATCATTAAAAATATGGAACTTGAAATCTACCTGTGGGTGCTTGAGCTTTCAGACAAGGGCATGTCCAGACTAACTGGGCTGTTGCTGTTGCGCTCACTGCTTTCGTAGCCAGACTCCATCCTCTGTATCAGATGAGGATGTTGATCCCCCATATGGTGCTGGGTGCCCCGGCCCAGCACACCACGCTTGTATCTAACATGGGACTGGCTTGATCTTGGTTCGTGAACAGTGTGTTCCTTCACCTCATTTTCAGCAAGTTCTTTACCTGTCAAGACAAAATCAAATACTTTGGTAACCCAAGCTTCGATACCACTAAAACATCCATAACATGTTAGCTTCTCAACTATGGTTAAACCAGAAGCATAGTCCTTTATTTCATGTAAAACTCACAATATTAAGCAGAAAAAGCCTCGATAGCTCTACAGCATTCTTAGTAATACTGAGCAATAATCTTTGCAACAAATTTATTTTTTAATCTTTCTCCTCTGGTATAACTTACCATATCACCCTGAAGGTAACAAGTCTGGAAAGAAAATCCTTTCCTCCTAGGAATAATTTGTAATTGTACAAGATAATGTTGCAGTATGCTCAACTGTATTTCCAATACTCTGTCATCTCGACTTCAGATGCTCTATTTTTTACCTTGTTTATTTGCCATTTATGATTTGTTGAAACTTATATAACAGCATTTCATAGAGGACAGGTAAATTACTTCTTGGTTTAGTTGGTTTTGGTTTGGGGTTGTTTTTTTTTAACTCTTGCTTACAGATTTCAGTCTTTCCACTTGATCCTCGATTGCTTCCCTTTCTTTCCTGGAGCTGTGTTCTCTTCCCTATACAAATTCCTTTATCCTTCACAGTTCTTAACCTCTAAAGCACACAAAGCTGAGGAAGAAGTCTCTATGTGCAAGTTGCATAGCTTCTGTGGTGTAAACCAGCCCCAGACAAATCATCACTGCCTGCCAGGCTCATCCTCACAGTAAGAACTCCCCACTGATACATAAGGTACTTTCTGCACCCTGCTCTGAGCCATCTTTTAAAAATACTATGATGAGCCAGAGGAAAAAATAGACCAATACAGATGGCCACTCCAAAAGATTAACTTCCAGACACTTAGCAGTACAGCACTGTGTCCATTTAAGCTGAGTAGATGGCAATGCTTCCCTGGTTATTTCCTGGCACGAGAAACGTAGCACAGAGAAATCAGACATATCATACACACAGCATGAATATCTACACAGAAACCAGACTTTACAGACACAGCTCACCACTGACCTAAATTCCATGTCCAAAATTTCACTTTTCACATGGTCCAAAATAAAACTTTCTTCTCAAACTCTTACCTGCTTCTTCGGAGAAGGGGCTCAGCTGAGTGTAGCCACAATGCTTCCTCTTGTCCTTACTGAAGATGCTGTCTATATTCAGAGACTCTCTCTTGGGTCTCCAGGTTGGCCGGTACCTGCTAGACGAACTGGATTTTGACTCGCTACTGGTACTCTCCACTTCCCAGTCTCTTGAGTGTGTAGACAGGCTTTTTGAGGGGCGTGTTTCTGCCTGATCCACACTACTCCCTCCGCGAGCAGAATTCTGGATGGTTTGGGAAGTCTGCTGTGGTCTGCTGTGGATCATATTGCTCACTGTCTCTTTAAATTCCCTCAGCCTGCTGGTGCTGCTGGATGGTTTGGGGGCAGTTCTGGGGGCTTGTTTCTCCTTCAAGGTTTCTCCTGCAGTTTATAGATAGAAAAAGCCACAAAAATAACTTTCATTAAACCCGCAGCCCTACTTGCAGCATCTTCATGCAAACTGTAAAAAGTGCAATCCAAGACAACAAAATGATAATAAAAACCCAACACTCAAACAAACAAACAAATCAAACAAACAAAACAAAATAGAATAAAACAACCAAAAAGCAAAGACAGGACTAAATACAGACAAAGATGGAAGAAACAAAGAGAGAAATGAGGGAAATGCATGTAGACACTGAGGATTTGTCCCAGGTTAGAACAATACCTTCCAGGGAAGATGAGAACTGGTCCTGGAGTGAAAAGGAAAAACTCCTTCTTTACTATACCTTTCAAATCAAAAGGTATAGTAAAGTCCAAAAATGTAGAAAATGGTAACACTACTATTTACTTATATATATATATATATATATAAAGAAAGGAACAAACATTAACACATGGTTAACAAGAAACGCCATCACCCCAACAAATGCCACCCCCTTTGCCCCCTACATGTATTTTTCCTCGGTGTGGTCACAGCTGAGAGGAAACACANGAAACAAAGAGAGAAATGAGGGAAATGCATGTAGACACTGAGGATTTGTCCCAGGTTAGAACAATACCTTCCAGGGAAGATGAGAACTGGTCCTGGAGTGAAAAGGAAAAACTCCTTCTTTACTATACCTTTCAAATCAAAAGGTATAGTAAAGTCCAAAAATGTAGAAAATGGTAACACTACTATTTACTTATATATATATATATATATATAAAGAAAGGAACAAACATTAACACATGGTTAACAAGAAACGCCATCACCCCAACAAATGCCACCCCCTTTGCCCCCTACATGTATTTTTCCTCGGTGTGGTCACAGCTGAGAGGAAACACAGGCAGGTCCTGCAGGCCCCACACACGGAATGGGGGTTTCCCCAGTTTTTGTTGCTGCCACGGGCAGTCCCTTGTCCGCCCCGGGACAGCGGGAGATGGCGGGGGACACAAACACACCGTGTGGCTCCAGGCTCTGCTCTGCCCCCGGGGCTGCCGCAGGCTCCACCTGAACACGGGCCTGGGCCGGCGAGGCAGAGGCAGCAGCAAGAGGCACATGGGGGGGATAAAACAGCAGCAGCAGCAGCAGCAGCGAGCCCTCTGCTCAGGGTGGCTGCCTTAAAACTCCTGAGACCCCGCTGGTCCCTCACAGAGTCCTCGCTTTGTCTCCGGGGCTCAGGGGGGAGAAAGCAAACATACTCCGCCCGCTATCAGCTCTCCAGAGGAGAAACAAAGGAGCCCTCCACCCCCCACCTCTGCTGAGCAATTCTGTCCTTGGCTTAGTCCTGTTACCTCTTCTTTTCCTCAGTTTGATAGCACCATGGTGGTTGGTAATGGAAAATTTTTTAAAAAGAAATCTAACCTGTGACAGGATCTTAAAAACATTCAGAAAGAGATACTGATATTTGAAATAAAGTAACATCTCTTGCCTTCACTGTGGTATCCTGATGACTGAGCCTCATCTCCTTTTCGCCGAGAGCGGCTAGAGCTCCTTTTGCGGTCGGCTAACGAGCCCTTTTTGGAAACATGCCTCTGATTGCACTCACTGTCAGTCAGGTGGCCTGGAAGAACAGAAGGCAGTAGAGATGACAAGAGCCTTCAGATCAGGTGTTCACTGTCCTACAAGCAACAGGACTATTGCTCCTTAGGAGCTGCAGACACTCCAACAATAACTGGCAGATTTGGCTAAGTTTTTGTAGCTGTAAGTTTTTGGTTTAACCCCCCACACAGGGGGTTAATTCCATTTTAAAGGTTATAAAAGACCAATACAGCTCTTCCAAGGAGTCTGGTTAATGACACTTATCCACAGGGAGAGGAAAAGGTTGACTCTGCTTGTCTTCTAATAGTCTAAGCACACCACTTTCTTGCTGTCAGTTTTAATGACCTGCAACATGAAACTCCTAAGGACAGCTTACTTGACACTATTAAATAAAGACTCAAACACACAAACAAGTTACCATCTAATAATAAATTACTGCACATCATCAGCTTCTCTCCACACCATCTACGCTCTCTTTGCCTGTAGCAAACACTAAGCAATCTGAGTTAGCTTAGTCTACAGTGAAGAAGCCTCACTTGGCTCTCAAACTAATTCACATTTGCCACAAGCTAAGAGCACACACACAAACCATGAACATGGATCAGCTGACACACAACATTCCCTTACTACAACTTATGTGTCTGAGTGCTAGTATTTTCTCTTGCACATAATTTACTCCTCATTTCCTCACAGGAAATGTCAAATAAGAGTATGTGATATCACAAGTTTTCTGCATTGCCTTTTGTTAATTGTGTGGTTCTCACACATTCACAGTCCTAAACCTGCAAGCACAAACACACACATGGCTTTACTCACGTGAGTAGTCCCAAGCAGAGATGCAGGATAAGAAGGGAATTTATGAATAAGCTACACAGGCTTCTCTAGCCTTTATATACCAAACTTTCCCCTTGCATAGGATAAGAAAGGAAAATCCCTATTATCCAATAGTTGGGTAACAACCCCCAGCCTACAGCTGGGTCTCCTGAGCTCTCTCCATTCTCTAGAGATTAACATAAAAATCAACAACATTTAAAGCAGATTTTACACATAAAATTGTACTATCAACAGTTAATTCACTGCAACTACAACTGCTACAAAGATACTACAACAGATGAGTGGTAAGAAATCCAAACATCAAAAAGCAAGCCACACATGGCTCACTTTTCTATTCATTTCAAAGGGGAGAGTAGTTTCGTAGCCAAATTCTTTAGGAACAAGCAGATTATAAAAACAAAAGAAATTAAGGAAGTTCAAGAAATGTTGACAGTGAAGAGATATGCATCATTTATGTGACTGAACATCAGTCTGTGCTTTGGAAGAATTTTTTTTCCCTTCCCTTTTAGGGACTACAAGAACAGCATCATCTCATACTTTGTAGTGGCCCCCCTCCAGACAGAAGAGATTTATGTTCCACTTCAGAATGCACTACTTCTCTAGTTATACAATTCAACCTGATAGGGATTGCTTGGTCAGCATCCTTCAACTATGGTAACAGAAGTTATTTGATCACATTTAGTGCTACCAGCACCAGCTCAGGATTTGCATAGACGACTTAAAGCCCAGCTTAGCCTGGTAGAATGGAGGCTACTACCTCTGCATTAATATTTTCTCCTCCTTTCAAAAATCACAAATTTTGTCCCACAGTCATCAGACATCTAATAACCATGGAGGAGATGCTAGGAACCAAAAGTCTGCAGGACACCAGCTTTGGACACTGACACAAAATCTAAATCAAGCATAATGCATGAATATAGGGATTAAAATCCCAAGAATATTAGCTAACACTTTACACTCACTTTAAAATTCACTGAAACAACAAGCCAAGATTTCTGAGTGCCCAGTGGTATGCTTAAAAGGTGTCTCTTGCTGAATGTATCACTCAAATACCTCATCCTCCAGAACTGGGATGGCTTCACGAGCAAACAGCGATATTATAGGAACAGCCTGGTTTTGCAGGAGTTGCACATGTGTCTAAGAGTATGTTACAGAAGAAAATGAAATCACAAGGCTTAAGACAGAACAACCTCTACTCCCTCCCCCTGAAATCTCAGTTGCATGAACAGGGCAGCCAGAATACGCACATTTTTCTCAGCAGCACAGGTTGGTAGGAGCAAAGAGAGGGCTTATGCAGCCACTCTTCTGCCCCCATTCTGAAGTACCCAGGAGCCTGAGGTCATATGACCCAATGGTGGTCCTTCCCCGGAGGATGATGTGGGATAGGGTCCATAATTTTCTGGGCTGGAGTAGTGGGTAAATGGCCATTAAATGAAGAATCCTGCTCTTGCCCAGAACGATTCAGTTGACAGGTCAAATGTGGATGGCTTCTTTATAGCCCCCAAATCATCATTTGATGACTGAGCAGTTGTATGAGTTGGCAGACTGACTTTTTTGGAAAGGTTTCGGGTAGGTAAAAAAAGAGGGGAAATGCCCAGACAAGGGGCTAGCTAAGGGGACAGGCTGACTATAGCTACGGCTGAATCAGGGAAGATAAGGACAACTGAACTGAGGTGGAGAGATGGGCTAAGCTGAAGGGAATAACACAGGATAGAATCAAGAGAAGGAAGAAAAAGAAAAGGACAAAGTCACTAAAAATGACAGAACAAAAGGTTACATGCTGAACTTCATGCTTACATGTTTGCCACCATCCCACTAAGTCTCCTTTTCTATTGACTTCTGCATGGCAAGTTTTACAAGGGGGAACCCAACCCAATAAACTCTGTGCCATTTTTACAGATTATTTAAACAATATGCCACAAGCATTTTCAATTTTTTCTTTGTTCTCTGAAGAAACATATATTTTGTTTCCTCATTACTCAAATTCTGCTCCAACTTTTTCCTCTCTCTCACACCCTGCCTAAGACTATGACTGGTACCTGCAGCATTAAGTACGTGTATTTGCTGAAACATTAAAACAACTGTTGGGCTATTTTATCCTGGGTATTACAGTTACTTGGACCTTTGATGAAGAACCAAAGACTACTAAATAAAATTAATATGAAATACTTTTTTCAGATTTTGATGCATCATAGACTGTTTCAAATTCTGCATACAAGAGAACAACAATTTTGCAGCTAAAAGGACACAGTGGAGCAATAGCTTGGACACTGGTGCAACTAACAGCTCCTGATCCAACTCACATCTTCTTAGAAAATCTATTTAAGGCACAACACAATAACTTTTCAAACAGACTTAGCAGATCCTACTTCTGATGCTAGTGAAGTCTGACCTTAACTTTCGCACTTCTTTGTCAGCAGTGGTGTTAGAATCTACTGTATGCAGAAACAGGCTGACTGGGGTCACTGGCCATGAATAATAGAGGAGATCTAAGCCTTCAGACTTCCAGTTAACCTCTTTTCAACTGAAGAGTGTTCAGGCAGCTGTCCAAAGGAACATACAAACAGATTGTTTTCTCATTACTTATTCCAACTTAACTTGCTTCCATGGCACAGGCATGTGCAGCGAATACTACCAACACCCACTTACACAGAAAGTCCTTAGTGCCCAGGTGTGAGAGATTCTGGTGCTCAAAGTGCCTCTCCTAGAGAGCTGCAGCCCCTGAAATGAGGTACCTGCCCGCAGGTAAGTAGCACACACAACACTTACCAAAACCTACAGTGGCACTGTACAGACTCCAACTCACAGAATCACGTAACAAAGGGAGCAGGCAACAGAAAAACACAGCTGTAAATTCCTGTCTGCCTAGATACAAGTCTACAAAAGCAAACAAGACCTTTATATCATGCTTTTTTTGGTGAATGCCAAGAGTTCATTACAAATCCAAAACATTTAGGATACTAAACACTGTTCACTATTCTGCTCTAGGTTGTAGAGATTTTTTTTCCACTGGAATCCACTGCACTCATCTAATGACAAGGATCACACAGAAGTAATGTCCTCTGCTACCTGTGTCCCTGCTGCTTTGTGAAGCTGCATCATTCTCCACGTTGTAGATGACTGTCCCCTGGGAGTCAGAGGAGAAGTGACTGACCACAGACTCGTGGTGTGCCTGTTTATAAGGGTAGCTCTCTGTAGAGGAATCTGTCCTGGTATCACTTGAGATGGAAGGTTCTCTCCCTGGGGAAGGAAGCAATGTAAAATTTCAATCATTTTCGGTTATTATAAAAGTCAAGAAAGGCTAAAGAAAGAAACCAAAGGCAACTACACAAGAAATTAAAAGAAGAACACAATACCAGGCATACAAACTCAGATTCCAGGAAGCCAGAGCTTATGGGAAAGGTGCTCTCCTTTTGAGGTGGGGAGAGAGTGTCAGTCCTTTTGCAAACCTTTATTTGTTTCTCTTTGATAACTCCAAATTTATCAAACCTTTTTGATATGCAAAATTAAACTACATCCATTGGACTGAAAGTACACATTAGTACCACGCAGAAATTATTGCTTGTTAATTTTCAACACTGTCAAGAGCAATTACAATATGAAATACACTGCCTCAGGGGAAGTAAAAAAAATTAGTCAAGTACAAAATAATAATAAGGGTAACAAGAACATCACAAGTTATAATAATTAATGTGCTTCATTTATTATGAATCAAAAGCTTATCTAGTAAAAACTTTATACTGATATAGTATTATCTAAGCAAAGTAATCTGCTCCTTCTCAAGAAGCCAGCAATGATCCCCTACTGAAAAGAATGAAGCACCATTTCAGTACAGTAATTCCTGAACTCAGTAAAAGACAAGATGCCAGCTTTCTCCCACCATTTTCAGTACCTAAAAGTAAAAAAATCTGAACATTTTGAAGACTCCTGGTCATTTTACATATGTGGTGTATACACTCCTTAATATGCCAGAGATTAGTTTCATGCTCATTTCTCAGTGGAGGAATTAAAGAAGGAGGGAATTCTTATGTTTAAATGCAAACACTAAGCCTGAGGGCACTTCACACTTTTGGTGAGAGTAAGTCCTGTAGTAGATGTTCTACTTAATGATGACTTGGAGCTTTTGAAGCCAGAAACTTCCTCTCACCTCCTTACTCATTAAAAATCATGTTGTTCTAAAGAAATAGAGAATACAGCTGTTAACAGAGATGACAGTCACAGAAAGATGGGTGAATAAAGGCAACAGAAACCAGTGCTGTGGAACTGAGAACTAGAAAACAATTTGCAAAATTAAGTCCTTATTCAACATGAAAAGAAAAGCATTAAGTGGAGCTGTTGGCACTCAGCTTCACAACATTTCGTACCAACACCTTCACACAGAATCACACAGAAGGTCATCATACAGAATATTCTGAGCTGGAAGGGACCCACAAGGATCATCAAGTCCAACTCTTACACAGCACCACTGTCTCCCTGGCGGGAATCGAACCCCAGTCTCCCGCATGAGAGACGGGGACACTCACCAATGTACTAAAGTGGATTTCTATCTTCTGACCATCTTTCCTCTGTAATTTGCAGTATCAGACCTTGGTGTGAATTAGATGCTTTTATCAGATGCCAATGACAAAAGCTCAGGTACAATATTGTGATCAACAACTTCAGAAGAAGCAATCTCTTAATTTACGAATTATGGGCTGTGAGATAACACTGAAGAATCCAAAAGCAGCTCTAGTTACACTTAGAGACAAAAACGCCATTCTGAAAAAGGTATATTAGGGTAGAAAAGTCTGGGTGTTAGCAAGGCTAAAAATAATTCACTTCCATTTGGCAGGAAAATGTAGAGGGTAAGAATTCTTCTTGTACTTCAACCTACAGTATTTCACAAATTGTCTCAAGAGCCTGACATCAATGCTGAACACCAGACACTACAGGAGTAAGCACTGAGGACTCACCAAGTGTTTTTGAAATGAAAGAGCAGGTTATTCACTATAGCCTTCTGAATTTTATCTGGAACACCTTTTTATAGATTTTTCTTTTCATTCAGCTTCCTGAAGTCATTTTAAAACACAACACTAGATACTGCAGCCAACAAGCAGAAGGGTTATCTGTGTGTTGACCTGAAGCTTGCAGAAGTGCTCACAACTGATACAAAGCACTAAAGGCTCTCCTCCAGACTTTTTTTTTTTCCTACAGTAAAAGAGATTTACAAATTGCAAGGAATCTTGTCAAGTCAGAAGTGAAGATCATCTTACTTGGGTTTCTATATGCATCACTTTAAGAGGTGTTCGAGATTTATTTCATTACTGGTAGATAGTCAACACATAAATAAAAACCCAGCAGATGTTCTCTCCAGATTCACTGACTAGGAAACAAAGGTAGCAATCAGTCAGGAAAACCTTAAAACATTATTGAAATTACAGATGTATAAATGGACTAAAATTGTGAAAGAAATATTGTATTTCTGGTTTTTGTCTCACCGTGCTGTTCCTAGCAACTTGTACACCCATTTCTAACTGAGGACATTCTCTGTTTCAATTCTTGGATGTTCACAATCTTATTTTGCAGTCATTACAATACAAACATAGACTCAGGTTTTATTTTCATCCTACCTTGACTGCCATTAAATATCTTTCTCAGAATTTATTTATTCCTCTTTAAACGAGGCCTCAATCCCCAAAAGTGTTACTAAAAGTCTGAAATTATCTAGAACTTCAGTAAACTTAACAGCCTCTTCAGACTACCACTGGTATCTTGAGCAGACCAAGTTCTAATCTCTGAACCTAAAGCAGTAGATAATTTTTGATGTAAAACAGACCATCAGAAATAAAGTAGTAAACATGACCTATGGGCATAAGCATTTGTCAATTCCTTACCCTTCAGTCTCCCCAACTCAGTTCATACTTCTTGAACTGGTTTACCTGAATAAAACACAAACCAAAGGCTGAAGATAAGGGGCACTGATTCCATCTCTCCAGTTTTAATGAAATGGTATTTCTTCCCCTTCCAACATCACCTCATCATCTTAGAATAAGACCCACTTATAACATTTCCTTAACATTTCTCTTCCCTACTTTCCCTTGAGAGTTTAATTCTGCCGTTTCCTTTAATTTTTTGGTCTTCCTGCATCATCCTGCTGATGACTTTATGAATTCACTTACTGCTCCCCTCTACATCCACACTACACCATGTCCTTCACTTTTTTTTCCACAGTTCCTTTCTCTAAACTTTTTTTTGGAAAAGATTATTACCCGAACAATCAACAGAGTATAGGACCAAGAGAGAGGTTCAGAGATGAAACACTGGAAATCCTCTTCAGAATTCCTGATGAGCTTTGAGGAGCAGTAAGGACCCCTGCTAACAATACCACTCGGAAGAACAAAAACTTTCCAGCATTACAGCACAAAGGTAGAAGGCACACAGCCCACACCGCTTACCCGAGTCTTCACTGTCATAGCAAGTCCTGCTATATTGCTGTAAATCCATCTGAGAGGGCAAGTCTTGTGTTGACACTGGAGTTCCTCTTGGATCCGCATAGAGCAGCAGCAAAGGCTGATAGTGACCCTTAATGCACTTTGTCACAACATCTTTCCATTTTGGACCAATCTGAATTGACAACAACAACAAAAAAAAACCAAGAAAGGTTTTCTGTCATCATTTTCTATAATAAGGGTTTTTTTCCCCCCTTGTAATTCTTTCAAAGTTCAATTTTCCACTGACATTCTTTAACTCCTTCTATGGTCAGCATTGCCTTGGACTCACCAAGAAAGCTCTTGAACTAACCTAACTAGAACGAAGGTATTTACCGTTTTATGGCTAAACAAATTACAATTCCTATTAAAAATACAACTACAAAAATAATCCTTCCCTTTCAGATTTTTTTCCATAAAAAAATTTTCATCCTCTGAGATGTTCTAACTTTGCATCAGCCAAAATCAACTTGTTAACAAACAACAATAGAAAACTGCAGGACAGTAAATTCAAGCCAAAGCTAAATACTTCAGTGTGAGTTTGAACTTCTGCAAGCATTGATACACCAGGCACTAATTAATACAGTTACACTAATCTCAAACATCTCTTCTAATAAATTTGCTTCACACACGTGTATTCTACTGAAGTCCTGCAGTGCCTATCCTGCAGAACTGTGACAGAACTGTTTTCCTGCAAAACTGTGACTGAAAAATGCATTAGTTTTTTCCCTCTGAGACTGTGCTTGGCTTGACTAGAGGAGAAAAATTTTCCTCTCTCATCTTTGTGATTCCATGACCAGAGGGGAAAATGGAGAGTAATACGAAAAAATGCCAAACAAACTACTGGGTTATAGTAACAGCATGCCCACATCCCAGCACTGGTATCTTTAATGTCAAGGCCCTCATGCTTGGTGAAAAGGTTAAAAAAAGGCACAGAAGCAGCAGAGAACTTGTTGTTGGCAGCAGGCACTAGGGAAGTCTGGCATGTACATGGTCCAGCAAAGAGTCCAAGAGCAGGCACGAGATCGCTGAAGTGCTTGTCAGCAAGGGAGAGCACGTATGCTAGCTGTGTGCACAAGCAAACTAGGTTTTCCAACAAGAGCATAAAGACTGGCAGCCAACAGAACAGAATCAACAACAGGGCCTGAGATTTATGGTGTGCTTTTTTTTAGAACATTTCACCTTGTTGAGAAAAAAGGAGCAATAAATTTATGGATCTTGAGCGGAAAACCAGAGAAAAAATTCTCAAAATCTGTAGCAAACAAATTAGCAATTGGCTAACAAATTTCTCATAGATTATTTTCCTAGATGTTTTTTCCTCACCTCCTTAACATGAGCATCATCAAAGTACATCCACTTGCGGATTTTAGTTTGGAAGAAGAAGGTTGAGTAGTGTTTTCCATAGTAACAGATCATTCCCACCAAATACAGCTCTGAGTGTTTTGCTCTGTCATCAGTTACTCTGAAGAAGAGCTTCAAGGAGGGAGGAAAGAAAAATGAGACATTAATAAAATGCCCAGAACTTTACATACTTCTTCATGTTCAAAGTACTATAGGGAGGTGTCAGGTTTGTACTTCAAAAGATAAAGAAAACAAGGCAATAAATAAGTCATCAAGCAATGCTTGAGCAAACAGGGAGACACAGACCAGAAACAGACTTTGACTAACTCACCAGATAGTCATGAACTGAGTTAGATTTGGAGTCTCTGGCTGTACTTGAAGGAAGCCATTTAGAACAAACCTTTTCAGAATTCCAAGTCTGGTTATATTTTGAAAATTTGTATTCTCTTTGCTATGCTTTCTGATTGTATCAAATACTGTTTAGAACACGTATTCCTCTTTGTAGAGGCAAAGCTGTTTGGACAGTAAACAGCTGGCATTTATTCTGACTTTAGCAGGGACCAATTTATGACACCATCACATAAAAGATAAACTGAAGACATTGGTATGTCAAAAGGATTCAGCACACATAGGAAAATCCGTTTAATCGAACTTTCAATTTAATTGAATTTTATTAACTTAAAAATTCACAGGTCTCATTTTTTAGTGCTTCATTATGCAAGGACCACATTGTTTCATAACCACATTTTCATCAATGCACAGTGATTTTGGCACACTGGGCACTGGTCAATGCAATCTTTAAAATACATGTGTGTGTGTATATATATAAATTATTTTATGTAAGACCCCAATACTACAATAAGATACAGCTACAATTTGCTATACAAATCATTCAGCTCTAAAGCATCAGCTAATGTAGAATAAGTGAACCCTTCAGGGGACAAACCTCTAGATCCTATTTAATTCAGTCTGTCATTCGATCCCACAAGGTCAGCCATCATGTCTTAGAGATTGCTCAACTACAAAAAAGTCTTCAGAGTTATGACCACATACTTCAATGAAAAGAGGAGCTAAAGTTAAAAAACCTAAACAACAACAAATACCACCAAACTACACTTTGTCTTCAAAAGAAGTACAAAAAAAGTTCTGTTCTTCAAAATGAAAGACGACATATGTACTTTCATGAAACCAGCACAAAGCAGATCCAAATTTTTCCTTTCATTTGAAAAGACTTTAAAATTTTCAGATGCTTCAGAAGCTGAAGAATATACAGTTAACAGGTTTCTTAAAGCATTCAGAGACAGGTCAGATCCTTGGTTCTGCCCTCTACTCCTCTGTTCATGGACATTGAAAAGGTAGACTACCATGAGACTGTCTCTGTAGGTGCTGCCAAAACACAAAAAACTCACATCTCCCAATTTAAGACAAGTTCCCAGACTGTGAATCACATCCTCAGCCAGATCAGAATGGTCTGAGTCCCAGACCAAACCAATGGTGATGATCTGTGGAGAGTTCATCAGCACACGACGAATACGGATCTTTTCCCCACAGTTACTCTGAAAATACAAACAAAACATTGAATATAATCCTTATCTCATTACAGTAAGAGAAGGTGATGAAGCACAGCACATGTAATATGCTCAGTGTCACAGAGGAGGGGTGTGATCGAGGCTATCTGGCATTCGCAGGCTCTGAAGCGAGCACTGCTGATTCTTCCTCCCCTAGTGACAACAATTAGAACATATAGCACAAAAATAACCTTATTTAAAAAAAGATAAGCAAGCACACATGTAAACTACCCATAACATTCTCAGGAATTGGTGGCAAAGCTCACTTTCTTTTGACCAGGGTCTCAGACTGAAAACTGTATTCACAGAGACCGATGATCTATATGACAGTGTCAGAAAGACATTTGAAGTCCTGATTTGCTGTTAAAATTGAATTGTTCTACAGGGTGCCTCAAGCATCCCATCTTAGGCAGGGTAATCAGGTCAGTATTTGTATCAGAAGACCAGCTGGAAGATCAAGAGGTACTTTACTAACCTATAGGTGCTCTGTATTTTGTATTTCCTGTTTGCTTTTCTCTTCCCATTCTTTACTTGTTAATAACTACCCATGTCTATTGACTGGCCAGTCTCCCCTCACTCCCTAGCCAGCGCATTATCTTTTTTTTTTAATTGTGAGGGTTGGGCAGGAGGATGACAAGGGAGTCAGTACATGATGAAAACTATGATGAAGTCCATTTGCAAGATTCACTTTCCCCCTGAGGCAGGTCACAAAGGTAGTGAAAATAGTCTCTGTTGTCTACAGAGACAAATTGCACAACTGGATATAATAAATTTTGACATTATAACCAGAGAAGAGATCATAAAGCCTCTTCCCCACAGAAATCTAGAAAATTAACCAGAATCTCAGTCCCAATCATCAATGGGAGACAAAAATGAAAAATGAAATAATCAGAAAGAAACTGGAGAGGACTGTGATGTTTAAATGTAAATATAAGGTTATAATATTAATATATTTGGACACATTTTGCAAAGATCATTCAAAGTACAAACAATCCTGTGAATTACCTCACAACAAATCTATCTTACTCTCAAATTGCCTCCTGTGCTTCAGCTAGCTAACAGCAGCACGTTCACAGGAGGAATATGGCATCCTGATAAAAAGCTTCCCTTGCAGGACTGAGACCACCTTTAGTTAAGCCTCAACAGAAAAATTTCCTGAGTATAAAAAGAGAGGGGGAGCAAATACTGGTAAGCAATTTTATCAAGCTCATTATTTCACAGCTTGTTCTGTCCAAGAATGTATTTCTGTTAGAATTCCCATGCTTTGGTTAGTAAATAGCTGGACAAACAGGAATTTTTAAAAGGACAATATTCATAATATCTTAATTTCTTTTATTGCAGCTTCATGTAATGCTAGTCTTGGTGGTCTCACCAACTCTCAAGTGGATGTAACTTCTAGCAGCAACACAGGCTTGAACAGGATTGAACTGCATGGCCATTCCCTGGCAGCAGTGTGAGCATGTACAAATTATTTGCTCTCATTATGGTTTCTCATGGTTTCTGTCTCTGAGAAACATTCATTTTCAACTTCCATCCAAACACTACATCTACTTCTGTTCTCAATACTGTGTGTAGTCAAAGAAGCATCCATCATCACCCCTGATTTTTCCCTTCCTTCACTGAATAATGGTGAGATGCTGAATTCAAACCTGCAGAAAACAAAGGACACTCACTGGACAGTTCCTCAGGTCTCCCATGGTGCTGGCGTTCTGCAGGAGCTCTCCAAACATATCTGGGGTTGGTTTCTCTCGCCTCTCCAGCATACAAATAGCTTGATTGCTTCAGTACAAAGAAAGGGTACAAAACAAATGTTTAATAATAAAATAAAAACACAAACCCACATTAAGCCAGTATATGTTTCACTTAAACCTCATTAAAAGAGCCTTAAAACTCACAATATTTTATATATTTAACACTGTAGTACAGAAAAAGCCCAAATAACCAGGAATGAATTACAACATCTTCCATGATAATACATCCTGCCTAAAGAAAACAAGTAAACACTCAAAATAGAAATAGATTGTTGTTTGGCTTAAAATTCACATCTTAAAATTAAATGTTAGCATTTTGACAAATGCTTGATTTCAAAATGAAATACAGTTTATCTCCTTCAAAACACTTCTTTTCAATAACCACAATCCTAGTAAAGTAACACAGTAAAGCACATCCCTAATCATAAAACTACTCACAAAAAATAGCAGAGTACCAATTTATTTCACTGTTCAAGTGGAATGAAAGATGGTAATATGTACAAAAAAATACAAGTGCTCAAAGCATGTTCAAGGTTAAAATGGTTTCAAAGGTAATTAAATATTTTATGATGTATGAGTACTTTTAAAATAATGCATGGCTTAAGATTTATTGTGATATTTCATATAGAATACTGAATACCATTTACATAATTATTTTCACATTTTTCTAATAAAAATACTCTGATACACAGTGTCTACTTGAACTTAACGGAAAACTACAGCTTGCTGTGAACAGCAGGCAGCAGCCACAAGGGGGAATGCTTTACAATATCCCTGGCATCCTGGTAAAGTGGTAGCTTTTAAGAGATCTGCATGGGAAGAGCAATTATCAGTTTTCATGACAATTTTTCAGGTTCTGTAACTACGTGTTGAACAAGAAAAAGTTCTAATCCCAATAAAAATTTCAAGTAAAAAGCAAATAACAGACTCCTGCCTGTATCATTTTAAGCAGCTTTTAACTGAGCAGCTGTCTATTAAAAGAACACTTGTCTCCTCTGGCATTAATTCTAACAGTCTGCTAACAGAGCCAGAGCTACTGCCCTATGCACCACCTCCCTTGATGAAAGGTCATGGTGACCAGGGCAGGTCCCCCATCACCATTAAAAACAAGAGCTCTATATCCATCCAAGAAAGAGGACTTGAGGAACTACAGGCTGGTCAGTCTCACTCCACCACCTGGGGCAATGACAGACCAAATCAATCCTCTTGGAAATCAACTCCAGGCACATGCAGGACAAGATGGTGAGTCAGAGCAGACAGCATGGATTTACCAAGGGCAAATCATGTCTGACCTACTTGATAGTCTTCTGTCCTGTGATGGGTTATGTTGAGGAAGAGAGAGCAGTTAATATCATTTGGTCTCTAGCAGGGTTTTGAAGTCATCTACAGCATTCTTGAGGCCAAACTTGGGATGTGTGGACTGCACAGGTAGAATACAATGCAGAACACCCCCTAGCTGGACATTCAGGCTCAGAGGATCAAAACAAACAGCAGTCAGTTAAAAGCTGCGTTCCTCAGAGGTCATCGAACGTTTTCATTAGCAACCTGGATTATGAGTGGGAATACACCCACACCAACTCTACAGACAACACTAAACTGGATGAAGAAGTCAATATGCAGACAGGGTGCTGCCATACTTAAGGATCTTGACAGGTTTGAGGAAAGAGGTGACAGGAACATCATGCAATTCAGTGAAGAAAAACAGTCTTGCACCTTGCACAGGGCACACACAGTGCAGCAGCACGGGCTGGGCACTGAAGGCTGAGGAGTAACACCATGGAAAGCTGTAGACAAGCTAAACATAAACCAGACTCTTCACAGAGGCAAAAAGAGAAAGGACAAGAGGCAGGACATGCAGAAAAGGAAATTCTCACTGGATGTAAGGGAAAAAACCAACTTCACACTGAGTTGTTAAGAACTGGAACAGGCAACCCAGAGAAGTCATGGAATTTCTGTCCTTCAAACACTTGCAAAACTCAGCCACACAAACGCCCAAGCAGCCTGATTAAGTTTTGAAGTTAGCCTTGCTTTGAACAGGAAGATGGAGTAGATGTCTGAAGGTCCTTTTCAACATATTTTTCTTCTTCTTATCTGTCTTCTTAAATCCCCTGCTCACATATTAATGTCTTTCAACATGTACCTAAGTCCTTACCACAACAGTTATAAAGATTCTGGATCATAAACAAGCAGACACACTTGATCCAAGCCTAAATTGCTATATTCTGCTTCACTAAATCCTTATGTTCTTCATCACAGTTACCAAAGCTTCACCAACTTCCAATAAATCACATTCTGAAGATTTAATCTTGCGATCAAAAAGACCAAACTGCAATACCAGTGTGGGGTGGGAACCAGAAAAAGGAAAAAAAAAAAAAACAACAAAGAGAAAGAGCAGTTCCTTGTGAAAAACTTACCACAGAGAGGTTGTGGAAATATAATGTACCATCTGGATGAAAGGTAACGGGTCAGAAGTGGCACCACAGCTGGTACAAACACACTAGAGAGAAAGAATATACAATACAGTCACAAGATTAAACAGGTATTTCCACAGCCATGTTTCTGCTCTTATATCTTTTTACCAGAGCAATGCATGGTTTAGGAATGAAAATATGAAACTTGAGAACTGGTATTTAAAACTTATCATTACCTCACCTGTTCAAATAAAGTCATTGCAAACTTCTGGTGGGAAACACAATGTGGTGCAGTGCAAATATCTTCCTTTGTCTCATCTGCAATGTGGAAGTGAATTCGCATTAACAGGTTTTCCTAGTCAAAGAATAAAAGGCAAAAAAGGCATTAGATTTCAAATGCAGGCAGAAGATAAAAATTACAATAGCATTTCAAATGAATAATGTTATTTACAGAGAAAGAAGACTCCTGCAAATTTGTGAAAGTTGCTTCAAAAACAAAGAAGTTGGTATTTCTTTCATATGAAAAAAATGGCCTCCATTTCTGATTTGAAATGTTACCTCAGGTTTATTTTATATACTAGCACTCCTGAAGATTCTGCTGATGGAGTTTTTGTCCTGTTCTCAGGCATCAGAAGGAGCCAGAAGGAACAGCCAGAGCAGCTAACTTCTCATCAACACAAAGTAACTCAAATTAACTTCTACATTCCACCATGGCTTTGAAATATGGCACATAATCTACACTCTATCAAAAAAGGGGAGAACTAATAAATGAAGAGACGGACTAACTTCTGTATGACACAAAACCACTGAATATTTTCTGGGCATTATTTCATACAACTCCATCTGTTTTAAAGTTCCCAGGGGTTCCTGTCCCAAGACCTTTTCTTCTCCCACTGTTACCAAAATTAATCTGTGATTACCATAAGTTTACTGACACCTCCTCCAACAGCACACTAGTCACTATCACTATCAGCTGCCTGCAGGGTTTATACGCCTGCAATAAACAGGTCAAGAATAATTATTAGGCAAAACAGCTCTGACCTTGTACAGCTTCCCTTGAAAACTTTTCCTAGAAAACATGATTTCAGAATAACTGACAAGCAAAAGTTACTGTAAAAATAGTGAACACTGGCATTTCAACTTCCAAATCATTAGCTTAGGGATCTCTCTGTGGACTATTCCAGGCCACATATGCAAAGTCTGTTGCAATTTGGGGAAAGGAGGAACAGAGGGGGGAAAACAACCCAGGAAGACTGTGTAGCAGGGAGTCACATCTGTGCCTGTTATACTCACAAAACATTCAGCAGCATCATCCATGATGCCCAGCTGGAAGCGTTGCTCATCCTGGAAGGTCTTTGCAAGAGCAGTGCGCAGGGCATCAGAAGGCAGCACCTTCTCACTGCTACACTGAAACTGGTTGAAGATACCCTAGTAAAAAAAAAAATCCCAAAGATAGTTAAGTTACTAGATTTTCAAAGTAGGACTCAAGTTATCTGAAAACAAACAGCAAAGATTTAACTCATTTTGATCCAGCAACACACAGATACTTATATGTATTGTATATGGACTACAAGAGAAAATCCTGAAAGATCCTCCTTTGAAATCAAATGCACCTTTGTGTATTTCTTCCTTTCTTTTCACATACCCAAGGCAGGGTGGGGAGCTTAGGAGTAAATTTCCCTGTGTCAATTCCCCTTGGATCTTCAGTAAAAAACTTCTACTTTTCTTTTCATACAAGGCCACTCTGTCTCCATCATCACCCTGCTTCACTTTCTACCTCACTTCATTTGACAAGCAACCGTCTTCATCAGTGTCAAATCTCAAAATTCTGCTTGTCTTTTCCTATAAAACTTTCCTCACAATTTGTCTGAAGACTATAGAAAAATCTCAATTCTTAATGTGAGAGGGGAAAAAAGGATCACCTTCAACTGTGCACTAGTTGGCTTTTCTGTTTGGCTTTATTTCAAACTTCTACTAATCTGCAGCAATTCATGTATCATTTCCTCCTTTAATTAGAGAAAGCTTCTCCCAAGCATACTTAGGAAACAAGGAGAGTTAAAGGAGAGAAATATTCAGATTATTTCCAAATAATGTAGGTCCTATCAGGAAATGGAAAAATAAACTGGGAAAAGATTTGCCAAACAGTTCAATTTTGTCACATTTCTGCCTGTAGGAATGGAACAATTTATAGCGTTGGCAATAGAGGTGTTTTGTATTATCTAAGATAGATGTGAAATGCCCATCTCTCTTTACTGCTCCTTTTAATTTGGTAGTCCTCATGGTGCTCATTCATGGCTGAGGGCCCACTGTGCAGCAGCCCACTCCTATTCTAGTACTTTGTTAGAGTATCAAATAATCATGAGAAAAGTGGTAATGAAGAGAAGGCCCCAGGGCAGTAAGTCTCATAATTGAGGAATTACAGACAGTACCTCTCCTCAGCTACCTTTTATATACATGTATGTGAAAACTGAAAGAATGACAGTCTTTGCACTTAAACTCAATTGCCATTTCTGTCACTCTGATAACTGAGCAAGTTCATGTTTCATTAGTGAATTTTCTTGTTTCAGTTAACCTCAAAAAAAAAAACCAAAACGGTGAAACATAACTCCATCCTGCTTCAGCATTTCACATTAAATAATTTATGAGCACTTGAAAATATTCACAAGTGTGTTTTGGAAATGTGTTTACTCTGGTTATCATCAATCTCACTCCACAGATCTGCAAACTGAGACACTTGCTGAGTGACTGGTGCACAGCCTCACTGCTGGGACCTGGTTTGCTTCAGTCAGAGCCCTGAAATGGCTCTGCACTCCTCCAGGGTGAGAATCAATGCAAACTCTGAACTAAGTAAAAGGAGAAGCAAGCATGCAAATCAAAACTCTCTTTTAAATTCCCATTTTGAAAGAAATGGTATTACTTACCACCAAACAAAAAATAATTCAGTCATGTCAAAGGATTCTGTGAAGAATCATGAATTAAAAGATCCCAGTGGTACATGGAAGAATGTTTCCTCAAACTTGTAATAACACAGTGCACAAATGGTCTAATTTTATGTAGATTACAACTAAAAAAGAGTCTTGAAATCAGTGAGTAATTGTGCATTTTAATCCAATAATGATCAAATCCCATCATGTCATTGCACAGTGCAGTTTAGAGCATGATGGAATACAGTTCTGGTAGGGAGTCCCAAAAGCACCTCAAATGGAGTCAAAAGCAGTTTCAGCACAGGACAGTTTGGTTTTCCTTGGGTTTTGGTTGGGGATTTCGGGTTGTGGTTTTTCAGGGGGAGGGATAGGGTTGTTACTCCTTCATTTTCCCATACAAGTTCTTTGCTCCCCTTCAGAACAGGTATTTCTTGTCTCTCAGCCTCAGATGGACAGGTGTGGCATTTCCTGCAGTTTCATCACTTTACATTATCTAAGTTAGATCTCTCTCCTTAATTTAAGGTCTTGCCATAAGTGATACTGTAAATCACTGAAACATTTGTTCCACATACAGCCACAAAGCCAGCTGGGTGCAGATCAGGAAGCACAGCTAATTCTGCCCCAGGAGTTCTCACAACACCTTTCCTCCAAGTGCTTCTGGAACATGAGAACTTCACATATGAAACATTCAAACATCATTCCCTTTTAAAAAACTTCTACAGCTGAAATTGAAGACGGTGAAAATCCTGTCAGTGTATTCATTTCACTGATGATCTCTCTGAATGGCTACATTCCAATATAAATGAGCACATCCCTAGCAGTGGCAACAACGGAACACTGGTGAAAGCTTCATTTAACGAGTCTTTAGCAACTAAATTCAAGGACGCAGAGCAAAAAAAAAGAGTTAGCTTAATGTAAAAGCTGCAGAATTGCTAATACATAGCAATTCCTTGAATTTTTACACTGAGGACATATTCTTGGCATGTTGTTAAGTCTACAGGCCAAGACAGAACAGTATGAGCAAGGGATTTTTCAGACAGAAAGTCTGTCTTCTGGTTACACTGCATTCCTGAGGTATATATAAAGAAGCAGCCCATCTCCCTCCACATCCCCTTCCCTATAGATTTTCAAATGTCTGGAAAGGGTAGCAGAGACAACAAAATTAGGAAATGCAAGTACTATTCCTTAAGACCAATACGTTCCCAAAGTCCATCTAGTTACACATAGTTCTTCCCCAAATACTAAGTCAAGATTAACTCCAATTACACAGTTGATCTTTTGTCAGCATGCTGTCAGAGGCACCCAAACCTGGACGTCCTTAACCATGCCAGGCAATTTATTGAAGGGCCTCACTTGGTTTTTACCCTTCAGAAGGCTTTTTCTTATTTTTTTTTAAATGAGAAGCTTCATGTCCTTTCTAATACTACACAGCTGGCCCTCTGACATACAGGAGAACAAAGTCTTGCTGAGTCACCGGACTTCCAAAATAACGTCCTCCACTTTGGGAAGTGTAGGGATCAAATAAAGGACAACAACCTAAGGTTTGAGACAAGGAACATTCATCATGCAACTCTTCAACTGAAAACCTTGAAAGTATTTCAGAATGCTAAAATTCACATGCATAGTCATAAAAAAGCTGTTCTCCACCTTGTTAAGAGAATAAAGACAGCAAGTGTGTTCTCTGAAGTAACTCATGGGATTGATACGAGCTCTTGAGAGTTCTTTTAAATTTTAAAGACTTCAAAGTCGCAATATCCGTGAATCTCACCAGAGTTTACAAGATCTGCTCCCAATTATCTTTAACAATGTTTGGAATCAATTTCCTCCCTAGGAAAGAAGTATTCTATTATTTGGGGTAAACTGACATGTGCAGTGTGTAACTAACCATAGGGATGAAACAAACCAAATCTCATGCACATGTGACTTTTTCATCAAGCATGCACAAGTGGGCTGACACAAGAATAAATTGATAGCTGAAGACAACAGGCAACAGCTACTGAATCAGATCAGTGTTCATCCACTGTAAATTGGAGCTGTGTCCTTGGCAGCTTTCTGAGAAATAATTATTCCCTTCCAGAATTATGCGGAAGTTTCTTCTGGATGGGGGTATCACTGCAGCTCCAGTGGCGTGTTATTTCCTTAAAAAACCATGTTTCCCCCAAACGCATTAACAGTTTCTACTTTTTAGCAAAAGCTACAAATACTAACATGGCCAATCCTCAGCCTTCTCTCACTGCTCAACGACGTATTTCTGGGTTTTGGGTTGTGGGATTTTGGTTTGGGTATTTTGGGGTTTTTTTTAAACTTTCTCTCCATTTCAATAGAATGCCCTTCTAACTCCATTCAATTCAGTGAGCCTTTTTTCTTGTTTATACCTAATCTCTCATTCAGAGCAAAACACTCTCCTGATGAAGCCTCTTAGTACTACAACCTGTTTCAATAAAAAATTCTGGGTGATAAAAACCACATTTCTCCCATCCAAACAGACCAGCCTCCACCCACAGTATTTCCACTAGCTCACATTTCTTTCCCACATTTCCTCAAGTTATATTTACCTTCAAGGTTGCAATAAGTTCTAGTTCTATTTGGGCTTGTGTTTGGATTTCCTCCCAAACCTCCAAGTCTGATAAGAATCAACTTAGATTTCTATTTATTCCTTTCTTTTAGAGACTCTTCCATTTGTACTCAGACTGTATGCTGAACATTAACATCAGGTCCTCAGTATGGACTGCCAAGTCAGGCATCCCTGGCTACTACCAAAATCAAAAGTAATATTTTCCAAGAGTGTTGTTTAGGAGAGTAGCAGAAAAAGAAACACAAATTGCAGAACGTACATGTCTACTAAGTAACAATTCTTTAACTGCTTGATCAAGATCAAAAGAGGCAATTGTTACTTGGAAGCTTCAGTTACCAGTTTATTAACTGAGGAAACTGTACTTACTGCTAGATTATTTGGCAGGCAATTAACTGCAAGTGCCAACTGAAAAAAAAAAGTTCCAATAATAAAAGTAATTATTTCATGTATTTTGACTACTGTTTTACTCTGAAATACTATCCTGATTGGAAAAAAGCACAAAACAAGATGATAAAATCTTTGCAACCAACCTGTTACTGTCTTAACCACATGATGAACATTTCATAATAAATGACTCCAAGCAAGTGGCTAATCAGAACCAACTATGATCTTTCCACTTCTACAGAACACTCTAAAATCTTACTGTCCTCAGTTTTCATCTTAGACAACCACATCATTTTAACACAGAAAATTCACATTCTTCCTGCTTTTGTTGCACATGACAAAATTACACAAAAGACCAGCCCTACTGGAATTTATCAATCAATAGAGTATTCTTCTTTGTGACCTACAAAAAACACTCTGTCCTATATCCTGGCACTATGGAGCTCCCAGTACAATCCCTGGAAGGAGAACAAACTCTCAGTGGCATGCTGAGTACAGTGGACGGATTTCCCCCTTCCTGCTCTTTTCCAGCTGTGATAAACAAAACACCAAAGCAAAGTCAGGCTGAAGAAAAAGGAAAATAAACCAAAACATAATAGGCTTCAACATCAATAATAAATCAAATAGTTGTTCCAGTGTTACAGCAGGCAAACCACATATTGGCAGGGACAACTTGTGTACTGAAAAAAAAATATTTAAATGTCACATCTTAAGGAATAGTGTTTGGTATTCCAGCACGCAGTCTGCAGCTCTCCCTTGTCTTTTTATGGTTGTTGATATGAGGTTCCTTCAAAATAACCAATGAATGTATGTCTGGAATGACTTCAAGGTTCATTTTGTAGCAACATAAACATAGCCAGGTAGCACAGAAAGTTTAAAAATCACTTTGATACTTTTGCAATGGAAGTCTTCAATGTGGTACAAAAATAAAATGTGATTTTGTGTCAAGTATGACATCACTGTCCTGTGACCCCACATTTCAAATTACAAGTAATATTTAAAGAGCTAGCTGGGCATTTACAGTAAATACTGTGCATGACATCAGATTCCCTAGAAACAGTTGCAGCATGCCAAGAAAGCATGGAAAAAATACAACTTCTTTGGTGTTATTCAAAGGCTAAATTTAGCTTAATGAAGACTATCTTCCTCTGGAGTCAATAGGAAGAGGATGTCGCCTTCAGAGGAACATTTCAGGGTCAGAGAAGAGCACGAACTCTCTCGGCACAGCACAGGAGGCACCAGGTATCTACTGAAGGGACCCTGAAGTGGAGTGAGGGCACTTCACACAGACTACTTCCCACAAGTACTGTTCCTCTCCCAGGTCAGGATGGAACCTGAACATGCCAGCATGCTCTGAAGAGGAGTACACATGTCCTGCCTTCACCTTGCTTGGTCTGGGCAGGTATTTTGGGCAGATCCACCTGACAGCATGCAAGGCTAATTACCTCTCCCCAGACCCTAACAGGAGATTTTCGCATGGTATAGAGCTCCAAATTCTTGTGTTCCCACTGGATCCAGTCACATCTTCTCCCTCATCTTAGCAAAGCCTAAGGCAAGATTCAAGAGAAAGAAGATGTCAAAGACCTGGAGGCCAAGCTGGCATTACTCTGGCAGGACAACAGAAAGGCTTCCAGAGCAGAAAGGAGAGCTGGAGCAGGGGAAAAGATGAGCACAGAAGGGAAGGGATGATCCTGCTGCACTGGGACACAAAACATGCTCCTGGTGATGCCTGCAGTATTAAGTGCACAGTAAGCACATTATCCCACACGTCTCACACAAGTTTACACACACCAAGCACCAGACAGAGACTTTTACAGGAGGAAAAAAACAGAGCGATTTGAAAACACTGATCCAGAGGGCGGCAGAGAACAAGCAAATACCTTACACAGCCTGTTCCCCACCTCTGCTGCCTGCTTCAGGATTTCATGAAGATCAGTGTGACCACCTCCACAGTCAGGGGCTGTCCCCCACCTTTTCAGTTGCATGCAACCTATGTTTCTGGTGTTTGGGGGGGAAGTGAGGGGAGATTTGCATTCCCAATTTCACTTAGACTTCAGTGACAGCCTTTATCACTCACCTTTATAATAATATTTTACTTGATAGTAATTAAAAAATGGGGGATGGGTGATTTTCAAGTATTTACATACACACATGATCATTTTACACAAGATAATAAAGGTGGAAGCTTATCACAACATCACCCAGAAGAAGGTGGTTCTGGAAGGCGCTTGGGTAGAACATGCTGCAGTCTCCCATGAAGAACAGATTGCAAATAGAGAAAATGCTAACTTTTTGATTTGGATCCAGTTGGAATTTGTTTACTTTTTCAAGTATTGGTTACTGCCCACATTCATAAATAGTTGTTTAGATAATTCTTTAATTGTTTACACATTCTTTAGAGGTTTTGTGAGGTACAGAAATCCTGCACACAGGATGCAAGTTTCCTAAAAGGTGCAAAAGTAGCAGAGGATTTGGTGCAGCATTATAGCTCTAGTGGAAACTAAGGGTTGTAACACCTCCCAACGAGTCACAGCATTGCTAAGAACTTCAGAGAGAAACAAAGCCAAACACACACACACACACAAATCCTTGTAGGTATCTGTGACTAGGAGCAGAGAGCAGTAACTTTTACAAAGGCTGCTTAATTTAAAAAATAAACATAGGGCTGCAGGCCTGCAATTTGTGAAATCTGTCACTCTACCTGTCACTTCCAAGTTTCTAACAGCATACTGCAGGCTTCAAGACATCAAAAGCAAGCATTTCACCAAGAAAACTAAACACTCTCTCACCCAACGTCTGCTTTTAATACATATATTGCAGAGATCCTGTCATCCTCCAGTCTTACTTTCCCTCTCATACTGGCACTGCTAATCTTTAGGCACCTTTGTCCACAGCTCATCTTTCCCTTTTCCTGTAATATTCTTTCACACTCCTCTCCCTCTTTTTCAGTACTCTCATGCAGAAAGACTTTCAACCACCATCTTTATATTGAAACTTGGAGTCTGACACAGAGTTGAGAGCCTACTTCATTCACAGGTTATTCCTACTTGAAAGGGACCCACAAGGATCTTCGAGTCCAACTCTGAAGCGAGCGCCCACCCAGAGATCATGGCAGAACCTGTCTGATCTCCTGGATTCCATGTTGTTAGTTTACATCTCAGAACAGCAAAAGCTTAGACTGATGGTAATTCCCTAAATCCTTTTCATTCTGACCTCAGCTAAGAAAGAATGCCAAAAATCACTTAGCAATACTCAAGGGCTTGATTCAAGAAATACCTTCAAATTATTCCACTGAACATTATGAACTCAAACCAGACCGTGAATAAGTCTTGCCACTTCCCTATAAGGAAGGGGATATATTTAATACTCTGTTTTCTTCCCCTCTGGATAGCTGTATTTCTCACTTTGGATGTGCTATCTCGCTCCTAACCCAATGTCACATCCTCTTCTCATGATACGGGTGTAAACATCATCCTGTCTCATCATTTCAACAGATATGTCTTGAGACAAGCTTGCCCTCAGAAGGAAATAACTCCTTTTACTTCATGCCTTAATAGTCTCCTCTTTGCTGTTTATTTGCAAGGGAAAATCCCTCAGCAACAGCCCAAAACCTCACTACATAATTCATTTCAAGCCTGTCTCTACCAGAGCACCTCTAAAGTCACTTAACAGTAGCAAGACAACTATTATATGTACTACAAATATTGACTTCAGATGATCTGAAGTGAAACTTTGCACTGTTCTGCCATATTTGTAAGGTATGCTGTCTATCCTTTTAATTACTGCACACAATACAAGCCACAGTAAATTCTCCCACAATTAATTTATATACTTCAATGGATTTTACAACACCTTTGTGATCAAAGAAAATACCTCAGTCTTAATTTGAGAAAGCAAAATCAATGCTCAGGAAGGTTAAAGATGGTATTTTCACCACATCTGCATCATGTCCATTTCTCCCACAAAAAGCTGTGGGTTTGAAGCAGCAAAACTTAGCAAGAAGGCCACAAAAAACTCGAAGTGCTACAAATTAACTGGTAGAGACAAATGGAGACAACGGGATTGCACAATTTCCTCAGGTAAATAGCAGTACTCAGAATCAGACCCAGCATCCAAATCTACTGTCCAAGCAGCCTCTATGACAGTCAGCTATTGAATCGGCATCTACAAACAGAATTGTTGTTTTGTAAAACAGAGACTACAAAGAGGGGGAGCCATTTAATGCAGACATCAATATTTACAGTAGGAAACAGCTTTTTTAGTCTTACATAATCAACAGTTTTGAACAGAAAGGCTTAAAGCTAAAAGGCCTCTCCATCGTGAGGTTTAAAGCAGCTCTAAAGGGAAAGGTAAATGCTGATGAGCACACTGACTGTATACAGTATCACATTTGTATGCCAAAAGGTACATTGGAAGCAATTAAGGACATCTGTATTTTAATGCCTGAACTCATCTTTCAAACAACATGGTGGCTCACAATGACCCACATACCCTTGGTAAGAGTCCTTGTATCTGAAACTGTACCGACAGTACTTTCATCAACATATTTCAAAGGCAGTGCTGTAAGGGTTTGGGACCAGTAGCTATCAGATTTTTGCTCTCCCAAATTTTCAGGTGCAAGTTTAATTACATATACTATTCAAATATAATAAGTATTTCTGTTCAACTCCTTTAAAATGGTTTTCAACTGGGTTCTAACTTTTACCTTAAGAGCACAGAAGATGCAAGAGTCACCCATACATTTGTGCGTTGTGATTTGCCGGAAACTGCGGCGAAAAATGTCCAGGTGCCAGAGAACCTGAAACACAAAACAGGGGCACAACCAATTTTATGAATATATAAAATAAATTGCTGCATAAATCTCTGGTTAAGACTGCACAAGGTAAGTAATACCAGAAGTACAGTAATGTCATCAGTGAACATCACCTTTAAAAAGGGATGTCTTATGTAACAGCAAATTGACATTTTCAACTTTATTCTTTAGCTGTAACCTCCACATATGTTAATTTACAACAGGACCTCCCTTTGAATTTCTATTAGAATTGAATTTGCTTTTAGATTAGAAAACTCACTTCTCTGTCCATGTGGCAGTGCCAGCTTAAACAACACGTGCCCTAAATGCTCTCCTGTGTTGGCACCAGTGCTGGCTGCTGTGCAGCTGCACCACGAGGATGGGCAGAGCTGCCAAGGACACCCCACCCACTGCTGGGGCCAAAACCCGTGTTCTCACACCTCCTGTGCAGCCTTCTTTTTCTGAGCAGAAAAACAAAGCACTGAGAAAATGGGACACCAGCAGCACAAACATCAACGAGGCCTTGCAAGCAAAACCCAGTACAATATTCTAGGCTGTTATGCCTCATATTATCATTAGTAAGAGAACTTCCAGGCCACGATTACCAGCAGATTTCTAGCTCGAAGCTGTCTGGGCAGTTAAACATTCCTCTCAGGACAAGCATGGGGGTAACATCAGATGTGTGTGACCAGGTAGGGTCACAGCACAGAAAAGCAAGTAGGCTTTTGTATGTTCTGGTAGCAACAGCGAGTGGTGACACTTGCTCTAACAGCACCGAGTTTTACTCTAAGTTTTACTAAATCTGCGCAGTCTTGGGAAACTATTTAACTTCATATCTGTAAAATAGCGACAACACCCATCTCTGAGGTGTTTCACAGTCAGCTCTTCCTGCATAAATGTGCTGAGTGCTGGCTGTTTCAGCTTCAACAGACAGTAACTGGACTTTCTTGCAAACCTCAGAGCCATCAGCCTTTCGGGAGGCAGAAGTTTGCACTGAAAGAAGCCCTGACCTAAATCACATCCTGCCAGGTTCCGGATGGAGCAGCAAGGCCCAGGCTGACATGTGACTGGATAAAGGTTTTCTTAGCACAGACAGGAATCAAACTTATTCCTGATGAATTTGTCCAGAGTAACTGGCTAGCACTCTGAAAAACATTGGTGCTGCTTTCCACAAGTGTTTCTAACTGGAAAAATTTGTTACCAAAGCCATAATAATATGTAGTATTCAATAAATGCATTTTTAAATATAATCCGTAAAGTTTCCCAAAACTTCAGAATTGCCATGGCTGTGTTTATACTCAAATTCTCTCCTGTACTTAAGGGCCTGGGAGGCAACATAAGCCTTGGAAACATCTGATTACACACAACATTCCTGAAGAACTACTGCAGACTTTACAAAAGGGCAAAAAAATTACATTTAGGAATGAGTCCAATTTTTTAAGCAATTACTTTTGGAGTTTATCCTGAATGTTTACAGAAATTCTTAAGAGTAAGGAGCAACAAACATTCAAGAGCATCTCAGATTGAATGTAAAAAAATTAAGATAAGCCCTAGAAGTATACATGTTATGAAATTATTACCATCTTGCTTTTTTTTTTAATTCAATTTTGATTATAAGAACTTTTGGCATTCTATCTTGAGCTTTAGAATAAAAGGGTTTCTGTAGGGGACTAAAGGCCAGGCCATACACTTTCACCTTCATGTATGGCTTGCAGCTGGTGTTAGGGACCTACTTAGATCTGACCTAGGGTCAGTAACTCAGTATTCGGAGGCAGACAGTGATTATGTCCTACAGCTTAATAAAGGTAATTGACACAGAACATCACTGGAAACTCCATTTCTCTTATTATAGCTCATCTTTGTACCCAGTCCTGTACTCCCTAAGATATTAAACCTATTGAGGTAATAGGTATACATACCTGTATTACATATCTGCTTTGGGGGCCACCTGGAAGTTTGAGGTTAATCAAGAACCTGATCATGCTCATGGAGAAAAAATTAAAACAATCCCACAGTGACACAGTCTGTGCTGCACAGACAAGCCACATGAATGGATGGAAACTGATGTGAAGAAGAGGTTTTAAACCCTGCTGCTGGAAGGACTGAATTTCAACCATCAGACATTCAGAAGATCTAAATGGTGACAGTATCTCTATAGCAGCCATACCACTCCACTGAATTTGGCACTAGAAAAGGTTTTTCTTCTAAATCAAAAGGTAAACAGTCATTTAAACTAAGCTCCAAATCACAGTTAGAAAGAAAACTGAACTACATAAAAAGGATCTCGTACAGGTATTACCAACCTTGAACTTGACTGATTCAAAAAAGCAGTTAAATTTACTTTCAAGAAGTATACATACAGCAAGCTATGTAATATTCTATTAGTTTAGGATAAATTTTATACATATATTTTTACAATTGGTTGACATACTACAAGTTTACACAAACAAAATAGTCAAGTACAGTGACTGATGACTATGTATATGCTGTTGGTTTCACCAGGAAAACATGAAGATTAAAAAAGCTGTTCTATAGCTCAACCAATCTGCTTCCAATCGTAGCTTTACTGTCTAGGCCCACAATTATGTCCTCAAGCTTGGCTATATTTGTTCCATGGTCAATCCTAGGAAAAAAATGCAACAGACAGAGGGCAAAGACAGAAACACTCGTTATTCTGTGCTCTTACCTGTAGTGCACTATTCAGGAAGCAACTGTTCTGTCCTGGTTCATTGCTGAGACCTTTACTGGGTGCTATTGAAGTGGTATTTCGTGGAGTAAACATGCCCTGCACATTCCCTCGACCCACAGAGAAGTAATTTCTCTTCCAAGACATCTTGAGTTTTAGCTGTAGACAATGCTGGTTTAGGCTGGCAGAGAGACTTGATCAGACCTTCCTTTCAGAAAATTCAAAACTGGAACAACATCCAATCTTCTTTCAACTACAGTTTAAACAGTATTTATCCTTTTGCCAGGACACAAGCAATTTGCCTCTTTTAAACCCAGCCTGGGATGCTATTGTTCATTTGCTGCTTATATATGCAAAAACCTCTTTTACAAGCAGCCACATAAAATGTTTCCAAAGGGAAGAAATCCATGGTTGGAAAAGTTCATCTGTTATGCTGCTACTCCTTCTTCCAAACAGGGAGTAACTTCAGGGACCAAATGGCAAATCAAGGAGGTCCGAGAAGCAAGAGGAGAAAAACAATAGCTACCTTCCACACCTCAAAAAACCCAGCTTCTGTAATCCTTCTATAATCCTTCTGCAGAAGACGGGAAAAATGCAATTAGTGTGGATGCAAAGAAATCAAAACCAAAGTACAATCTTGGCAGCTCCCTCTCAGTTACATCTCTCTTGGGTGATGAGAGAGACATTATCCTCACAAGGGAAGAAGCAGCAACTCCAGAACTTGAGAGTGAAGAGCTTTAAGAAGGCAAAGTCTCCGACGCAGCTCTTCTAATTCTGCGTACGATCTTTAGAAATTTCTTCTCTTGATCCTCCTTTTGCAATCGGAATGCCCGGCCGTGCCAGAAAGCTTGAGAGAGAAAAATAATCAAAGGCTTGCGTCATTTAATTACTCTCTTGGTTTTGTGGTGTTCTGCCAAGACCAGTGTTGCCTCACCTCCCACAATACACTGAATCTTCCAAGACAAAGGAAAAAATATAAAGCTTCCTCCACCCAAAAAATAAAATAATACAGAAAAGAATAGAGAATACGAGAAAAGCATGTAAGAGCAAGGGGGCTTGGAGTATGTTGGAAGGGTTAAGAAGGAAGTTAGATTAAAAAAATAAAAGACAACATGCAAGTGAACCCCATAGCAGTTTTCATACATATCCGTCACAATCTTGTAGCGTTAATTTTTTTAAAGATCTCTTATTCTTTCAAGCAGTTGTGAGAGGATTTGTGATTCCATGAATACGTGCTGGCACATTGTCCACCCTAGAACTGGGATTTTTCACTGAACATGGAAGGCTGAGAAGACAAAGGCACAAGGCTTATCCCTGACTCAGCCGGTCTCTCCATAATGAAAGAGGTCTCCCAACTTTATTTGGCAGAAAATATGTATATATATCTCTAAAATGCCACTTAATCTACATACATGGGATATATGATGTCTTCTAAAAAACATAGATGCTTCTGAAGAAGCCAGAAGAACTATTCAACAGAAACTGCTCTTCCCACTGCAAGTTAACTTTTCCCCTCATTACATGAAATACAAAAAAATAAAGACTTAAGAAATTCCTAGACAAGATTCATGGCAAAGGATTTTTTTTAAAGTTCTCACAAGTGTTGTCCACCTGTACTTACAGAAATGTGCACAGTATTTCCAAGGACATTTCCAATGACATTTAGGATTATCCCATTTTCGACATGCATAGTAACAACTGAAATTACCTATTACAGCTGGTAGGAGCAAGATGACTCTAATCCCACTGTACTCAAGTATTAATTGCAGCATCAAGTCACTACAGAATAGACTACGGAGAGTTTCTGCATCAGCAAAAATTAACTAAGAGAATAATACCTTACAGAGATACCCTGGGTATCAGTGAAGACGTTTTTCACCTTCCTCACAATTATAAATTCATCTCCTGTCAAAACACAGTAAACTTCCTCAGTAGCAGCAAATGGGTTCCAGCAGCCCAACACATTCCCTTCTAGTAATATTTTTGATTGTACAGTCAGCCCTCTTGCACTTCACACCCCCCATATTGCGGCTTCACATCTTAGCAGCGTGATTTTTCAGTGATCAAGGAGGCCCCTTCTCGCAACTGCGCATGTGCGACCTGGCACACATGAATATTCAATTAGGCAGCATGAATATGCAAATCAGCACACACAGCTGCTGTACTGGCAGCGGCCACACCACTTCCTCCTGGCCTCAGGACGGCAGCAGCAGCACTGGCACCGCTGCTCTCCCCGGCCCTGGAACAGCAGCAGCTGCAGCCTCGGTGCGGCGGCGGCCGTGGTGGGGCTGCTCCCCTGGAGCTGCCGCTGTGCAGTTATGAAAGATGTACACACTCTCAGGTGTCTGAGACTTTCTTGAGTGACTCTCCAGGAGATACTTGATTACCCCAAGTATGGAGAGACCAGGTCTACCCACCCCGAGAGACACTGGGACACTGGCACGGGCAGCTCCCTACACTTGTGTCCCTGGCTGAGCCGAAAAGGGGTTTTTCCCAGCATGGGGTGACTGCGGGCGCCAGAAAGGGCCGACACAAACACATACACAGCAACACAGCGCCGAAACAGCACCAGGGGCCGCGTGAGGGTGAGGAGCAAATTTGCATATTATTGAGCTGCCAATCAATCCGGAAGCAGGGCTTCGCGGCACCTGATTAAGACCACGGGTCTGTGACACAGGAGACCCAACGGTACTTCTGTCAAACTCATTCTACAAATATCAGTGAAGTCTTCACATAGCTGCAAGGCAGACAAATATCTACATACAGATGAATAGTCCTCTTGGTCACCAGTGTGCCATGCAAAATTTCAGATGTGCTTGCAAGCCTGCAGACACAGACCATTACCATGCCTGTCACACAACATTCCTGAGCACTGAACCTACACAGGATTTGTTTCAAAGCGATTTCAGCCTCAGTCCCCTTTCTTTGCCCAATCCCTTAATGAACCATGAGCCAACCATACTGTGCGAACTGATTCAGTTTCAAGCAACAATTCAGGATCTCTGTAAACCTACACTACTTGTAATGGGTGCAGTGACTAAGCCTGCACCAGAGACACAGAGCTGCACTGAATGAGCCGAGATAGGCACTGCTGCCTCACAAAAACACTGAGCAAAGCACTGTCTCCTCTCCACAGCACACGCAAAAAATGAAAAATGCAATGCCCAAGATGCACAGCTTAAAGAAGCACCTATTCAGTGGACTTCAAAACAAGATTCTGCTCTCAAAATGAGCTATAAAACCAACTTTTAAGGATTTTTTTGAGCCAAGCTGTCTCAGTTAGGACAAAGTGAATGCATTTTGCTAGTTGATTTTTATTGCCTTGGAACCAGAATCATGATTAGAGGCTTTGTAGTTTGCCTGTCATGGAAGCAAGACTGTTTCAAGCTGGCCCAAACCCTTGCAGTCACCATGCAAGCTTAATGCCTGCACTGCATCTGCACAGGCTTAGCAGTACTGACTTCTTACTACATCTTGGCCCTAATTACTCAAACGGGCCAATGCAGTTTGCTCATTTGTCTACACAGTCCTTGCAAAGACAGGAACAAACAGAAAACACTTCACCCAGTTGAGACAAAACATAATTTAGATCCTTCAGATCTCTGCACAGCTTCACACTGTGCAAACCTCTAAAAAAGCTTACCAGTGTTATATAACATCCCATGTTAAATAAATGTTATTAAAATGTTATAATAAGGAGAGTAAACAAAATTTAAAAAAAAAAAGTGCATATAATAAAAAAGTAAACCAAACATTCTAGCTCCTCCCATCAATTCATGCTGTTTGACAGCAGCTTTCTTCAGGAAGCAAGGAGGGCTCCCAGACACAGAGACATGCTCAGCAGATGAAAAAGGCACGGGGCATCACTCCAGAAACAACCCCAGAGCAAAGCTGGCCATGGTTCAGCATGTACTTCTGGCCTGAGGAAATCAGTCTGTCCTTTGCCAGCACAGCACTCTACAAGATGTACCACAGAAGATTTCAATACCTTGTTCATCCCCACATTCCCTTGCTAAATCAATCACATATAGAAACATAACATCTCAAGGTGCATCCTTCTTCCACTTGCAAGGCCCCACTATGACTGTTCATTTTAAGGGGGGGGGGAATGTAACACCCCCCTTTCGAAATGCAGTTTCATGCCTCTCCCAACATTTTAGGCTATTGCTTGAATCCTCATCCAGGCACCTAGCTGAATTAGAACAACCTGATTAGGAAAGCTGGTGCTTCCATTTAGCACTAGGTATGGCTGAAACCACCAAGCAAGTATTTATCACATCATTAAATAAAAGCAGAGGCCTAGAATTTACTGTTCATTACTTATATTTTTGAAGAAAATTTCAAAAGACGAAACAAAGTAAATGTTTCAATGTGTGTGATTTTAGAGAAGAGACTTCTCACCCCCAAGGTGCTACCACCTCTTCTGGTGGTAGGGAGTATCACAGTATAGATAAGGGTGGAAAGGACCTTGAAGATCATCTAGTCCAACCTATAATCCAACTAGCCTATCCTCTACATCTAGATCATATGGTGTTGAGGGTAAATTGTCCCTTTGCATGCTGCAACGTCTCTAAAAGCCTAAACGGTGAGAAACACATTTTAAATCCCTTATTTAAATATTTTTCATTTAAAAAAGCAAAAAGAAGAAAGACAGATGTGTCCAAAACAACGGGGTTTGGTGGCTCCTGACAGTGTGGTCCTTTCAGTGAAGAAGTACAAGAACGATCCCACTGACAATGAATGATCCCACTGATGCCATGGCTGTTCTCAGCTAAAGTTTTCAGAACTAGAGGCTTGAGAACATACTTTCTCCATGTAACTGCAATGATAAAAGTATTTGCCAAATTCCACATAGATTAAATTATATTTAATTGCAGTTAGCAATATTAGGGCCTTCATTTACCATTTAGATGTCCCAAGAGACAGTCAGCTTTGCAAGTCGGTTTAAATTCAGTCGTGAAGGGGATGAAACAAAATAGACGGACCAAATACTCCCAAATACTCCTGAGGCTTGAGGAAGAAAAGAGTGAACAGGGCAGTGATCTCAAAGGTAAACATGCCTGACTGAAATCAACTACTGCACAAGCGAAGAGAGAATAACTTCCTCCTCTTGAGGGCTTCACTTCTTTTTTAGCTTCTTAGCTAGCCAGAAATACTGGAGAGATTTATTTGCACACCTAGACAATAAAGTGAAACTACAAAAAGACAGATTTCCATTCGTCCATATTCCAGGAAATTTTTGATGATACAAATGAGAATAGACGGGGAAAAAGAATTCTGCTTTATGCACACATTTTCTCAGCCTTGAACGCTATGCTGGGAGAAAGAGGCAGGGAGGAGTCTGGAATGCTCTTGCTATCAAGCTTACACCCATGTGTCAGTCTTCCTCATAAAGGAACAACTCAATTACCTGGCTCTGTGCTGCTTGTGCTCACTGGGTGGAACCAGGAACTGGGAACTGACAGCACCTCAGTGCCATCGATGCCCACAACAGACTCATACTGCTCCTCCTTATTTTTCAATCTGCTATTGCACAATTCTCAGTCTCTGAAGTGCTGTAAAGTTACAACAAAGCTCTGAGTATCAGAGACCTTAGACTAACTTTCCAGAATTCTGATGGAAAATATGCTCGGGGTTTGAGAAGGTTATGATAAATGCTCTTTCAGACACCAGGGAAATCCTTCCACTTACCTGATGCAAAAGTAATTATCCAAAAGTTTGGCTAAAAGTTGCTATTAAAGACCATCAAAACGATCTTGGAGTGAAAAATAAGAACAAAAGTTTCCCCAAAACCACAGAAGTACTACTTCAGAGAAGGGGTACATGAAGCCTGATCAAATGCTACAGGTCTCCTGGAAGACACAAATAAAGGCCTTTTCTGAGACATCACCTCAAGATAATGGCAACCAAAATGGAAAGGAGAAAACAGAACAGTGAGCAAACTACCATAACAAGCATCTGATTTTGGTCACTGGCACTGTATTTGTGCAGGCTACCAAGCGCTACAAGAAACTGTAATCAGGATATTGAGGGGGCAAATTGCCTTTCAAGAATACAGCTCATTCAAGTGGCAATAGTGGCATTTCTGTAGACAGCTCATTGCTTCTACAGTGATTGGAAGGAAAAAACTGAACAACTTTATGAAGAAAGAGTATGTTCTTATGCAGACTTTTCAAAACAATAAATAGTCCATGAAATATGAAAACAAATGCACACTATGTTCTCGTTAAGTGCTCAGACCAACACGGGCCATGGAGAGACCACATTATGCAGAAACACCCCAAAGTGACACTCTGCAAGCTGCTGGGGTTAAGGACAGCTTTATACTGCATGAAAATACTCTTTACAACAGACAGCTCCTCAACTTCCTCATCCAAAATGCTCATGGGTTTTATAAAACGCTACTGGACTGCCTCTTAAAACAGTGTAATAAAATCTTGCAAACACTTACCTAATCTGAATCATTTGATTTTAAGCCTGACAGTCAGCCAAATCTATTTAAAGAGATTTTTTTCACAGTAAAAAAACCAGCAGAAAGTGATTGGCTTTGAACTGCAGAAGGTTCAACGATGGTAGAAGGCTGAAAATTTCCACTTTCTACCTCTCAAGCTCAAGGGGAACATCTCTGCTTCTTCCCACCTGGCTGCAGGTTCTTCCCCAGAGTTACAAAGCCTTTTCTGCAGCCCTTTCTGAAAGGGAGCATTAGCTGATAAACACTTGTGTTCTGTGCAAACCTACAACCACGCAGACCTTTGTTCAGAATTGTCACTTATCCCATAGAACAACTGAGACGGTAGGGTACCCAAGTCCAGGGTTTCACAAAGCAGTTAAGAGGACTCAAAGTACTCAGCTGGCTCTCAAATAATGAGAAAAGCTATTAACACACATCCAGTAAAGAGCTCTAATACAACATGACAATTATTTAAAGCAAATTAAAAATAAACACATAAAAAGGCAAACACACAGCTCTACTTATCTAAAGTCAGCCCTGCAGCCTTTGCTGATCAACAATAACTTAACCTGCAATGTGATCTGGAAGTTTATGCAGTAAAGCATCTCTTCTTAAACACTGTAATTCATAACAGCACAGTGTGGGATAACCAAGTAATAAAGGGCTTCTGTTACAAGACAAACAATGAGAAAGTGGAGGCCAGAACTGGAGAGGCAAATGTCACATTATTTATTTTGTGCGAGGCTTATTGCCAAAACACACTTTAACTCCCCAGATAAAACTTTTACTCATATCAAAACCATGATATTAATAAGCAGTGATCTCATGCATCACAGTACTTTCAGCACATCCATTTGCTGTGGAGGTTACAGGGAATGGAGGCAGACAAACCCAGAGCTTTGTGTCCTACTTCCAAAATCCTTTGGAAGCAGCAGCACCCCTTGATGTTACAGAGCCCTGTTACCTCAGTGACTTTGCTTGATCAGTTGAAAAAGGAAGGAATATATCTAAAATTAAGAAGGTCTGCCCAGTCTTAAGTAAATTCAAAACCAACTTGCACTCCCTTCAGATCTCCTCTTCACAGCTGGTCAGCTCTTTAAGGTTTATTATCATTACACAATAATAAAAGCTGCATCTTAACACTCCTGGATTTCCAAAGTGCTTATCCTCAAGTAGTGCGTTACTTTCTACATGAAATCTAAGTTTATTCTCCCAAGCCTGTACTTAAAACACTCCCTACCTTCCCCTTAGGCCTGGTGCTGGACATTTCACAAGGAGGAAGGGTGGGGTGAAACCAGCTTTTCATCCCTCTCCACATGGAGCTTTTTCCCAAATGGGAAAAACACAGCAACTTCAAATGTTATGCAAGTGCTCAAAAGCAGTTAAACATCACCAATCCTGCTAACACAGAAAATCATGACAAATAGGAACAGGGCAGCTGTCAACCATATGGTGAAATGAAAGGTTCTAGTTTGAGTCTAGTGAACACTCAGCTGCCAGTTATTCCCTTTCCAAATTTCACCCTGGCTTTCCAAAGGGGAATGCAAAATGAATTCAGTATTTAATTCAGATGCAAACATTTTTACTGCAAAATTCTGTATTTTACAGCCATCAGCTATTGCAAAAAGATTTCAAGGCCCTTTTTCCTATGGCACCTTATTAACAAAAAAACAATCTCATCTCTCTTCCAACAATATCACTGACCCAAATAAACAAGAGTTTTCTACTTTGGCTTGTAAATTTCAGCCCAACAATGGCTTAAGAGTTCCTAGAAGCTTTCAGAAGTAGTCAGGTATATTCAACAACATTTGGCTTAATGACTGATAACTTTTGAAATCCTAAAATCCTGCTGCCATTCTTTTCCTGACCTTACATATTTTCACTGCTGAACAGAAAAATTCTTCCTTTTCTGAAACTGTAACTCCTACGTTGTTATAACTGTGAGTTCTCCTGTCAACCTTTGCACTCCATTCCTTAACACAGTTCAGTAGCAATTAACTCCCCAATCACATGCTGTCCACATCACAGCACCACAAACCCCTCTGTTCCACTGAATTCTGTTAATTATACCTTGATCTCAGCTGAGTTTGGAACAACTGCATGTGTTAATACACACATATATATATGGAATAACAACCACGAGTAAACAAGAAATGGATTTTGCAGGGAAACAAGTGAACAGAGAATTCCAGCACCATTAGGACTTGGATTTCAAAAGAAACAATGCAGATTATGCAAAGGCAGCAACACATTGAGAGCAGCAATAGACTTTAACCAAACAGATGGGACGGGTTTTGGGTGGAAAAATAAGTCTCTCCGCAGATGTGTTAAGAATCTCAAAGTCAAATACTGCAATGCACTATTCTGTCGAGGTAGTGCTCAAGGGGAAAGATGACACCGAGGGCAGAAATCAGTATCCTTAACACGTGCACTTAATGGACTTTCTAATACCAATGACTAAGGATGGGCAGACAACTCCCACCTCCCTCGTGATCAACACCTGGGGCCAGATAATACACAGATTCCTTAGTACCATACAAGTATTGATTCACTCCTTCTTTTCTCTTAGCTCAGGAGAGTACTGGTATTAAAATAGTAATAGTTCTAGATGATTCTCAAACTATTAATTCCCTGTATGTTGTGTTTTATCTATGCCATTGTCTCAGGTGAGGACAAGATCTTTCCTGAAAGATGGGAACCCTACTGGACTGGGAAGGAAAAACCTCTTTACTAGACTTTTCATATCAAAAGGCTTTCTGTCCAAAAACGTAGAAAATGGAACCAACAATTATTTAAATACATATATATGTATATATTAAAAAGCAACAAACAGTATCACAACGGTGACAAGAAAAAAATCACCCCAACAAACGCCACTTTTGCGCCCTCCATGTGGCCGTGAGGGGAAGGCAGGCATGTTCCCCCCGGTCTGGCTGCTGCCACGGGCAGTCCCTTGTCCGCTCCAGGACAGCGAGAGATGGCGGGGGACACAAACACAGTTTGATAGCACCATGGGGGTTGGTAATGGAATTTTTTTCAAAAAGAAATCTAACCTGTGACAACCACCATTACCACATAACAAGACAGCTCTCATGTTCCTGACAGACTAATGACACGCCAAGGTGCAAAACTGAAGCAGTTTAGAGGAACTCACATAAACAGAGTAAAGAGTGAGCAGCAGTTTATGGAGCCTGTGCTGGGTCCCAGTACTAGATGATTACATCATTTTTTCCCATTTTGCTAAAACTGACAAGCAGAAGGAGCACTGCTGCACTGCAGAACATTATATAGATTCATACTTCACACAAAAATACAAAACCATGCACCCAGCATCCACAACATGCTGATTTTCCTCTTTTTTTAAGCAATCATCTGTGCTGTACAGCTATAAATAAAACTTCAGCAGAATCACGAGTGTGCACAAGCACACATAAGCTGAGTCTAAGATCATTATTACTTCGTTTTAGAGGAATAAGTAATAAGAACTAATAAGAACATGAAACTCATTTTCGCTTCATTTGGCTTTGTATACAGAAGCTTTTTGCTGTAAAATCCACTGAAGATTTACAAACCTGAGTGGAACAAACACTTGCACACACCACAAAAAAAGTTTGCTGAAGCAAAACATCCCATATCCAACAACAACAAATAGCATAAAACAAACAGGTTGGTGAAAACATACCGTGACACCATAGACCTCACTAACAACCAGGAACAGACAAGGGGGGAGTAGAACTCAAAGCCCAATTTCTCTTCTATACAGCCAGGAGACCAGCAGAAGAGAACACCTGATCGAAATGTTTAGGGACATTACAGGAAAAGACTCTGAAAGTTGGTGAGCTGAGTCCTTTCCTAACTAGGAAGCAAATACACATGACCAAACCTCACCAGTTTACATCCCAAACTAGCAAACAGTGTTTGTAAGATGCTTCCATTGCTTTCTGGCTGCTCCTGCACCTCAACACCTGACCAGGCCAGCTGGTCCACTGCTGCCTAAGCCAAAAGCCACGAACATCCTGTGCCTCTCCCCCTGCACAACCAGCCCATCATCCACCTCATGAAGTAAACAGACATTCTGCACAGCCCTGTGTGTTTTAAAGAAGAGCATAAAGGTAAATGAATGCACAACAGTCCTGAACTCACAGCTAATCATCAAATACAGACAAGGTCATGTACTGATTCCTGCAAATAGAGGAAAGCAGCCCTTGCATAACAGGATGTGCAGCTACCTCCATTACCTGAAACTTTACTTTCATTGAGAAGTCCCTTAAGAATGGACAAATTGGTTGAATTCTTCTGATTCTTCTTCTGAAAGATGTGGATGATCAAATATTTTGAAGAACAAAACCACCCTAATAGCTGTTTATCAAGCAGTTGTTATAAAAGCCTTCAAATCAAGTTTAACTTATTTCACCCTGTGAAAGTTGGAGTAGATGGCTAAAATCGGCAAAAGATACTTTGTAATCCACAGTACGCTCATCAAATACATTTCACAAACTCCAATATTAGAGAATACACATAGGAAACACAGATGGAAGCTTTATATATGCAAAACAGTGTATAAAAAAGTTTTCTGATCTTTCATTTTATGTTGTAACTAACAGTAAGATGAAGCCATGAGATTCGCATACAAACTTACACAAAACTATGGCCTCTTTGAATTCAAAGTCTGAATTCAAATTTTCAAGCTGATTCAAACATGATGGTTCTCTAAGTATTAACGTAAGAAACTATGTACTTCCATACTGATTTAAAAAAACGTATAAAAATATTCAAGATTTTAAGGTATGAACATTTGTAAGGAAAAACCACCCAACTGCTGTTCATTTTGTAAAATGCAGAAACAATGATACAATTACCTTGTATTAAAGGGTTTATGGAGATGAAGTTATTGTTTTCATTCTGAAAGGTTATTTCATCTTCACCAGAAAAGAACCATGAAACTACCAAATGCAAAAGGGATTATTTTGTGTCCTGCAGTGGCCTGGAGAGATCCACAAAGCATGAAAGAGACTCTTGTTAAGCACAAGCAGGCTCTGTCCTAATGGGTCACAGAAGCAGAAGCTGTGCAAATGCAGTATAATTCAAGCTGAACAGACCAGTTGGGTGTTGGGATAAGAAAAAGAATGATGTCAACAGCTTTGAATTATTTTTTCTGTGCCTGGCGATACATAAAATGACCCTACTGATTGGCACCAGAAGTTCCCTATGAAAAAACAAAAAAAAAGAGCCCAAAAAACAAAACAGCAAGTGCTCAGGAGGTGGTATATAACCTGAAAGGAGTCCTTCCACATAACTTGCAGGTCGGTCATTGCCAGAAAAAGAGTGTGAATAGGTAGGTCACAAGAGTTCTTTCTGCAACTGGAAGAGGCCTGTTAAAGATGAAATTAGAACAGAATTCTGAAGGTGCCCAGGAAAGTTATAATACATTTAACCAACTGGTACATGTGGAAAGGAAAACACACTTAATAGAACTTGTTACTGTTTTTATTTTTTAATAGACCTGAAAGAAGCATATTTAAGGATATGCACCCATGCCCCCATATATAAAAATGAGGCTTGGCCTGACAGCACTGCAAATTACCCAGCAAACAGCAAATGTTAAAGCCACTAAGTTCAACACTGGAAGAGTAGCCAGAGAAAACTGCAGTCTAGCTCAACATAACAACAGGATTTCAGTCTGTACTGTAAACAAAAGGATGCTTACTACAGAGATTTCATTTCATTCCGTTCAATTGTTTCAATGCTGCCGTGGGTCTGAGCTCTACAGAAAAATCAAGCAGCTATTTCTGTTACTCTCCCAAATCTGCCCCTGCTCTGATGGCTGAAGTCACTTGTGAAACCAAACACGTGTGCCTGGCAGAAACCACACACCCTTTAAACAGCGACTCCCAGGAGTGCTGCAAGGTTAAGCACAGAGGATTACACAGCTTCTGCTTAGCCCAGCACAGAACACATGAAATTTAGAAGACAAAGAATCCTGAACTCATGTGTTATATTCTGTGTACTCAGTTCATCTACTTTTTTCCCTGAAGAGAAAAATGCCCAGCCTACAATTATGTGTGTCAATCCTTAAGCAAAGTGGAGCACAGAGAACCTTTGGGGAAAGGTCTCAGGCAAGAGACAACAGCAACTCCAGGGGTCCTCCTGCTCATCACAGGCAGCAGGGAATGGGAAAGTAACTGGGGCTCAGGATGATACTGTTTATGTAACCATTTGGTTCCTGGCTTCCAATTATGTGTGTGATCTTTTACCAGTGTGGCTGTGCCATGCAGCACCCTTGAGGGCACGGGTACAGACCCATCCTTCCCTGGCCCCCTCGGGGCACTTCCAGGGACTGTAGGGCATGGTTGGTCTCAGACATGGCACAAAACTTCTGGTAAGACATCTGGGGCCACTCTGGACTGACTGGCTGGGAAGCTGAGACATAGGGACAGGAAAGTTGTACATGAGCTTAGTTCCAGTATGTTTCCCCTACGGTTTTTTTTAATATTCTCTTTCTAAAAAGTAAAATTTCTAGTACTAGTATTTTAATAAAATTTTACCTTTTTGATGTTGAAAACCTTTCAAATTTTTAGGAATGTACCACAGGAGAAGTGTTAGATGTGTCCAGTTCAAACCCTGTGGCCACTCCATATCCTGCCACAGCAATCCAAATTGGTCTCTACCACTTGCTTCTTCCTATGGACTCCAGTACAGGTAACAAAGTCATCCCCCACACCAGGCTCTCCGAGAGCTGGTCACAGGACAGTCCTCACGTTCCAGCTGCACAGCAGTCACATGGCACATGTTGCTCACGCCTTCTCTTGCCAAACCCTTTTAGTACAAGACCTGCTGATTTTAATGCTGCACAATACAAGTTCTTTTCCCCCAAATTCCCTAGACAATAGACTGCAATCACAGATGCTACTGAAGAGATGAAACTGTTCCATCAGCAACTTGGTGCAGAAAGACATGCAGATCCAGAACACTAGCAAGGCAATAAAAGGACAAAAGCAAATATTGCCCTGTTTAGAAGTTCTCTCCTTCAGAATAACTGAGCTTCAAAGAGGAATCACCTGACATCTGGAAAAGCAAGGTCTCCAAGAGCTATCCTTGTCAGGAAGGGTTACCACACCACAGTGATATTTTCAGTCACATCATTACATCATTACATCATGGTAAATGCTTTGTTGAGAAATCATTTACAAATTTTTCCTTCAACACTAGAAGACAGCATTCAGACACACTGTTACTAAAATAATCATCATCATCTATTGCTTAACTAGCATTACAACAAATCACACTTCCTTATATACACACCTGTAAGGGAAACAGGAAAAAATAAGAATATTTTATCCAGATTAAGAGTCTGTGCATCCTTCCTCTTTGATTAAGAAAATACAATAAATCATACACATGTGTGCATACACACGTGCAAGCAAGTAGCTTATCTGGAAAAATCTTACATTTCTGGTCAATTGGAACTGAACTCACTCCATTTGAAGCCAAAGTGCTCTGAGCTTGAGCCAAAAAGTGTGGTGTTAGACATATTTTCCTGAATAGACTAGAAAGAAGTTCTTCTGGTTTTTTAATGTTCTCATTTTTTCCCCCATTTAAAAGTTCTCCAATTCCAATACACTCCAGTTACCCAGGTACTCAACAATTTAGGACAGCACTAGTAACACACATCCTCTTGTGAAACTGAGTACACAAGAAGCTTCAGAGAAAAGTTGTATTAATATGCATGGAATTCCACATCAGTTTAAAAGGTTATTATTATGATCCAAACCAGCAGAACCTGAAAAGGCACAACTGGAAAACAGATGCTATGACATGGCTGTTACAGAGTATTCTGTGGAAGCAGTAATAGGGTCTCACATTGTATCTGTGGCGACTCCCAGGAGAAACAGCAACTGATTAGCACCAGTTGGGCTCATAGTGGAGTCAAAAAATGTCACACTGCAAAACCTTCTTCCAAATCCATTTGTTCCACCTCTCCTCATTTTGATTTTTGATTATGGTTATATCTATTAAGAAGGGCAGTATGAGCATAAATTTCTCTAACACAATGCTTTGACCAAATCCCACTACTCCCCCTTCCCATGGTATGTCAGTCTCCCTGCATTCCCATTTAAGGGCCCTCAAGTCCACAATATTATTGACGTCCCCATTTGTAAGTGTATTATTAAATCCTGCCCCAAAAGTTGCCGGTGCCAGCCTTCACCAGCCATTAATTACATTACAAAGCAAGTGCTTCTGTTTTCTCCCCCTCAGAGAAGATGGAAACATACCAAAAGCATCTACAAAACTATCTGGTTATCCTCCAAATCACTCCTTTCCTGCCAAGCACGGAGAAGCTCAGCGGCAAAGCAGCAGGTGTGCCAAAACCATTGTTCATCCTGACAGCCACCACAGTCTGCTTCCTTCGCTCCTCAGGCTGTTTGTCACATTTCTCTGGCCTTAAACGGAGAACTCTTGAACCTGGAATCATCCTGTTTGGGGTTTTAAGACACCTAAGCCTCTGAGACCACTGTTGTAACCTGCAGGCATTACGTTATAAACTAACGACTTCAGAAAACAAGAACTCCTCTGTGGCCCCTGCAACACTGCTGTGTCAAAAAAAAACCCCAACAACCCAAGAGGTTTCTTAATTGCCAGTTTAAAAAGGCTTCTCTAACTCTCACAAAGTTCAAAGGTACTTGAAGAAGGACATATCTTAGACAGGCACTGTCTGAGAGTAACCTTATTAAATAACCAAATGAAGTCAAAATCTCAGGGCTAACAGCGTAATGAAGAGGGCACTTCTCTCTCCACTCCAGTGCTCTGGGGCAGGCAGTTCACATTTCAGCTCACAGAAGCAAATTCAGCCCACAAAAATAGCATTTTTGGATGGATGGCTAGAGGGGAGGAAAGGGGCTTGCTTTACTTTCTACTGGGTTAGTGACCTGCATCAGCTTATCAACAAGTTAGGGCAAGGAGGATGGGACTTCCAGGCATGGATCAGGTAAGTCCTGCCTCTGCAGATTGTGATCAATATAGTATTTGTAATCCTGGTCTATTTTAGGCTGCCTGAAAAGTTATTCCTTTAAAAAAAACGTGGAATGCATTTGAACAGGCAGAATGTTTATTACTAAATGATGAGTACTGGAATTTATACATAGATCGTAGCACCTCCACCTTCTCTGATGACAAACTCTAGAAGCAGATTTATCACTTTGTGGAGTTAAAACCTCTGCTTATTGTTATCAAATGTATCAAAATAGTGTGAGGGTGGGTTTTTTTTCCCCAAATCTACAAATTTAAACAAAGATGTACTTGTGGTTAAGCTGAAGCAGTGAGAAGTATGGAGTATAGTGATAGACTTCCAACAATCAGAAAATAATTACTAATTTTGGAAACAACATTTTACAGAAGGCAGGGGATAAGGAAACCAGCTAAAGCAAGTTGACTTTTATAAGGGCTCTATCTATATTTAATACCTCATTTCATTATTAACTTTCTAACACAGAATTCAACAAGTAGAGGGAGGGAAAACTACATCTAACTTAGCAAAAAACCCAGTACAGAGAGCTCCTGACTAGGTAATACTTACACTGTAAAGGGAACGCGGTTGCAAATGAAGTGCCAAGATCCCTTCCAGCTGTGACAATAGTTGAGGTGAGGAGAGATTCTGGCTGGCTTGATCTTGAAATTTATTATGGATACTATTCACTGCATTCCGTGGATACTATTAGATAGGACAGTGGACCAGAGGCAGTTTATGGCTTAGAAAGTGCCTTTCACAGAGGTAGAACATCATAAATAAAATGTACATATACGAAACACCATTAGATAGCAAGGCTGGAACACTGAAAAAAGACCTATGAACAAACTGAAGCAATATTCTTTTCTCAGCATCTTAGAATTCAAGGCAAGCCACACTGAAAAGTAGAATTTTCTACCTTTCCATACTGTATGTAGGAGACAATTCCTATGACAACTTGGATTCACTAAAAAGAAGTCATGTCACAGTGGTGGTGGCACTGAATTAAAACAAAAGATTTAAAAATCAAAAAGACCTACCTTCAGAAGCCACTTTCTACTTAGTGTGTGAACTCCACACTGGCACTGCACTAAAAGCTGGATATCAGAGCAAGTTGGGAAAACTCTCAGAAGACTCACTGATGGAGTAACTGCTGTGAGTAATACGTACTTGCACGGAAAAATTAGTTAAGGGAGGAGGAAAGAGCTAGAATGGTGTGGGAGGGGACAACCTGCTGTTTCAAACAATAGGAAGCTGTTAAAACAAAAAAACAAGAGCCTCCCTCGGCACAGGAAAGTCTCGTTGGAAAAGCGTTGCCCCCTCTGCCACCTACCAGGGACGCAGCTCTGCCAACAGAGATAAGGCCGGTCCTGCTTACTGACAACTCCCTTCGGAAACAGGGACAGGCAAGACACAAAGGTTTTCCAAACCCCTTTATAAAAGAGACCAGACTGGGAGCAGAGGAAGGGGTAACTTCATTTCACGGCAGCAGTCTGCCGGTGCGAGGCAGGGCTCCCTCCCCGTGACAGATGAACTGCAGAGGTTCCTGCAAACTCTCAGTTAAACATGACGGATGTTTTCTCAGAGGAGACATTGATGACCAGGAGTGACATGTAGCCATTGAACAGAAAAAATGGTAAAGACTCAAAAGATGGCTTCAGTTTTTATCCCTCGGTTTGGAGCCTTGCAGTTGCAATACAAATTTAAAAGCAGCTTTTCAAAGCTCAATTATTGCAGGACAATTCCTGGAACCATTCCCTGTGGTTCAAAGCCATGGATACTGAGAAAGGAAAGAAGTTTGTTCAGAAAAATGGCTTCCTACCCCCAGACCCTGCCATAAACTCAGCAGCAGCATTACTACAGTATTATTCCCAGATGCTCCTACAGCTCCAGGACACTGGTGCCAATCACATTCAGCATCAATTTGTTCTTCTAACATGGTCATGTTCAGCATGGACAGGGAGAGTTACTGTATATTCAAGATCAAAATAACTTTAAAGAAAACTTCAGTTGTTACAAAACCCCCCAATGCACACCATTGTCTTTCTGCCCTAGCACAATATAATGCTAACAGAATCAGATTGAAATATGATAACACTTTGGACCATACCAGGTATTGAAGATACTATCCCCACCGGGGCCATTTACCTAACAGAAACAAACAATGCAAAAAGGAAGCAGTTGAAATATAATTAAATCGGTTTGCCTCAAGAACAATTCAGTCTTGCAGGATAGAAAGGGGCCAAGCCAAGTTTTAACTATGTCTTTCCACAATGATGAACTTTTGGAGACAAAAATAGGAGAACAAGAAAGGAAAAAATACAGCAAAAGGCAAAATGAGCACATTCTACTTCATGATGTTGCTACACAGCCTTTTAAAAGATTTAGTGTGTACAAATTTCAAATAAAATAATTTTCTCAAGTGCACTAACAGTGCATAATTGTGAAGGAAAAAAAGTCCAAACTTCAATGATCATGCCGGGCTCAAAACCTGCTACGCAGCTGTGCCTGGCTAAAACAACATGTTAACTCTGTAGCACTCTTTCCTCAAACAGCTTGTTTCAAAGAAGCCAAGCCACTTAAAAACAGCTTGCAACACCAACACAGACCGTTTCCAGGCAAAAGCAATATGCCAACCATCATTTCAGCACACAGAAAGAGTGACCAAGCCTTCCAGTGTCACACCGTTATTCGGGTCTGCTGGTTTCTTTTCAAATAGCTGCACAGTTTTTACCAAGAATTACTAAATCCATTGTTCAACTGGCATCACGTCCACAGCTCAGTAACCCGAGTTTGGCAAGCATCGTTGCAGAGAAAACACTGGTCTCTATACTCCCTTAATCTCCCTCATTCCAAAGGACAAAGCATCTGCCTTTCCTCCTCAGACACAAACACCACACAGATCTCTCAGGACTCCAACGATTTCCTTTTTTTGAGGTGATGCTCATGAAATGGCAGGACCATCTACATCAGTAATACCAAAAGGTTTGCAATACTGATGTTCACAAATTCCTATTTGCTTCAGCCTCAGTTTCCCCGATTTCAGAACTTTGTCAGCCTTTTGATAGACGCTTCAGGTGACCACACATACTTGAGTAACTACTAAAAATATGGATTGAATTAGGCACATTTTTAAGCACTTGCTTTGACATAATTTTACACATCCCTCAGCACATGGATAGTGGTCACATGTCTAAACAACATCCAGTTCTTCAATACTTCAGTGCATGAAGAAAGCATGAAAATTATTTCTAAATGCTCTCTTTAAAGCAAAACCAGTTCTGCTCCCATCACATCTGAAATTAAAACTTAAAAACCATACACAACAGCAAAGGATAGGTAAGAGTTTTACTAGTAAAACAAACCCCTCTGCATCAGACAGAAAATAAGATTCCACTCGGTGCTGACGAGGGTCAAACAATTCCTACAGTAAGCAGGGCTGCAGGCCCTGAACAGAAGCAAAGGGACATGTCCCCAGCCAAAGCACAACAGCACTGCTGCATTTACACAAGAGAGCTTTGCCAAACACACCAGCTAAGAATCTGACTCACTGCCACCAAACTAAGGACGAATTCAGAGCAAGTATACCACATTTCTGCACAGAATAGGAAGAAAGAATAAGAAAAAAAATCATTGAGCATTTCAACTCTTCTAACATTCCATCTAATTTAGGACAGCGCAGCAACCCTCAAACAGTTCCAGTCAAGTACTGCAACCCCCAGGGGTACTGGAGCCGACAGCAATGCCAGCAATTACACAGCCATCCACAAAGATACCTCGGACCAAAACAAGGCAGGAAAACCAGGCAAACTAAAGCACCAGAGACAAGCCTGAAATCTCTCTCTCTGCCTCCCTTGCTTTCCTGCTTTGGTTCAGAGATCAGCAATCTGAGAAGAAAATGTATTTGCAAATGACCCTATCTATTAGAAGCATGTATGCCCACAGCATACGTTCATGGTTGGCAAGATAACGAGATTGCCAAGGAAAATGACAAAAGCATAAGTTTAAAAAATATGAAGGAACAAAGTATAGATGACAGAGCTCAAATAACCTCTCTCTTTATACTGAAAACAGGTTTTTTTCCCCCAGTGTCTGCAGTCATATGATTTCAGCTTCCTTCTGCTGTTGCAGATTATGTAGTTTCTTACCCAGCAAAGGCTATGTTAGCCCTTCCCTTCACCTTCAAACAATTTTCCACCACAGCACTCCCACTCACAGAGCTGTAAATGTCAGCACATTTAGTGCAGTTTAAATACCATAGGTCTGTCTACATGGAGAATTTTGTCAGGAATAAACGCTACATGGTGAAGATGCATTTTCCTGACTGTCAACAAAGAAGCTGGCTGCACAAGTTCCTGCCCACCTTGCACAGAGCAGCTCTTCCTGGCCTCATCTGATGCTCTGCTCTGCAGATGCCAAGCCTCTGTAGGACCACATTACAAACTGCATCATGAAAACAATCTGGGTTAAAAACCCTCAGAAAATAAAAGTATGAAGGGGGGCAGTCTGATAATTTCAGTTACTCAGAATACCAAGCAGTCCTGTAGCTACCACAACGCAGCTGCAACTGGCACAACACAACCAGCAAACTACAGGGGGTACCGGAGCAGAGAAACAGTAGTTACAGCAGCTTCTTGATGAGCTTCACCACCAAAGCCAAGACACCATGTAGACGTACCAGTAGATCCACTCATTCCTTGCACAGGTAACTTACAGCATGTTTTATGATACAGCTGTGCCAAGCCAACAGCTGCTTCCAGGGCGGGTCTGTTCACTGTCATGTGTCCCTTCTGCTCCCCTTATGCTAACACTGCTAAGTTTGCAAAATGACCTGTTAGAGGGTGGTAAGTTAGCAGAAAACCCCTCTACCAATACAATTTTTTTCCCATCAGCTATGTCACTCAGAATGCAGAAAAGCAGGCCTGGTGAGCAACATTTCTTGACAGTGGCCTGAAGTTAGATCCTCCTACCCAGATAACAAAGCTGCCCCTCCATCTACAGATGTCTGTGCAGCAATCGCTAACACAGGCTAAAGGTGTGGTTTCATTTAACTGTGGGAAAAACCAGACTGTGTCAGTGTGTTTACTTTCCCCAGCCTCACGTTCCCACCACTTCCCAGTATTGCATGGAGCTGGGAGCGGAACAGGGAGGGAGCAGGAGCACCCAGCTCAGCCCCAGCCCTGCTCCGCCCTGAGCAGCCGGAGGAACTGCAGAGGGAACAACACACGGCACTCCAGGAAAGAACAGGACAAGGAACTGATACCAATTAACCGCCTGGTTAATCTTCCCTAGCCTTTCTTATTTTAAGTAAGCACATTCTTCTAGGGCAGTGGTTTATAACTTACAGTATGCATCTCTTAGACTTTTAAGAAGTCTGAAAACAGATGTTTGCCCCCTTCATCAAAAACCTTTGAGGTCAAAAGATTCAGTGGATACAAGGCAGTGACCAATAACAATTTCTCTTTTGGGGAAGTGAGGAGGGCGGAGAAGGTGCATTGAAAAAGAGAAGTTCCTGTTTCCACTTCAGCAGTGCAATTTTCAAGGCGGTAAAAAAGGCAATGAAAAAGAAAATAATCTAACAAAGTTTAGGGTAATGTGTTCAAAAGATACTGAGCAAATACATATGCTGTACTGAGCTGACCTTCTCCACATGGCAAGACAACTGTTTAAATACAGTTTGGGGAGGGGGGAGGCACACCAAAATCTCCATTTTACTTGGTCTACACAGCTTGCTGTGGAAATGTGGACACAGCCTTAATGCCCAAGAGATACACATAAAAAAAAACTTACCCTACGAGCTATTGTTTTATTAAAAGCAGGTAACCTGGAGCTATTCAATAACTTGTGAGCTATTCAATAACTTGTAAATTACAAGATAAGCAAAAAGATTTTTTTTTACATTTCTTAGTGTTTCAAAATAACCAAGCATTACTGTTTTATAATGATTGAAAAAGAATCAGAAATACTTTTCAAGACTATTCAGAGACCGCCTAATGTGAGTCCAGAATCTTTACGTGCTCCATGTTCCTTCAGCCTCCCAACTGTGTGTCCTCATCCCTGCACGGTCCTTTCCAACAGGCAACACAATCACTTGCTCAGGGTAAGCAGCACCCGGTGGAAAGACAAGCCAAGGCAGTCTGAAGTAAGATCTGTTTCTCAATGTTCCCTACATAGCCCTACAAGTATTTTTTGCAGGGAGTGGCTTGCAGTGGTAGTACCAGTTAAATTATTTGAGATGATGCAGTCTAAACTAAAACCTAGACTAGCTTTAAGAAGCAGCTTAGGAGCAATGAAGTTGTTCATATATAATGTCCAGTGCTTGGCTATCAAGAGTACTATTGTCATAATTCCATTCTGAGCCTTATGTTTTGACTAATGAATCTGGCTTATTTGTAACTTTAAGAGTAAAAAGTTGGTATACACACTCAATACTTTCCACTTAACTGAAAAAAAGCTGGTTTCTTTCTTATGTCTATGTGCTACAGGGCAGAGCACTCCTCATTGAATCATCTACCAAAAGAGAGACTGGTTTCAAACAAACAAAAAAAAAAAACTTCTGGGAGAAAAACAAAGCACTAAAAACCAGAACACATTCCAGTGCACATAACCTGCCAGCCATTTGACTTTCTACATCTAGGAACTCTGACACAATGCTTTGAACGAGTTTTACCTGTAGCACTGGGAAGTCTAGGAGTCTACAAAAGCCAGGCTTAAAAGGTTACCAAACACAAGCAGGAAGCCAAGTACCACTCTTTACCGCAGAGGTAGCACCACAAATACCACAAATAACTGCATTTCTTGTTGCTACTATGCTCCTAAAACCATAACAAACTCAAGAAAAGCAATTCTATTGCACACTTATTCCCAAACTGCCAAACTCCCAAAGTGACTGCCAAATAATGCATCTGGCTCTTTTAACTTTCACCTCAGGAAGTGGACCAAAGCTAGAAGAATCTTTTATAAATACTCTACAAAAAAATATGGAAAAAGGTCTTCTTTACTACTACAAGACACCAGGCTATAGATACCTGATAATCAAATAAAGCACCAAATTAAATGTCTGGTCAAAGCATGAGCACATTCTTTGAATGAGTGTGATGCCACACTGTGTCCAAAGCCACAGACACCTGGGCAGGTGGGGGAGACACACACACTGTTTGATGTCCTAAAAAATCAAAAGTACAAAATTGTTCCTCTGCAGGAAAAGGAATTTCCTTGGTTTAAATATGGTCTCAGGATATTCAGGAATTAATTTGTAGTTCAACTAAATTAGGAATTAGAAAACAACTTTTCCTATCTCAAGCACACATTTGCATTGGCTCCAGCATAACTGGAGTGATAAATCCACATCCACATTCCCTAGTGTCATCAAGAACTTGGAAAATTTTGTGACCCTAAATTATGGCACCCAACCTGTAAACCTCGAATCTCAGCAATACGGTGGTGCTTGACAACAGGCTTGCAAAAAGTCTTAAAAAAGGAGACTATGCAAGGTTGTTTCACCTGCCTGCATCAAATAAAACCAATGCTTTTTAGGCTCTTATCTGACATGAAGGAGATGACAGGTTGGAGGTGTAAGATTTTTTTGGAAACTAACTTGCACCAGTATGAAATCAAAATTTTAATAAGTTCACAAGAAGGTGCTCCATACCTGCATTCATTTCTCCTGTTTCATATTCTAACTCCTTGGCATTATTAGTTTACTTTTGTATCACTTAATTTAACAACAGAAAAAACAAGATCACAAAGCCACAGGAATAGAGAAGGTAATAGGACTCAAAATTTTATCTTAAACAATTTCACTGCACTAATTATTTTCCACTGTGTCTTATTTTTGTCCTATGACTGAACCCTGACAGACTGATACACAGTCAGGATATACACACAACACAGAACTTCCAGGAGCACTCAAATTCCTGCCATAATATGGAAGAGCTGAAGGCAAAAGTCAATGATGCATGTGATTGCAGGAATCATCCCAATCACTGGGGGGGAAAAAATCAGTGTTTTAAAACACATTTTCATTTGCAATCAGAAAGATGATGGGAAGTAACAGCATTTCTTAAGTCATCTTTCTTTCCATCTTGAAATATTTTTTCATAATTTCATTAAAACAGCCATTATTTCTTAAAACTCCATGCACCTACACAAGTTGCTGCTGATACTTAGAATCCAGTGACTTTTTCAATAGTACACATAATCACATAATGATGGCTATTGTTTGTTCCCCAGCCATTGAAATTAAACCAGCTAAAGATACTAAAATATGAACAAGGATGGTAAGAAATAGCTGACGACTCCCAGAGAAAACAATACAAATCTACAGAAAGTCACATCTGTTGCAGTGATAGGTAGTGCAAAAATATACTAAGAAGTTAAAGAGATTTTCAGGTAGAAAAGTAATTGACCAGATTTCACCCTGTGGCCTAATCCTACTATGTCCTGGATTACCGACTTGGTCACCTTCGCCTGGCATCCTAAAACTGCAACTCCCCACTGGACTACAAACCTGCTTCTGACAGAACACCCGTATTCTCTGCACAAATACAATACAAAAAAAAAAAAAAAAAAAAAAAAAAAAAAAAA
>WEKX01017094.1:0-88599 GCA_013390025.1 Pitta sordida | reverse complement strand
GCCACCGCCCCGTCCCGCGGCGCGGGCACAGCGAGCGCGAGCTGCGGCCACGCCCAGTGACGTCACCGCTCCGGGCGCGCACCTGATCCCGCCAGGTCGCGCCTTAAAGGGGCCGCAGCCCCGCGGGAACACCCGCCCGCCCCCGCAGGGCACCTCGGCACCTCTCCGACACCTCCCGGCAACGCCAAGTGACCCTGGGATGCCTGCAGAGCTGTCCCAGGGCGGTGATTACATAAAGAATCCGGGTAAGCGAACCACTCTCCTCGTGGATTTTTATCAGCACGCTCCAAATCCTTCCCCCTTCTCCCCACCGCTCTTTTCCACACCTGCCGTCCGGGCATCCAGCGGCTGCAGTTTCCAGGGGCAGGACGACTTGGCCGCTCCCGGCACCACGTCCAGAACCACACACAGGACAAGCACAGTTCTCTGCACATGTAGTTCTGCCAGAGAAAACGAACCAACTTAGCACGGCACAAAACGAGGAACCACTTACTCTGTGCCATCGACGCCTGGCAAATGAGACACACTCAAAATGTAACTGGGACAAATCAAACTGTTACCACTGTCCTCTTCCCTAATCAAAATCAATTGTGCTCTCACCCGGCTCAGTGATCCCCTGCACTAAGGAAATGTGCTGGAGGACAAGAGACCTTTAAATCAGTATCTGCATCACTTCCACTCAGACAGGCAAGTAACATGGAATGCAGGAGAGAGAATAACAAAATGGAAGATACAGACACTAAAACTCCCTGTTCAAGAAGCACATTTGAACAGAAACACGGCAGTTCCTAGACTGTCACCCTTCCTATTTCTATCTATCTATGTATATCTAATCCATACACAAAAACTGCATTCCTACATACCCAGACATGAAAACACATCACCCTCACTGAAACCTCCGGGAGGTTGCTGGGAATTCTCAAGGTGCAGGCACTTCTTTAGCTCTTTCACTCCTTTCAGCACAAAGCCACCAGTCTGGACTGGCTACCAGGATTAATGGTCACATCCTCCAACTGACAGGGTAACTTCATGCAAATCCATTCATCTCTCTCTGCTCCAATGTGTCTCGTGTCAAACCTACAAATTACACTTACTTTCCTAATTCTCAGGCAAGCTTTCAGTGATAGCTCTTACTTTTAGATATCAAAGATGAAATAACAGAGGCAAGTGTCACTCATGGTCCAAATAATATTGCAAAGGTTTTACTTAACTTTCTAGGGATATTTCCAAACAATGATTTTGTTCTGCAAAAGTTCCCCTTTTCCTTTGTTTCTGTGCAACGGTTGTACCATCAATTATAGCAGCACTCACCAAAACCAGATGCCTTTGGAAGTGCAGCATTCAGAGCAGAAACAGCACCCTGTGTGCATATAGGAACACCTGAGTTATACTTCAACACAAACTCTTGCTTCTTGGTTTGTTAACAAGGGAGGTACCACAAAGATACATTTAATCAAGTACCTCAATTACATTCAACTGGCATTTTCCCTTGGAGAGATTACTCCTTCCCTCCTGCAACATTGTAGGCATCCATATGTCTAGAAACATTTTCATCATATTTAGGTGCCTTTTTTGCTCTCATTTTCTGAGTATTTATGTGTGTTTCTGCTTTACCGAGCTTAGTTACTCATGATTACTGTACTAAATAAGGAGGACTATTTTTCAGAAAATAGTGAATGTGATACAGCATGTTTTTTAAAATAGAGTTGCACTTTCATACTTATCTCAAACTGGATGTGGACAGAAATGATGTGACCTTCTTTGATTTAACTACTTCAGAAAAAAGGTTTGAGTGTAATCTGAATTAAACGGATATTGAAGGTAAACACTAATGCTAAACACTTGGAGAAATAGGAGACCTCATTCTCTCAGCTCCCTAGGTTATTATTCAAACNAAAAAAAAAAAAAAGAAGTAGTAATAACACACTATAGTAATGTTCCCAAAGGTGTGGGGCACACAGAAAGAGCAAGTATAGAGAAATACACCTAAAACCTCCACTGGTCTCACAGCTTGCTAGATTATCATTCTTCTCCCCTTTAAAAAGCCCACTGTTAATACATCAACTGGGATGATGCATTTTCCAGGACAAAGGCCATTGTGGCCCATCTATCTATGCAGGATGCCCACTACAAAGGGTAGTACAAAACACTGTGTAGTACAGGAACATCAGCAGCTAAATTTAGAGAGCAAACCCATCATCCATTGCATACTGATTAGACTGAAATGCTATCAAGGCAATAGAAAAAAGAAACCTGCAGAACCACGAAGTGTGTACTCAAACCTAAAAATAGCACATCTCTTAACAAATACACACAGCCAAACATGAGAGTATTTTCCTTTGTTTGAACAAAGAGCTACTCCAGAACCCTGCTCTGCAGATTAAAAAACACTAAATCTGCTTTGGAATCTAATGCAGAAATTGGATGTGGTAGAAATGGGCCCTTCCAAATCAGGACTTCAAAGGGAAGTTTTAGCCTACATTTTTAGCATAAGAATGCCAAAGAGACCTTTCTCTAGTCAAGAGCCAAGCCTGAAAAAGCTTGTGTTTCACTTTGCCACATCCTTCTGCTACCCAGAAAATTACAGAGCCCCTCCTGCCAACTTTATCTTCATGTGATAATTCCCTTGAGCAAGGAATATTTTTCGTTGTTTATTTCTGCCAATTTTAACTTATCTGGTGAAAAGTTAGGCCAGAAATTAGACCTGCAAAGATAAAAGTCTATGTATCATGAAGACTAAATGAATGCTCAAAGAAAGGTTTCAACCTACCCTTATGAAGAAAAAACAAACAAAACACAAAACTGAAGGCCACAACCAAAGCCACAAGCGATGCTTTGCCTTCCCCTCCAGGAGAACTAGCAAATGCGATTCCAGTGCATACAAATATTTAAGTGGTGTAAGTTCCAAATGGGGTTGCACATTCCCGCCTAACTGGCAAAGGTTATGGTCTCTCTNTTCTCTGCACATGTAGTTCTGCCAGAGAAAACGAACCAACTTAGCACGGCACAAAACGAGGAACCACTTACTCTGTGCCATCGACGCCTGGCAAATGAGACACACTCAAAATGTAACTGGGACAAATCAAACTGTTACCACTGTCCTCTTCCCTAATCAAAATCAATTGTGCTCTCACCCGGCTCAGTGATCCCCTGCACTAAGGAAATGTGCTGGAGGACAAGAGACCTTTAAATCAGTATCTGTATCACTTCCACTCAGACAGGCAAGTAACATGGAATGCAGGAGAGAGAATAACAAAATGGAAGATACAGACACTAAAACTCCCTGTTCAAGAAGCACATTTGAACAGAAACACAGCAGTTCCTAGACTGTCACCCTTCCTGTTTCTATCTATCTATGTATATCTAATCCATACACAAAAACTGTATTCCTACATACCCAGACATGAAAACACATCACCCTCACTGAAACCTCCGGGAGGTTGCTGGGAATTCTCAAGGTGCAGGCACTTCTTTAGCTCTTTCACTCCTTTCAGCACAAAGCCACCAGTCTGGACTGGCTACCAGGATTAATGGTCATATCCTCCAACTGACAGGGTAACTTCATGCAAATCCATTCATCTCTCTCTGCTCCAATGTGTCTCGTGTCAAACCTACAAATTACACTTACTTTCCTAATTCTCAGGCAAGCTTTCAGTGATAGCTCTTACTTTTAGATATCAAAGATGAAATAACAGAGGCAAGTGTCACTCATGGTCCAAATAATATTGCAAAGGTTTTACTTAACTTTCTAGGGATATTTCCAAACAATGATTTTGTTCTGCAAAAGTTCCCCTTTTCCTTTGTTTCTGTGCAACGGTTGTACCATCAATTATAGCAGCACTCACCAAAACCAGATGCCTTTGGAAGTGCAGCATTCAGAGCAGAAACAGCACCCTGTGTGCATATAGGAACACCTGAGTTATACTTCAACACAAACTCTTGCTTCTTGGTTTGTTAACAAGGGAGGTACCACAAAGATACATTTAATCAAGTACCTCAATTACATTCAACTGGCATTTTCCCTTGGAGAGATTACTCCTTCCCTCCTGCAACATTGTAGGCATCCATATGTCTAGAAACATTTTCATCATATTTAGGTGCCTTTTTTGCTCTCATTTTGAGTATTTATGTGTGTTTCTGCTTTACTGAGCTTAGTTACTCATGATTACTGTACTAAATAAGGAGGACTATTTTTCAGAAAATGGTGAATGTGATACAGCATGTTTTTTAAAATAGAGTTGCACTTTCATACTTATCTCAAACTGGATGTGGACAGAAATGATGTGACCTTCTTTGATTTAACTACTTCAGAAAAAAGGTTTGAGTGTAATCTGAATTAAACGGATATTGAAGGTAAACACTAATGCTAAACACTTGGAGAAATAGGAGACCTCATTCTCTCAGCTCCCTAGGTTATTATTCAAACATTAAAATATTTTACTTTTAAATCTTTTACTCTAAGATGAGAAAGTTTGTGGAACAAACAGTTGTATCTACCATAATTAAAAAGCTACATTGTCAGTTCGTTAATGCTAGTTTCAATTCAGCATCTCATTTACTAAAATTTTAGCGGCAAACAAGCAGTGGGATTTTATTTTAAAGTCTGTTTAGAACAGATTATCTTAATTATTGAAAATGTGGAATTTAAATACACTCAAATACACTTCCCCCCAATAAAAATAATTTTAATCACTTTAAATTGTCATATTAAAACAAAATCCCTTGTTCCATTGTTATCCATCCTGTTCGGTGCCCTTCAGGTCACTGAGCTCCCAGCCTCAGGAGGCAGCCATGCAACTCCAGCTGGAGGCTGGCAGTCAGCTCTCCACAGCTGGCACTTCAACCAGTGTCTGTAGCGTGTTTGCAGCGTGGCTTACCCAGACTTTTGTGTTGCCCTCCTGTTGCCTTCCCCTAGAACTACTTAAACCAATACATTTACAAATATTACCATCCAACACAGTTATGCCACTAACAATGTTAAATATGCAAGATTTCATAATTAAAATTACAGCTCAGTTGTTTTGCACAGTAAAATCACGACAAAACCAGTTCTCATTTTATGTGAAGACCGATAGATTTTTTCCCATATTTCAGTATCCTAAATAAATTTAGTGCCGTTTTAGTCCTCAAAAGGCATTCAGTGTCATCTAATAGCACTTGGCTACTAAATGTCTGACATAAGATTAACTTCATTTACTTCTATTGGAAGAAGATAGTTCAAACTCCATTTTCCAGGGAAAGTGGGTGCTTGTGTCTCTAAATTCCAAGTTTCGACTGTAATCCTGCTAACAGTCTTCAAAACACCACACTTTATGCTTATAAAGAAAGCTTCTCTTTGGCTTCTCAATGTTGTAATTCTACAGAGCCAGACAAATACATACTAGGTACTATAAAAGGGCATCCAACTGCCTAATCCAGCATTCCACAGTGAGCAGCATCCCGCCTTCACCATAAAAAGCAAAGTAAAAGTAATTTTTGTTGGTCAAGAGTAAGTTAATTATCATCATTAAATCAAGCATAGAAAGTAAAACATGATGCACTATAAAATGTAAGACGGGTCTGTGCTTTCTCAGTAGATTTGCAACTCCAGCTAAGCAAGGAAATCCAATTCCATGAAAACCTAAATTATTTAAGGCATCTACATTCCAGCTCTTTAAGAAAAAAATCAAGCCATGAGTCTTCTGATCTGCCTATGGTTTTCAGAAACAACAAGTAAAATACAACACAGATTTAAGCATTAGGTTGGACTCGATGATCTCTATGGTCTTTTCCAACCTTACTAATTCTGTGATTAACCAACAGCCCTCTGCTGCTGTAGATCCAATTGGTGCCCAGCCACGATGAGGAAAAGCAGCTGCAGTGCCCTGACCTGGAGGGCTGGCAAGAGCTCAGCACTCCACTGGAATCACAGCATTCCCAAACCCCAGGCATTCTCAACTGCCTCATCTGAATCACACCAAGTGTTGCTTTAGCCTCCCGCACCCAGAAGCATCAGTACCACTCAGAGCTGCCTGATGAGGCTGCAACATCTTGCAACTCCTATACTATGGAGTGTCTTTATTATACATTCCACCTACAGAGGAGTCTCATCCTTCCAGTTCCAGTGTCATTCTCGCTGAGATTTAGTGTTTTGGGCGTATTTTTCAAAGATTATTTTATCACCAGGATTCATAGCCAATAACTCTCTTACTTTGCATTCCACTATAGTAAAGGTTCTCCTGTTTATTCTTAATATCTATAGCACCTGCTAGACTCATACAGCTAGGTCTAAATTTTCTACTTAAAAGCAAGAATTTCTGGCTCTGGTGGTTAAAAATAATACCATTTAAATATGACCAGAGCCTGAACAAGCACAAACCTGTGCGGTTTCCACATGGATTTCTCTGGAAATTTGAAAGCTAATGATCAATATTCAAATAATCAATGTCAGCAATAACTTTCCTTGCAGATAATATGAACATGACCATCCAGCTAGCAAAGCAAGGTACGTGATGAAGGAAAAACATCAGGATTTACAGCATTTAGCCCAAATTCACTGTGTGATGAAGCAGCAAAATAATAGTAGAAGTTCAGCTCATGCCCTCATAATGAAAACAGTGACAAATACACCTTTTCAAGTCACCCTGATCTGTTCTATAATATGCAAAAACCCTACTCCTTAAAAGCTCCAGAGTGTTTCCCTGCAGGGTGCTGGACCCCTCATGGTTCCACATCAGACACCTACTCTGTGTTTAAAGGCTGCACACAGGGGAGAGTGGGATCTTAGGCCAAAATGTAAATTTGAAGCAGCTCATAATAATTTATTAGAAAGAAGGAATACTGAAAGATGAAATTTCCTTCACATTTACTTAAACAAAAAGCCCTATTAAAAAAGCGCTTGGAGCTGCGACAAATTCCATTCTCAGGCACAAAATTCAGGTTTGGCTGGCTACACTGTGCATAGGCTGTTGGCTTTGACTCATAAAATGTCTTTGAGAAAACAGAAACTAAAATTGCAACGTAAGGTAATTTCCAACTGTGATGATTAAAGATATGCGTTCTAGGGTATAACGATGCAAATAGAGACTCAAAGTATGCTAACAACATATGTTACAGCCTCAGGTAACTGAGGCTTGCACTCATTTCTCAGTGGAGAAATACACAATGGAAATTGGGAAAGATTTTATAAACAAAACAATTGCTAACAGTACACTCCTTGTTTTCTTATGATAATAATACGTTGAGTCTCTAAAGTGCTGGACTGACAACTGAAGTCATTATGAAAATGAGAAAGAAGTAAGTTGACTACTGATGAGCTTGTCAAGGGCCTATGAAAAGTGAGCTGAAAGTCTTGTGTGGTCCATCCATGACTTGTGTAGTGAGGCTTCAACAAAAGCAAGATGAAAGCTCACGAGTTAGACGATGTTAGAACACAAAGGATGGGAATGTGGGGACTGTCTGACCATTTTGTGTAGTGGGTACTGTCTCAGGGGAAATTGTCTACATGTACAAAGTGTTCATTTTTTAATCAGCAACATTTCAAAAATTCTGTATGTACTCTTTATCAGTCTTAAAATAATGTTCTTGTTCAAAATACAGCAAACTAAAGAAAATTCTTTATGAGAAAGAGCAGTCAGTTATCTCAGAAACCCATCCTTTTTTCCTGAACTGAGACCTAATATGCATTTTTACACTAAGATCATGCATCTTGCCCTTTCTCTCATGGATGGGCCTTACACCTGACCCTTTCCTACCTTTCTGAAATAGCCTACTACATATACCCAAAGTCATGCTTCTTGTTCTCTTCTTGAGGCTCACACATTCGCTCCTCTCCTGGTTCAGATTATTTCAGTCTTTCCAATTAGGTCCCATTTTCTAGATCCCAAATTATTAGATTACTCTTTTCCCAGTCTCTGTTCACTCAAGTCGTGTTTTCTTGGGGCGTTTGCCTTAACAAAACTAAATGCAGATTGTTCTGCATCCTTTACCATTTATACGTATTTTTATCCTTCCTGATACAACACTTGCCCCATTACAACGTCAGGAATTCTGGAAAATTATCACCTAATTACATACTTGTTCCCTACACTATATTTGCATATTTCATGATTGCTGCTAAGTGCAGAATTTCAATCTGTCCCTATTTATCTCCTAAGATTTTCTTAATTTTCTCAAAATAATTTTGTGTTCATAAACTTGTGTTCTATGTATATATATTCCCCCCAGGTTCTGGAGGCATTTTTAGTGAATCAATTTTGTAAGCCTACTCTCTTTTCTACCATCAAGGTCATTAACAAAAAGATTGAAGTGAAGCAGAATGAGAACAGACCCAACAGACCGTGGTAGATCCACATTCAATACAACCATTTCATTTTGACAGAGAATCATTAATAACCACCTACCAGGCACAGTCATCCAACAAGTCTTGCTCCTACTCCACAAGAGTTTCTTTCAGGTCACATTTCTTCTCTTGTTTGCAATATTATAGTATGAAGCAGTGCCAAGGAACGCACTAACATGAAAAACACCAGCAGTTACACTTCTCTTGTCAATCCACTGGCCTTATTGTCATGTTACAGAAGGAAATACAACTGGGATGGTTATTTACTCTTCCTAAATTATTGGTGGTTGTGTTCCATGTTCTTTTTGTCTCCTTGAGGCTTGTAGTTTCTACAAGAATTTGTTCAAAATGTGGAAGATGATAGGAATGGTCTGTAATTTCCTGACTCCTTTGCCCCCACTCTCTTAATTTTCAAGTCTTCCAGCATCAGAAAGAGCAGCTATTTGTACTGAGATACCTTTCATCACTTTTTTCTTTACCAAAGGATGAATGCCATCAGGTTCAACCTAATTAATAACCTACCCAAGTACTAAAATCTGTGCCAAAGGCTTGTTTCCCATTTGCCATCCGTCTTATGCATCCTCTGTATTTTTTATTTCCCCCCTGTGCTAACTGGTGCTCAGTTATACTCCTCTTCTGCTGATGTTTTAAGGATATCTTCACAGCACTTACTTCAAGTCCATCTTACAAAACTGTGCTGCCAATCCAAGCCCCCACACCACAGAGCCACGGATACACAGATATATGGCTGCTGGAAGCACAGCTGTGGTGAAAACAGCTCAGCTTGGAACGGGCAGGACACGGCCCTGCCAGAAGGAAGGGGCACTTCTCACTGGGCTGCAACCTCTAGTGCCCAGGCAACACAGGAGAGATGTGCAGCAGGACAGGAACGGAACCGGAGCTCTGCAGCACCGACTGACAAACACCAAGGGCAGCCCAATCACCAGATCGTTCCTGGCACATGAGCACCGCAGCCTGTCCATGATGAAATGTCTCTGCACCCAGCTAACCGTGGAGCTGGCTCGGGTGGGACACACACACGACTGCTTGCTTCACAATACTCAAACACATATCCCAAATGAAAACCAGCATTAGCCCTGACACAGACGACCCTGCAGATACTCTGGCTCTCCCAGTGTATTTGCCCTGACAGCACAGTGCACAAAACCAGCAGCCCTTCTGTACATCCCTACATGGGTGCACCATTACATTTAGTCAGTAACTTGCTGTCATTGCCCAAAATTAAACTACACAAAAATATTCCCATTATACTACATGTTTATATGGCAGTTAAAGATGTGTTTGATTTCATTATTTTAAAAAAGCAACAAAGAATGGGAAGAAAAAAAGTTTTAAGGCATGAATTTAAAGATAACTAATACCGAAGTTTTCTTATGTGTATTGTAGGTTATTCACCATGCACCCAAATTGTTTACTTCCTACCAGAATTACACAATGATTACATACCACCGATAGCTGCTCATTATCTTTCATGTACACTAAGCACACTCAGAGCCTTCCAGTCCTTCCCTTCATTGAAAAGTTTAATCTTCTCATAAATACCAGAGACCAAAAGGAGGCTACTATAATACAATTGTAAATTAATAAAAAACAATAGTTAGGATGCAGAAGTATCTTTAAAATTAATTAGTTCCACTAAGATTATCCAAAATTCATCTGACCTTTTGCGACAATACTTTATAAATGGCAAAGCAAAATCTAACAAGTTTAGCATCAGAAGAATAAAAATACTGTCTGTTTAGTTTAACAAAGTAAATGAATACTTAGCTTTCGGTGAATATCTGACTTCACTTAGCTAAAAGTACAAATAGTAATGTTTTTGAAGAAAAAAAGGCAGTACCATTCCAGACACACCTGCTTTGTCCACCACAGAAGGAAGAGCCTGAAACACTTTATTTGTCATGACTTAATGAGCTACTGACCATCAGCTGAACTGCATTAACTGACTAATGCATTTCAAGTCCAATAACTCTGAGAAGCAAACCGAGACAGTATTACTGAGGTAAATACCTCACTTAGAGAAGTCTCAGACAATATACTATAACGGAAGAAAATTCACATTGCAACTGCTCGGTCACTAATTTACACCTTATCTTATTTCCTGATAACACAAAGTAATCTACAAGGACAAATAGTCAGGCTTCAACTGGTAGGATTTTGGGGGCGGGGAGGTGCTGCAGGCGCACTAAATGATTAATGTTTTAGAAACTAGTAGAAGTGTTTCAGATGTTGCTGTTCTTTTTCTTGCTCCTCCTAACAATATTGAACACTAATACTAATCGCAATTCACAACTATTCACTAATCAGCCAATTTGAAGTGGGCTGGGATTCAGTGTATTTTGGAACAGACATTAAGAAACAATTGTGCTTGATTTTCTTTTACATGAAGTAGATTAATTACTACAGTTCCCATAACAATTATTTCAACTCAGAGCTGAAGATGTGGTAGGATGTGAATGGAGTATGTCTGCTCTATTCACCACCACACTGGAATCCAATCCAAACACAGATTTAGATTACAAATTTTCCAACAGAATTTGAAAAGCTAGTACGGCCTGCATTCACAATGCTGTCTGATGCTTAGTGTTAGCTTCAAGTTCAGTTGCATTCTATCTATATGGTCAGGACCCATAACTAGAAGTAAGTACTGCTGGTTAATCTGTGTCTAGAGAAAGATTGTTCTATGAAGGCACAGATATTGCGTATAGATATGCACACAAATTAGATCAGCAAAATCATCCCCTAACTCCTAAGAATTCATTGTAATGTTTCATTAGGCTACTTTGCATATCCTCCCTCCACAGAGAACTTAACAGATTTTAGTATTTCCGTAAGAAGACAGACAGTTGAAGGTCTGGCTCCTCTTCTCACTGAACTGCAGGTGTGACAGCACTGGAACATCCAGAACACCCAAATTTTATTCCCAGTTCTATACTAACACCTTCCGACAAGCCAAGCCCCATGCCCATCCATCTCCTTAGGAGACTATGCCAAAGTTAATTTTGTTGAAATCTCTGGACTGAAAGACTCAAAAGAGAATTCTGGTAAAAAAGAAAAGGTGGAAAACATGCCCAGAACTGAGTTCACTGAGATGAATTTGAAACAGCAAACAGTAAAAGGTATTCTACCTGCTCATGTGAAAAAGACAAGAAGTAAATCCTCAGCCTCTCACTTCTCTGAGGAGTCCTTGTTTCTGGACATCCATCACAAGCAGCAAGGGAGTGGTGCCATATAAAGCAGCTGGCCCTCATTGATACACCTGTGGTCTGAGTCACAGCTCCATACAATTCGACAGGGAAGGCTGCAAAAAATACCCAGTGGAAACTAATGCTGTAGTGACCCAGCTCTCCTTCCTCTAAAATTTTAAGGGCCATCATATTTTCCACAGTATCAACTCACCAACAGTTGTCATTTGAATGGAGAAGCTAAGCATAAAGATATTATATGTAGAAGCAATATAAATTGTGTCTATTCCTAATTATCTACCAACAAACTGAGCCCCTCAGCCTGCTCTCCTTTATATTCACTACCCCTTGATAGATCAACAGCTTTGCAACTTAAAAATTGGTTGCACAGAATTTAATGGGCACTCAGTATTAAAGCTCACAACTGTCTGAAACCAAAATATCAGACTCAAGTTCTTCTGAATTTCCCTCTGTATTCATTATTGCAAAGGATCTGAAAGAGCTGAGTAAGCAAGTGACGTCATTGGACTTCATAAAAGAGGCAGAAACTAATGTATAAATTGTAAATATGCAGGGCACATAAACATACTTTCCAATTACTTACATAATAGATAGAATTCCTTTTTATTAGCACATTTTGCTAATTTACACCATTTTAAACATGCATTCTAATACATATTTGCCTACCAATTCTACCTGATTATATTTTCTACTAGGTGGAGTTACATTTCTGATTAAAACATAACTAAATACGCAATTAAGTGACATATAAAAACTATGCCACTCACAACACAAAGCTATCGGTGTTGGCATTCTGGTTGCACCTAGAAATCTGAAGGTAAGTAAATATATTTTCCTGTTACACCATTCAATGGTAGTAAAAGGCTCACAAAGCTCAAATTTAAACAGCATAAAAGTACAGGGCTGATTCCCACTGTAATTACCGTAGCCTTGGGTTGCTGCCTAGGGCAGCAATAGCCACCAAAGTCACAGAAATTCTCTCCTTGAAGAAAGTTTTGTCTGCAAAAAAGAGGTCACTTTAGTTGCGGAAGCAGAATGGACATTATTAAAAAGGAGGCAAATCCTACTCCACATTATTTTAGTCTAAATTCCAAATCGTTTCAGCAGCACCAGTATGCATTTAAAAAATTCTGCAACAGAGAAAAATTTTCCTTAATGACTCTTCCAAAAAATCCCCAAAGAAATTTTGCCTTGAAAGTACACAACACTGCCAGTATTTCCTCCAGCATCAGTTTCTTCATGAAAACAGCAAATGGATTTTTGGCAGTGATACAGTTTTCCTAGTCCAACTTTCCGTTTTCAAAACCATAATTCAAAAGATCTCGATCTGCCAACAGGGCAAGAATATAAACAAGTTGTGACATAAAGTCCACGTAAGCTTAGAAGAAGGTCCTGGATTTGGCATTGCATTTCCCAAGGAACATGCAGATGACAGGCAAACACACACATGCTTCACACTCTGCCCCCAAATTCAGAAACCAAAACATGTAAGTGAATGCCTTTGAGGTTGAAGAACATCATTTTCCCCTCTCCAAAGTCAACTGGATAATTACAGCCTGTAAACAGTGCTGAACACTTGAAGGAACTGTTAAGTAATTACATTTTGCAGGCGAGTCATTTATTTTGTAAAGCCCAGAAAGGAGAAAAAACTTGACATGTACACCTGTTTGACCATCAGCTTTTTTAGGAACTTCCTACTACCATAAAAAGTTATAAGTTTCAAAAAAAAGATAAAGTTTCAAAAGCCAGAATTCAAGTGATTAGCTGTATATAGAGTGATCTCTGTAGTGCTCCAGTATTATATGCTTAACACTAAGCATAGCTATAGATATATATGTCCTATGTTTTCACAACATCAGTAATAAAATCCTCTGTGACTGGAAAACTACAAAGAATGGTTTTCCAGAGTGCATAGACAACAATGGATGAATCCTCCCCAGAGTAACAGAAAGACCTACATATCAGCCAGTGTTCCAAAAATACTTTTCGTTCCAGGAGCATGTTTTGGTACTTGTTCTATTTCTTCGGAGGATGTAAAATGCTTCTGAGATGAAGAATTGCAGCACTGTTAACGACAGAACTACTGACCAAGAGCCCTCATGCTGTCCTGAGATGGGGTACCCATGGATGATAAATTAAAAATACTGGCTTTCATTAGAAGGGACTGAGGGTTTATCAACATCTTCAAGGCCAAGAGTTTTTTCACAACCTCTTTAGAGCAGCCTCCACTTGGCCTACACCAGTCCTTAGCAGATTCAAAATCATCATCACTGCTTTTCATTAATGTGGCAATATTACTAGTCAATGGAAAATTCCTTTGGGAAGCAGCCAAGGCAACTTCTCCCCACCCTGACCAACTAAAAAAAAAAAAGGTATTTTAAAACCCACACAAACCAAACAGGGTGATATTCAATAAAAAGGAGGGAATGAAAGACCCTTTGCCTCATTTGACACCATCTTCCTCTGTATTCAATAGCTGTTAGGTTTTTTATTTCAAGAACAAAGAATCTTGGCAGAATTAAAACTGCCTGACTACACACCTAAACAATGGGAATAGGCAGAGGAAGGAAAATTCAAACATGAATTTATGTGCTAAAATTCTATTTATTGCCTACAGTCATCACGTAGGAGGACAGATACCAGATCATTATTGGGGAAAGTGAGGGGCAAGATGCTTTTTGAACTGTTTTTCAGTTTTTACCACCTGTGTGCAGTCCAAAACAAGCAGCTGGATGTCACTTCAGCATTCACACTAGAAAGAATTGCCATCATCCACATCATACCAAAATAATTTGGCAAACTGGAGGTGCAGTGCAGAACACCAGCACCAGCTCTGCTGCGGCAGCTGGGCCCCGAACCTCGAGCTCCTTAAAAATCCATACATGAAAATCAAATGTGATCTTCCTCCCAAACCAAAGGAGAGTACTGAAATCTAAAGGGGAGACTTAAAACAAAATTGACCTCAGTTAAGTCAGTTTTATCAAGAAAATACTACTAGTAGATTAAGAAATAAGAGGCTTCTTTCTCCCCACTGTAACTTTAAGCAGGTATTCAACTCTTCATAAAACTGTATTAACCATAAGCATAAATTATGAATTTTTCCGTATTTTTTCCTTTCTGATGATGTAACCCTGACTCTAAAGACAAAAGAGTTTTTAATAGTCCCAAAAATATTTCCCTAAAAGATTCTTTTTCAAATCTAAATGATCTCTTCATTCTTACCAAAGAAGCAAAAGTAACTGACAACGCTATTCTTGAAAAACATTCATGCAGCTCAGTTCACTTAACAGCTGACTGCAATTTAACAGAATTTATTTTTGGCCTCCTTTGTTTCTATCAGTAACAAAATTTAAAAAAAAAAGAAAAAACCAAACAAGTTTAGTTGAAGCAACTATATCAGCAACAGGCACATTACAATGTCTTTGGTGACTTTCTGTTCAAAAGGCCTGCTAAACTGTTCTGGTAAGTCTGAAATTTTATCTCAGTTTTATTAGAATAAAGAATGTGCTGGCTCCCTTGCTCTAATTCTTCTTGCCTGCATTATAAAGTGCTACACGACGACCCTGGAAGTTGTGGGGGGTCAGTTCCGGTCAGGTCCCGTGAGAAGATACTGAACCCATGAATATTGAATTACCTCCCACCTGCAGTCACGCACCCTCCACTAATGAGGTCTGGAGGGGCGGTCCTGGCAGTGTGGCTCGCACTGTAGCACCTCATTAAAGCGGAGGAAGTGCCCTTTGGTGCTTCCTGGCCGTGAAATCCGGGGTCCGGGACACTCTGTGCTCACCCGTGGTCTCACAACTCACTGAAAATCCAACCGTGATTAACTGAATACGTGGACATGCGAGCCACGGGTATGCGGGGTTTCTCTGTATATAGACACAGTCTTACTCCATGTTCGTGGATTACGGTGTCCCCTGCAGGTCCCGTCAATCACCCAAGACACGAATTAGGTTTGCAGCAAAAAAACCCACCAAACACACAAATTGCAAGGAAAACCATGAATACTGTGAAGCCGGAAGTGCAAATCCGCAAGTACTGTACATGCATTAACCAGGAAACCCCGCGAATCCACAAATACCATTCGCGGATTAGGAAACCTCAAATCAGCGAGGCTGCAAATGAGTGAGGTATCACTGTACGTACATGTTATGCTATCTCCGACCAACCAAAATTTGCTCTATTGCATAGTATGTGTCTGAATCCTCTATTTATCATACAAAAATTAATGTTTGCTTAGTCAAGTTCTTCCATAATTTATTAACATTTAGAACATAGAATTTTATAAATAGGTTAAGTCTTCTTAGGAAAAAGGCTTCATCTATACTAAATTTTCACAGAAATATTCCTCACAGCAGGAGTTAATCTGACCACAGTCTCAGCTTATCAGGACAGTTGGACAGCAATTTACATGCACTCTTTTTCCTCCTGAGCTAGTGCCTCTGATTCTCCAGTCTCATGTGATGCCATCCCTACTGATGGAATTTACTGAGCACTCCAAAGGAACAGCTCACACCGTTAAGAAGAATGCTAAAAATGAGTGTGATCGACACGTAAATCAGAAGCACAGAACAACTGAGGCTAGAAAGGACTCCAGATGAGGGCTCTGGTCTACCCTCACACTGAAAGCCAAGACTAAGAGGTCAGATCAGGTTGCTCTGGCTATATTCAGTTGAGACTTCAGACCCTCTAAGGAGGGTGACTGTATAGCCTCTCATTCAAATGCATGACTGTCCTAATGGAGGGGGACTTCCTTACCACCTGTTGGAACCTTACTTGTTTTCATTTTTTGCCCATAAATTCAGAACATACTTCATATGCTTCCTGCGGAAAGATCCTGTTCCATACTTATGAGTGACTTTCACAATCCGAATGAGAACATCAGATTGACTGGACAAGTGAAGACATTTTTCTGTCCTATATAAAGCAGAGATGCATTGGCATTCCCATATCACTTCCACAGGCTGGCACCACACACAAGGAGTAAAAATTTAGTATGTAGAAAACAAGGAATTGCCGCTGAAAACCCGCAGTTCACCTCAAGTACAGCACATCCACTGTTTTACTGAAGTAATTATCAAAATCTGAGTGCTACTAAAACTCAAGGCCATTCACAATTATAGCCAAGATGAATATCATAATCTATTCACATCTTTGGAAAACAATATGGGCCCTGACATTTACCATATAGGTCATTATTCAATTAATTCCTGATAAGCTGGGATAAGAAAAGGAAGGGAAGCCAAGGAACACCGTGGAATATTGTTGCACTTCTTTACTGATCACATAAAGTGGGATGTCAGAGACATGAAGAAAGCACTGCAGCTAACACAACCATTTTCAGACCTACCAGAGACAGCTAAACTTGAAGTAAAACAATACCAAAATAAATTAGTATTTAATGATTTCTGCTGTAAAAATCAGAATACAAAAACCCCAATGATTTTTAAAGAGTTTAGGATGAATTAGAAATCTTATTTTAGGCTTTGGGTTCTTGTTCAAACAATAATTTTTATTATTATCCATACAAGAGATAAAATATCTCAAAGGTTAATTTTTTTTGACAAATGACATTTGAATCTTAACTCCTCTACAAACAGTACATAAACTCCTTTTTAGAGGAAAGACACAAAACAGATTTGCAATTTATATTATTTTTCAGACTAGAATTAAGCAATTCAATCGGGCATGACGTGGCAACGGTCATATACTTTCCATGCTTTCCCTCCCAAAATCTGCCAAACCCTCACGCATTCATTCGCAGAATAGGCCTGAAAAATTAGATCTTCCTAGTACTTGTGCTTTTGTCCAGAAACACTCCTGGAGCTATACAGTCCGAAAAAGCAACTTCAATTGGAAAAGGCCCCTCTTTATGCCTGAGCCTGAGAAGGGCTCTGTGCCAGTGGAGACCACTCGGCTCTGGGCAAGAGCCAAAGCCAGGGGACTTGCCCAGGTACCCTCCCAGGCTGCGGCGTTAGCAGGGGGACAGCCCGTCACACGCCAAAAGGGAACAGCAGAACACAGTGGGTAAGTGGTTAATAGCTTTATCTGTGTGCTAATTACAATACATAGCCGGGTATGTCTGCAACAATTACTAACAACAGTAAGAGGACTGAGTGAAGAAATACATTACTAATTTAATTAAACTACCTTTCTCTCCCCAGAAGGAAGAGTCCTTTAAGAAAACACATTTGCACAACAGAAGCCCTTTCTTGAGGGATGGCTATTTCCATAACAAAACTACAGTCTTAAAACCAGCTAGTTTGTTCTGACAGGAAACAGAGTTTATCCTCCATCCTCTCCTGAAGTAACACGTTTTAAGAGAAATACCGAAAATGAAGCTTTAAAAAAGCTTCCCTGAAAAACCCGTGGAAGTTGTGTGTCTTTCAGAGTTTAAGCAAATTAGGAGCACCATAAAACCAGCACTTTCAATGAGACCTTGTTCATCCAGCAACACTGCCAGGCTCACACAAAGGCAATTTTTCCTGGTTCACTTTGAGAAAAATAAATAAATGAATCTGTTATTTAAAATCTATCAAGCATCCATAATCAAAGGATCCTAATGTTTTTTCTAGTAATGTCTTTTTTAAATACTTCAAAAGTATTAACATGAGCTCCCCAGATATCATTTATTACAAGTACTGCATATGTTGCTGTGCGTAACAATGTCCATAAGAGACATCAGAGAGTGCTGCAGCTCACTGTGCCAAGGCTGATGAAGTTTGCTGTCTATTAACATCTATCAGACACAGCGTAATGGAAAAGATTTAAGGAACAGGCAGAGTACACAATCAACACTTTTTTCCCCCCTCCCTTTCCCCCACCGTGACCTATTTTCTTGAATAAAACACAGACCTAGTGAGGACATTAACCTGTTTCCATGTCACAGTAACAGTTCATGTACTGATGTGCTGAGATGCATTAGCTGTTGTTTATTGATTCATTTATAAATTCATTCTACAGGGAATACAAGCTGGAAGATTAGGAAGTCTTTTGCTATCCTCTGCTTTGTGACACACTTTACTGATTAACTATTTCCAGAATACATTTATTTTCATGTTTTGTGGAAATTCCTCCTCTTCAAACAGCCTCCCATGTCTGAATCATTCTTGCATATTTTAGTCCATTCATTGTTTTCAGAATTCAAATAAAACACATACCATTTCTTAAAAATGAAGCCTTAAGAATTGTATGCAACAAACATTATCTGCTACAAATACTGATTTATGTGTATACCAAGTATTAGAAATAAACCAGCTAGCTGTTCTGAGACAGTAAAATGCCAAAACAAGTTTCATGCTGGTAAGGAAAAAAAATAAAAAACGGCCATATCCTTGAATTCCTTGCAGGCTTCTCATATGCAACTGTCCCCCGTCCCCCCACCCACACAATACATTATGTGTACTTCTGTATAAACTTTGGTGAGCCCAACTGTACCATAAAAAAAGCATTCTAGTCATGACACTAATACATGATCATTATTTGTTACAGTTCATCCTACCTGCTTCCACCTCTGAACCAGCAATTACTTGCTTCTTATTTGCATTGTTCATACTCATAAACCCCCGCTTCTATGCAGTGTTTATACCATTTAGTAAGCCTGACTACATTCTAAAAATAGCTCTCTACAATAAACCAACATTCACTGTTCCAATTTAAACAGGATGGGAAAGCAGCTGAGATCTAACTGCCTAAATTTTCAGAGCTGTAAAAGACAAAAGAAGAAAGTAATTCCAACAGCCAGGTTTCTAGCCTTCAAATTTGATGGCTGCATGCTTGACCAAATGCACACATCAAATCAATTACGACAGAATGGAACAAGCCAGAGCCTATTGCAAAATAATTAAAAGATCTCCAGGGTTCATGTCCTGTCACACTCTTACAGACAACCACAATTCAGTGAAGTCTTATCTGCATCAAACAAAAAAAGAACATAAAATGTCACAGTTTCAGATTTGGATAGATACTAAAAAGAAGGAAACACAATTTCTCTCTATGAGATTTGAAAACTGGATTTCTCCAATTCCCCAAAACCCTCAAGAATTCAAACATTTTGTTTTCAACGGCAGAACTCCTGGAAGATGAGTGCACTGCCATCAAAGGAGTGGGGGGAAAGAAATGACAAAACATATATGGATCACATCCCGCATACCAGAAATGCTCTGTAAGCAAGGGAAAATACTGCTCCAAGAGAGATGCTCCAACTCCAAAAGGGGGACAAAACAAATGGGATCATGGATACAAGAGATAACATGACCATATGCCTCGTTTCATTAGTTACTAGGTAGCAAATTATTTTTATTGCCCACAGAAGCATCTGACCAAAATGAGGATCCTTCCAACACCTTTAAATCACTTGGCCAATTCCCAGCATTTTGAAATAAAAAAACCAGTGATATCAAAAATAATAACGTTCCTATAAACTGCATGGAAATTGATGATCAGGTAGAGGAAAAAGACCTAATTTGCTTTCATAGTGAGGGGAAAGTAGGAAAATTCACCTCTTTATATTTGATTTGGCAGCAGGTCAACCAGTACAGACACAGCAGTGTCTGCTGTTACAGAGCAGACTCAGATTAGGGATTGAAGGAGAAGGGGTAAAGAGGTAAAACAACAACCCAAATATGTACAAATATTAATTTAATTATTTCTGTAGGTCACAGAAACTGTGACTTGCAGACAGTAACTTGTTTTAGTAGCCTTACGAACTGAGAATCACTTGGCCAAGTATTTACTTTTGTTGACTTCATCTTGTTCAGTAGGTTGCCTAGAAACATCTTACCTCAGAATGAATGGGAAAATAGATCATGAGCCCTTGTATGCACATCTCAAGTATTTTTTGAATCTATTTTATGAATTCCATGCAAATGATTTTCCATTATGCTTTTCTACAGCTTTAAAGATACTCAATGAAGAACAAAGTAGACATGTAATAATGGTAATATATTCTGAAAAGGCTGTCATACATAAATAAATACAAACCTGGATACAGTATGCAGAAGAGTTGGTGGGATGACTCATCTCCTAATGATATTTCATTTAAGTTCACTTTCTTAGCAGCAGCCTGATGTTATTAATAACTCCCAGTATGCTACTTAGGGCTGTAGATTCACTTTCTTGTTAAGGGTAGCAAAAGGTTCTTTGTTAATGGTTTTATGATGATGCTGGGTTTTGCCATATGGTTGGATTTGTATGAGGGTTTCTCCTGAAAAGCCAGAGAGTGTAAGAAATTGTTGCTATATTTAACTGCAGTGCCCTCACACACACAGCAGACACTGAACGGACACTGTCCTGCTATTCACAAGTGCCAGCGATGCTCAGTATTTATTGCATGTACCGAGAGGTCCATAGGGACTTCAAACAAGGCAACATACGGATAGATCATTTAATTCTCAATGCAAGACTGGCCTCAATGCAAACTGGTCCTTGGTTCAAACCTAAACTGGTCGGTAACAAGGCAAGCTGTTACCATCTCACAGCTCCAGCCTTCACATGTTGATTTGTCAGGCTCAGCCCAGCTCCCACCAGACTCAAAACTCAACATTACAATTTGCATTTTGGAAAACAACTTCCCCTAGCAAGATAACAAAAACTTGAACGAGCAGAAGTAACCTTGTCCTGCTCGGGCACCCTCCCCAGAGCAGGGTCTCGGGACAGAGGAACAGTGAAGATCACATCAGTAGTAGCACAGCACATCATTCTGTCGATAAAGGGCACTTCGGACCCTCAGATGCCCAATTAACTTCTTTTGCATCAGTACAAACCTTCCAGGGGTTATATTAATGAAGAAGGAGGAAAAGAAAGAAGAGACACCAATATGCAGGTTTTAAAGCTGAAATTTCAAACATCTGCTTAAAGATCTCTTTGGATATTTTGTTCAAAGGTGCATTTCTTAAGGCTTAAGGTTTTGAAGAAAATGGTCACAGTACTCTATAAAAGAAATATCAAATTTAATTTCCATTTGCAAAATTTCCATTTTGTAGCCAAAATATTTAAACACTTGCAGCAGCAAGAATTGTATTTCCTGCAGATAGGCTTAATTCATAAACTGATTTATTTACAAATTATTATGAATTATATTAGACAATTCATATTTTTACAGTATTTCTTCAAATTATTAGGCAGAAAAAGTACAGATTACGCCATAATGGTACATGATTTTCCACCTGCTTTCATAATTTGAAGAAAAGCAGCTTTAAACCTCAAAACCACATCTAGCCCTTTCCTTTGCCTCTTAGTAGTTCAGGAGCAATCACATGAAGCACTCAGCAGGTACCACAGTTTTTTCCATTTTACTATGCAAAAACTGACACAGGATGGAAAAGAGGCACAGAGTTTTAACACAGCACCTTTAAGATCACCTTTACTTCTCAACTTCAGGGCACCAGACAACAAAATCTACTAAAAGTTTTACACTCCATCAACATCAACTGTTATTTCTAATATTTAAGACTACAACAGGACACATACAACTCACAAATCTTGGTAAGTACCAAAAAAGTAACTCAAGTAAGAGGCTCTTGCCTTCCTTGCAGCTTCCTTGGTGTTTTACTACAGTGTTGATAAACATGCTAAAGCTTTCCTTCTTTTCCAAATAACTCCAGAAATGGGGCACTTACTGTAACCTCAGGAAAGGCACAACAGGTTAACTTCCCTTCGGAATGACTGTACAGAAGTTCTGCCAGCTGAGTGACTGAGTGGTGTCTTGTCATTGCAGCACACCCAAGTCATCCCCGTGTCCCACAGACAGGGGCTGCTGAGGCACCCAAAAAAGCAGCAAACCCCACGCACCAAGTGAAACAACAGAAAAAAAGAGGGAATTAACTGCACACTAAACTTGGACCTCAGGAGACAAAGAGAGACCAACTACATTGTGTCACTTGTCTTACAAAGTGCCAGAGTGCTGTTCCTCTGAGCAGCCTCAGACACAAAGCACAGGCCAAGGAAGGGCTGCCTCGGCAAAGGCAAAACCTTCAGGATTGGGGATTGCCCATGGCTTGACCTGCAGCTGGCAGGACCAGTGGAGATCCGTGCAAACCAATGAAAATTCTCTGACACTCAGTAATCAGATTTCTTGCTATTCCTCTCTGACATCAAGCACTCCATATCTGGGCCAGAGAATACCCTTCAGTGACAGAAATACAGGATAACTTTGGAATTGGGACAGCAGCCGCTATAGACAGAAACTAAAGAAGTTCAAAGGCAAAGTTTAGACAAAAAAAAGTACTTCAGAGAACAAAGTACGTAAAATAAGCTGTTTGAATAAATGTAGGTGGAACACATGTTAGGAAACTGAAGGAGTGCAAGGTACTTAGATTTCAAAAGGCTGCATGAGAAAGACTAATAAGTTCTATAGGTATCAACAGCCACTTTCATTGGTTCTCAAGTCAGGTAAGCAGATTTTAAAAAACCCAAATAGTTGTGACATTCTATTATTCTTTCATCCTTTCACCTCAGTTTCCTTTTCCTATCATCTGCTGCATTTTGCACAGTATTCTGGGCAGCTGCAACTGTTCTTCCTGTAGGTTTGTTTACAGAGCACTCGAACACTATGAGCCTCTCAAGGTATCAAACTTTTTGAAGCTCCACAATCTGACAAATAAACCACTTTCTCTTCTATGCACCCTCCATGGAATCTCACCTAAGAAGGCTTAATGCCTAATAACATCTCCAAGACTGGATAGAGAAGGATTTGAATTTCCATTATCCTTTTTAGTGAACTTGCAACTACAGTCTCAAAATAGGCCAAAAAAACCCAAACCCAGAAATGCGAGACGACATATTTTTAACCTGCAATGCCTGAAAAAAACCTAAAACTGAAATGTTTTTATAGCTGTTACCAGTATAACACCTCCCCCCCTCCCCAAATTTCTAAATTCCTTGAGATAACTAAGTTTGTCTGCACTGGACATATCAAGTACCTCCTTACTTCTCACCCCACCTCAAGAACACTGTGGCAAAAGGCTTCCTCGGTGACAACACCCAGGTGAGAGGGAAACAAAAAAGTAAACCCAAAAAACTCCTATTTAATTCAGTCTGATGCTGGGTTAGCTATAGTCTTGTTTAGGTGGTAGACTAGAACTTGCAGAGTATCTATCTAGTCAAATTGTCATAATTCCTATCACAACCTATATGAGAACAGATTTCAGCAGCGCGATTTCAATGTTTTTTTAGCCCATAATACTTTGGGGGGTAATTATTTTTAAAGCTGTCATATTCCAGTTATGTGGTACCTGACCAGTTTCGTTCCCAGCACAGCAGCACTTTCCTTCCCTCTGGAAACAACCACAAGACCATCGATGTTGCTATCGTTTTCCAAGATGGTTGTTCAATGTCAAGCATGTTGCAGCACAATACCTTTCAGCTGTAGATTTTTTTTTCAAGTCTGAAGAGTAGCATAAGCTTAGAGAGGTTTGTTTTCAGTACACACATCTTTCTTTCAAACTGCTGAGAAATACACAATCTTCCCTCCCTTTTCACATGCATATTTTTCCATAATTAAAACACTCAAAAAATTGTTCTGGAATCTGAAAAGCTCCTTGAATTCTTTTCACACGCATGATGAGCCACTACAACACCCACAAATTCATGTAGCTGGAAGACCAGAAAGGCTTCGTGCCTGCAACTCTTCGGCAGCAGGTGCGCATTGTCATACCGTGTGCTCTCTAGTTATGGCTGTGTTCCTCCCGAACGTCCACCCAAAACCCTCAAACGAAATCAGACTCTGGAAAAGCAAACAGCTTCTGCTCACTTTTAACAGAAAGAAATAGGGGGGGAAAAAGGCACATGGTTCTGTCTACCTTAGACCAACACAATGAACTGCAATACTGAGCAGCTTCTCCTAAGCAACTATGGAAGTTTAACTTTTGACGGCAGCTGATTACGCCGTCGTTATTTACTAACCAAGACAATGCAACGTCCCTGCGATTACATACTGTCAAAGGTCCCTTCCAAGAGCTTCTTGGCCTCCAGTATCCTTCCTCTCGTACCTGCTGCTCCTTTCCTCCAAAGCCGAGCAGCCGCGGGCGCAGTGCGGGAGCCCTTGGCTCGCAACCCCGGCCCGGCCACTGCCCCGAGCGGGGCTTGGCAGNGCGCGCCTCTCGCGAGAGCCGCCATCTTCTCGCGAGAGCTGCGGGCGCACCCGCGGGCGCCTCCTGTGGCGAGAGGCTGAGGCAGCCCCGGGGAGGGGGGCGGGGCCGCCGGGAGGGAAACAGCTTTCCTTGGAAAATAAAGAGCGCGGATATAAGTGCGAACAACCTCAAAGTGGGCGGGGATAGCTGCTACAGGAAATAGACGAGTTCGTATCTAGCAAAAGTTTGCCGGTGTAGTCGATGTGAGCTGGGTTTGTGCAGGGGTTAGAGCCAAACCATCGTGTGTTCAACATCACGTGTGCTTTGGTGTGAATTGGACCCTCTCAGGGGCTGGGAAGATTTGAATAAGATCTTTTAGAAATTTGTGTTTTGATTTTCTGAATGGTAGATAGCATGTAAAATCAACATAAAGCTCTAAAGCCTGCTGTGTGTTGCAGTGTGTGATCCCCTGTCAGCGCTGCAGACTGCGGGCAATACCAGCTGTGGTGTAATAGTATTTGGGGTGATATCCAAGAAGAACATTTCAAGCCCACTGAAATAAAAGGGCCCTTTCCTATGGGTTCAGGACCATGGAATAGAACGAGTCTGTGGAGGACTGCAGGGACCCCACTTCCATGAGCAGTTGGTATCTCATCTCAGTGCTGGGTAAAAATTATGTCATTGCTCAGACTGAAACACAAAGACGTGAAGGCTAATATATTTCCTTCTCTGCTCTTGTATTTCCAGTGTTCCCAACATCCAAGAAATACAGCTTTTGTAGCTATCCTAAGTGCCACCACCTCGGTAAGTGTGCAAGAAATTCATTTTATTCAGTTTTGGACCCATTTTTGCATGAGAGAAGTGAGTAAGTTGATGTATAACATCATGTATGTGTATATATATATATATATGTATATAAAAGATGTATTCTCAATGCCAGAATTACTAGCTTCTGATAATTCGGATGCCCTGTCAGTGGTGTAGCACATGCACAGAGTGCGGAACTGGAGCTGTCCTTTGTGCTGCCGTGGAGATGTTCTTCGAGCAAACTCTCAAAGCACACTGTTTGTATGTAAGTGTGTGTCTAATACTGTTCATGCTGCTGCTGTTGATATGGCGTTTCTAACACCACTCAAATAATACAAATAGAAGTGTGTGCATTTGGAAGAATACTCGTTTACTTGTGGTGACTTCCCATCCTATTTCAGTCTTAGCTTTGGGAATCAAGCCAACCATACTGAAAGAGAGCAAACAAGGAAGGCCTCAAGCTTCTCTTAGAGACCAAAGATAATTAAGAGAAACATTTAGACATAGTAGATGTAATGAAGCCCTGAATACATGCTTGCTGCAGGCCCATGACAGAATGGCTGTTTTTATAATAGAGTATGGAAGCAATTACACGTCTGAGCGGGGCACAGTGGAGTTTGACTGAAGGACTCTTCAGTGTAATTGAATTTGTACAGCATCTGTGAGCGGGGGGGTCCTGTGCTATAAGACCCATGGGATGTCCTTAGGGTGGCCAGCAGAAAGTTCCTCATTTGTCTGTCCCTCCTTCCAGGGGTCACTTTGTTTTTCCTGCAATGAACGATGCATAATGAGATTGTTGCTCAAAGCAGGAACTTCTCCCGGTATGAACATGTCTGAAGAGTCCTTATTTACCCTTTTGTGGAGAGGGGTGTTTTGGAGCACGAATGCAGCCTTGCTCAGTGACTGGCTTTTTTCACCACTCTTTTTGTCCTCCTTGTATGTTTTTTTTCTCCTTAGCTACAAATGCAGGGAGTCGGAGTAAAGCCGTGGTGCTGCCCTTGGCTCATGTCTGAGCCTGGGGAGAGGTGAGATGTTTGTCAGCCTTCTGTTGTACTGTTGTGCCATCCCTGTCCTAATTTCCAGAAAATAAATGCTTCCAGAAAGCCCTGCTACAATAACCAAGAAGAATAACTATTTTGGTTTAGCACCTGAGGAAGAACTTATAACCATAAATTAAACTCACTTTATGCATTTATTTGTTCACTGTGAATTTTTGAAAGGTTAGATGTTCATTATTAATCTGGCTAGAGCTATACCTGTAACTTCTTCCACTATTTTTAGAGGGTACTGGTCCTTGTCTGCAAATTTATTTGTGTCAGTTCTCCTTGAAAGTACCTCAGATGAAGTTTTCTTTAAATGAAAATTCTTCTTTGTCATCTGTGGCCCTGATCAGGCACATCTCCAAGACAGAATAGGCAAACGTCTAAACTAGTTTGTAACCTGCAATTTGGTCATAGTTGAGATTGCATATAAATAAATGTATTAATGTGCTGTGAGCCAATGGGATTGCTGGCAAACTTTTCTAATACTCAATCAAGAGAGACTAATGTACCTGTTGCTGATGGGCAGCAACCCTGTAAGTTGCCTAGACATCGTTAACAGCAGCTTATAGTGTCAAGGGGCAATCTTTGGATGTGGGGTGTTTTCCAGATGATCACATTTGTGGCAGTCTTCTGTGGAAGAGAGCATGTATTTGCAGAGCGGCCAATTGGTAAAAACCCTCAGTGCAGGGAATGTTCAAGCCTTGAGCCACAAGTCTGTGCTTTCCATGAAGGGATGGCTACACGCAGAGCTCTGCTCCATAACAGAGAAATCGTTCATGCTCTTGGCTCTCTGGTGCCTGCCATCTTGTATAAAAGAAATAGGTATATTTTATGTGTTCCCAGTATGATAAAAAAGTAAAAAATACAAAGCCCGTATTCTCCTCACAGCATGAAACTATTCCAGATTTTACTTCTGAGAGACTAAGTCCAATGACAAAACCATTGCCTCTAAATGATCTGTCAATAACAACATAAAATGTAATTCCTAGATGTTATTTGTATGAGTTATTCCATCATCATCACTAATGGCAAGCTGATCACATGGGAGAGGCAATTATGAGATGCAAGCCCTTTGATTAGGGAATACATTGCAGTCAAATGGAAGGTTTGCCTGCACGGAGAAGCATCCCAACTGTGAAATCTGCTGAATATTTGTGCCAGCAGCTATAACTCCAGGCAAGTTTTAAAAACACGCAAGTCTGTATTTAGGGATGGTATTGCTGAGATTTTGTTAAGCACCTTTCTTTTACATTAAAACACGGGCATTAGTTTTTAATGCATTTTCAGCATGGCTTGGAATTTTTATCATACAAGTTGTCTTCATGAGAGAAACATTTCAAAGCTTGGAAACTGTAAAATAATTATTATGAATGAAAGAGACAAAAGCGCAAATTCTATCCAATCTGGTTTTTATGGATCAGCCCATCTCTATTAAATAGATTTTTTGTTGCTCTTCAATGGAGTATAAGCTTAATATCCACTGTATGCTCTGGGTGGGAACTGTAGCCTGGCTTTTCAAGACGTTGGGCTCAATAATTTGTGCTTTTTTTATCTCTAACTATGGTGATCCTGCTTAAAAGCAGATGACTGACTCCATTCTGTAGCTCCTACTATGTGGGGGAAAATCCGTGGTAATTAAATTTTCTAAAATCCTCTAATTCTCAATATAAACAATTCTCTGACATAGGCGACTCCCCTGAGTCTACATCATAGCCCAAGGAAAACAAAGAGCAGGAACTGTTTCTTACTTCCTCTTAAATATTTGATCATTTTGACAAACTTCTGCCCTGATTACAGTAGCTGCTGGCCTTACTCAAATTAATTATTTTTGAAACAAATTTTTTTTCTCACTTGTACTGTTATTTTGAATGATGACTAAACTAGAATGTATTAAGCTGTGTAAACAACAAGACAATAGTTGTCTGAATTATTCTAAAACCTGTAGCATTGTATTTCTTTTTGTGCTAGAAACAAAAGCACATAAATCCTGGTTGACAGGATTTGAGATTGGAAGTGTAGTGGCAAAAGGAGAGCTGTATGCCTCATTAAGCAGATTTACCAAAACTGAAGGATCCTCTTAACTTACAAGTATCAATTACAGCAATATTACTAATAATTTGTACTAACACATTACTAATTCCAAGGACATTCAACTTTTGATGCCCATGTAGGGTTTGGGGTAAAGGATTGTGTAGGCAAAAACTCTTGTCCAACAGCACACTCTGAAGCAGAGAGAGCTTTGGGTATATACCCAGTCCTTCATGTACCTGCAGGCTCATGCTGCCTTTTTGTACATTAGAGCTTTGAAACTACACCACCAGAGAGCACTGTGCTATTTCTCCGTAGTGTTCCTTACCTTTCCCTGCATATTTAAGGACCTATTTTAGTCACGGTTTTGGTTGGATTTTTTTCCCTTCTCTTTGACACAGTAGAACTCAAATGGTGATTGTCATTCTATTGGAATTCCCCAGAATTTCTGTGCTCTTGTTCTGTGTACACCAATGGCCCTTAGCTGTCCTGGCCAGACTTATCAGGGACCTTCACCCCACTTATGGCCCAGAAATCCCAGTTAAGCTCGAGCCTGGGCCTGGGGTCCTTATCTGAGCCATGTTGAGGTGCTGGCCTGCACTCTTGTCTCATGCATGGACAAGAGAACTGTGCTGGAACTGCCTTGTCTCCTAGATGGTCTTTGGACCCAGGCTGTAGCTGGAGTCCAGATCCAGCTGTGATTCATAAAATCACAGAATTGTCAAGGTTGGAAAAATCCTCTATGATGGTCAAGTCCAACCATCAACCCAGCAGCACCACCATGTTCATCATTGGTACCATCTCTGCACACTTTCTGATCATGATGACTCCGCCACTTCCCTGGGCAGCCTGTTTCAATGTTTGACAACCCTTTCAGTGAAGTTTTTCCTAGCATCTAATCTAAACCTCCCCTGGCACCTTTAACCACTTGTTCTGTTACTTGTTACTTCGGAGAAGAGGTTGACTCCACCTCTCTGAAATCTCTTTTCAGGTAGCTGTGAGTGCCTGCCTTTCTCCAAGCTGAACACTGCCGGCTACCTCAGCCATTCATCACAGGGCTTTTGCTCCAGACCATTCACCCGCTTCATTGCCCTTCTCTGGACACCCTCCAGCACCTCAGTGTCCTCCTTGTAGTCAGGGACCCATAACTGAATGCAGGATTTGAGGTGAGGCCTCACTAGTGTTGAGGACAGAGGGATGGTCACTTCCCTGGTCCTGCTGTCCACCCTATTTCTTGTTCATTGGCCTTCTTGGCCACCTGGCACGTGCAGGTTCATGCTCAGCCAGATGTCAACCAGCAGCCCCAGGTCTTTTTGTGCTGGGCAGCTTTCCAGCTACTCTTCCACCAGCCTGTAGTGCTGTGTGGGGTTTTGTGACCCAAGTGCAGGGCCCAGCACTTGGCTCCTGACCAGACTCCCTGGATGGCCACCACACCTGATTCATCCCCTCCCCATGCCTGGGAAGATTGACAGACCCTGTCACAAGCACTCTGCTCTGCCTACCATGCTCAGATGTGCTGGTTGGTGAGCTCCTTGGAGCATCCAGGTTTCTCTGCACCTGACATGCCTTAACTGGCTGTGACCTGCAACTGAAAACAAACTGTGACATCCAGCTATCAAACTACCTCGGTTTTGCTGTTCATGACATATTTACCATGAAAGCATCATGTATTTCACTTAAAAAAATCATGTAACTCTATAATGCAATATTCTAAAGTCTGTGTCAGAAAAGGGGAGATAATAAATAGTATATTTCGTGGGAAAATATTTTTCTTTGTGTCACCTCGTTTTCTCTAAAATTTCCTCTGTTTTTCTGAACTTCGGGCCTTCTCTTTGTGGCCTGTATTCTTGTATTAGAGTACTTTTTGAATTGGAAAAGAAATCTATCCTTGATTACAATTCAATTAAAAAGCTCGATTGGTTTAAAATGCTGGGAAATGCAGCAGCCGTGTCTTCAGACAGAGATCAAATATGGAATAAACTAAGAGTTTCATAGAATGCAAGAATTTCCCCTTTAAATGTCTTTCACTAGGGAAATTTGGGTGTACTACTTCAGTGGACACTGTCCCCATGGTTTAGCCCTGTTAATAGGAGGAAATATTGAGGCAGTAGAACAGAATTCAAAACTAGTCTCTGTTGGTTCTGAATGCTACCTGCCTTTCTTCCTATGTGTGTGGCATTGCTGAAACTGTTACAAGAAATTAGAGTTTGATGCTGTGTATTGTAATAAGTAATGCACTGTAGTGGGTGTCAAATAATTTCTGTTTAAATAAAGCATTTCCTTTCTTGCTCTGTAACTATGGGTGAATCATCTCGCTTGGATATGTCTCTGTTCCTTCCCAACCTATTGTTTTTATGGTCTTTCTGGAAAAAAAAATGCTTAAACTTTTATGTCATTTATTCTCTGCAGAATTGGGGAATTTTAGGTAACAAAGAAATACTTTAAGCTCTTTGTTATGTTAGCTGACAAGCTGACTTGCTATTTTATTCCTGATGCTGCTCTAATTTCCTCTCAACGTTACCATTGTTCACCATCACTTCTCCAGTATTTGTGCAAGACACCTTGATGTATCTTATGACCATCCCTGTCAGGCCCTGATCTTTCTTCCTGCTGACAGTCTAGGTGGGAGACCGAAACTTCTGTTACTGCTAATCCCCAGATTGATTCAATGACACATTTTATGGAGAAAACACAAAGGCTCTTTTTCATCTTGGTGTTTTATTTTTAATTAATATATGACAAAACAGATTTATTATTGATCAGACAAGGCAGCATTTAGCATTGCTCAACAGCAAACCACTTCCTAGACTTGGCCTCTTATGTCCTGGTGAATAAAAAGCTCCTTTCCCTCAAACTGTTTCTGATACGGATTAACACCACATGGAAGAGAAGTTTAGAACCTGCTAGGAAATTGCCTTGGCTAAGAGCAAAAGAAAGGAGGGGCTGACAGAACTAGAGTTGCACTTTTCAGCTCCTTACTATCAATTTGCAAATAGAAAGGGCTGAGAAAAAAAAGGGAAGGTCTTGGCAGAGGGGATTTATAGCTCTTCTGTTTCACCACCCATTGGCACATTGACCTCAGTATGGTACTCCGAGGAGTCTCCTGAAGGCATCCAAGGTATCGGGGTTCTGTTGAAGGAGGGTCTTTTGCTGAAATTTTGATTATATATCATGAGAGATTCTGGCAGCAAAGGGCAGATATCAAACTGAGGCACTTTGAAGGTCATCCGTTTGGCTGCTTTCTCGTACCCCCCATAAGGCATGGCAGTCCTGGCACAGGGGAATGCATGGAGTTAGCAAACAAAGCACAGACAAACAACAGGACTTAAAATATCAATTATTAAAGTTATCCACATTGAAAGGTTTGCTACTGTTGCAGTTGACTGGCCAACAAATCCTTCACAAGAACATAGGTATAATCATTGCCTATGTACTTAAAAAAAACATGTAAACATGCTCCTGTACGCTTCCTTCAGCCTTGTTGCATGAACCTCCATCAAACAATACATGTTTCACATTTCTTGGTACCCTGTGTGTGTAGGAGGCAGAGGCTGCGTTATTGCAGTGGGATGTGGGTTTGTCCTGAGGTTAAAGAACTGGGTGGCAAAGTTCTATAGAGAGGTTAACAAAAAATTGTTGCCTCCCTGGAAATATTTGTAAAACTTTCAGTTCTTATCAGAAGCAGCAGGAAGATTGTGATTCTTATCTGAGGTACTGTGAAGTACTTCTCATTGTAAGTATTTTTTCTGAACTCTTGAACTTGAAAGGGCTGCAGTAATAACCAGTGGCAAGCTAAATCTCCCTGGCCAAATAGGGTGAGAAAGAAAGGGATTAAAGTCCTCTTGTCCAGGTGCATAGGTTTTCCAACCATAAGCTGTACTAAATCCTCTAGCTCTTAAGGTATTTTCTCCTTGTAGTCTTCCAGACATTTCATCCATAGGAGACTGTGCTAAGCAAAATGACGTGCAACTAAAACTTACAGTGCACAAGACAGGAGGCTGTGGTCAGAGTTATTGTGTTTTCTTTTGCTAAATAAACTGAATTGAGTATCTAAGAAGACTTACCGGTTAAAAGACTTGTAATGAGGGAAATCAGCTTTGGGACTATATGACAGTAAGTCCGTGGTGAACTGGCTTTTGTCCTCAGGGCTGATACCCATTGCTCGTTCCCAAGGGGAGATGTAAGTTTTAAATATAGTGACTGTCTTGCCTCCTGATTTTCCGTCTGTAAACAGAGGAAGGTAAAGCACTCTAGTTAGATGACACTTACTCTAAATGAATTTCCTTTCTGCGTTCTGCTATTGAAGCTGAGACACCAGCTTTGTTTCCAGATTCTGTAACTCCTAGATCAATCTGAGATTTAATGGTTGGCTTTCTCTTTAAAAAAGGTGGTTCTATCCTTATTCATAAAAGCAGGTGAACTGCAGTCTAAGAGCCACTCATCCAGGAATTTGCCTTAAAGCATACATTTGAAAACTAATTTTTCATTCATCTCTCTGGTTGCTCCTATAGAAAGAAATGAAGTCCTTTCCTCATCATCTCTTTAACTAACTTGGGGGAAGCTTTATATAAGGAAAGATGTGATCGAATTTCTTAATTTACTTTTCTCTTTTCTGCCACCAAGATTATAGCAGACATAACATGGAATTTTCTTTGTGACTACATGAGCAGACATTTCTCTTTTTCCTCCTCTGAACCAGGATGTTAGAGATGTCTGGCTTGAACACCTCAGGATAGCTAAAAGCAGTTTGCAAATATGATGGGGTATCTCAGTGGAAGTTAAAATCCTGTCAATGACAAGAGTTGCACTTCATTATTAAATCAGACACTTGATTACCAGGAATTTTAGATTAGCTTCTAGCTGTTCTGTTAAGCAAATGAGCTTAGAGAAGTGCTTTCATTCTGTGTGCCCTTTCCCTTCCTTTCCCTTCCTTTCCCTTCCTTTCCCTTCCTTTCCCTTCCTTTCCCTTCCCTTCCCTTCCCTCTATGTATAATACCACCTGGCTGATCAGTTATGTATTGATATGTAGCACACTTCTAAGATTTTCATCCTTCATGAACTTTAAAACTCCTGAGCAAGGACTTCTACTTAGTTTGATTAAGGCAAATGAAGATAATAGGTTAATGGATTCAGCCTTTCTGATGCTTTCAAGGTGCCACATTTTGTGTAGAAAACAAATCCTTATGAAGTAAGTGGCAAAGAATGAACACTGTTTCTTCTTTTTATTACACCTTCTTTCTTTGTCTTGCTTGTTTTCTTTAAATCTTGTCAAATTCTGGGCTTTCCTACTTTCAGAGAATTGTAGAAATATACAATAATCTCATTTTCACTACAAAAATAAAAACAACTACTAACGTCTTTCTTTGTGAAGTATTTAAACTAAGAAGTTTACAAGCAAATTGATCACTAGGGTTGAAGAGTAAAAGCAGCTGAGACCTTTCTCAGCAGTGAAAGCTATGGAATGATGTTAATCCTCCTTCTCCCTGCACACAGATAAAGGATAATAATGGAGAAAAATCTCCTATGAGAAGACTATATAAGAGATTCCTTTTTCACAGGGATTCCCAGAAGTTTAAAAACTGATTTGGATCTGAACTGCATATTCTTCCAGAATGTAAATGAACAACCTTGAATTTTACTAGTCATTGTCCTTAAGAGAAGGCTTGGAGTGAGGTTTGATAGCTTTAGCTATTTCTTGTTCTTGCAGAGAGATACTTGCCTTTCTCAGTGCCGTCACCTCCTTCTCCACCACTTCCAGATGATTTCCCTCCATGCTCCCCTTCAGCGTCTCCTCTGCTTCCAGGCCGAGGAGGGACACCAGGATGCTGCTGCTTGTTGGAGTGGTGCTGCCCAGCTGTCACTCCTCCTACCATCCGCCCGTGGGAATAGCCATGAGCATCTTCCCCGTAATGTCCTCCCGGTGGGATAAACTTCTGAAAGTGATCCTAAGGCAAGAGAAAAGAGTTACAGAACATGGCCCATTCACATTTGCAGGGTTGGGTCTCAGAACATGAACACCCAAGTCTCTGACCTGTCCAGTTTTTGTGTCTCAGTTACAAAACTGGCAGCAGAACTTGGTGTAAGTTATTCTCTTATTCAGCATAGGAGCACTTGCGGAGCAGCAGCAGGAGCAATGGAAGCACACACACCTCACAGTCCTTATGTATGATCAGGGTGAGAAGACAGAGATCCATGTACTGTCCCCAACAGTGATCAGTATGAAATAGAGGAGGAAGGGAAAGGAAATTTAGTTTTTACCAGAGAAGGTAAAGGTCCAGACAGAGATGCATTGGCTAACCTGTGGGAAAGCAAGCTGGGCAAGAAATAGGAAGTGTTTTTAGGTCAAAGTTAAGATAACTCAGCAAAGTCAGCTCAATTACAGTGTTACAGGGCACCTGTGACAACATAAAAGCCAAGGAGATGCCTGCCTGTTTTCCACATATATGTAAGTCTGCCTGGGAAGGAGTATTTAAATGTTGAAAAAGACTGAAGAGAGAGCAGCCTGGGCAAACAGAAAATTCTTCCTGAAGACCACAAGAGAAAAATGACAAAAAGGAAGAATTTTGTTTGCAGCAGTATGTGCATTAACGAACCAAATGTAACAAGCAACAAGGCAAGAAAGAAAGAAAGTTGTATCCATCAGTAAAACTAAGTTGGTCTTGTTTTGCAGGCAATCCACTCTCTTCAGTCCAGGCTAGAAGGCACAATCTCTGCAGGAAAGAGCAAACAAACCATTTATAGGCTCTATGGTGCCAGCACAGTGTCCTGTCTTTGCACACAGGTATTTTAATAAATATTTGAGTGGAATAGAAATTGATGTAATATGTTCCGAAAAATGTTTTACATATCCATCATAAGTGACATCAAAATTTAGCTCCTATCAGACATAAAAAGGTCTCTCTTGTGTATTACAGCCCTCACAACTATATAATACAAGTCATCTGGCTTATATATTGCGTATGGTCTTTCCTATGGGACTAGGAGATTGGCTATTAGATGCACAAATGTGCAACAAACACAAATGAATGAAATTGAGTTTATCACTGGTTCCTCATGCTGCAATTCTATTTGTATAAATTAGTCCCAAGCAGTCAATGGGAGATGAGAATGCCAGCCTCAGAGCTGGCTCTCAAAGAGTTAAGGCTTTCTCAGGGCTCTTACACCTAGCACAGTTTAGCAAAAAGAAGCTTTCCAGGCTGTAAACAGGCTTCCAAGGCCAGCTGTTCAGTCAGCTAAAAATAGCCGAGAAGTGAAAACCCACAAGGCTCAGGGCAGAATTAGCCAACCCTCCACTCCGTGTCTCCCGCAGCAGTGTCCAGGGTTTCACAGCAGGTCACCAGGCTGCAACCCAGGCAGGCAGCCAGCTGCAGGCTGAAGTGGCAGAGCTGGTGCCCCCAGGGCCTTTAGGGACTGTCTGTCCTTCTCATAGCTGTAGGGAATTCCCTTTTTAGGAACAGAGGAGATAATGTTTCCCTGAATGTCAGGAAGCACTGAGAGAGGAGAGGATTGTGAGCATTAAGCTGCACACAGGAGCTAGCAGGGCAATCTGCTCAATTATGCATGGGAGCTATGTAACTGTAAAAAGGCAAACTGAAAAAGGGTATTTTGAGGGCTAGGGTTCAGAATTAGGTTATTCTCAAAATGTTAATATGTATGCAAGGTTAATGCTTCTACTGATTTGCTCAATACTTTGAAAACTGGATTTGCATCTGTTTTCCTTCAGGTTTCACTCATGCTTTATGCCCTTCCTGAAAATTACATGCTTACTTCTCTTTTGCTCTGGTTACTTACATGTACCCTCCTTAAAAAAAAAAAAAAAAAAAGAAAAGAAAAGCCCCCACAAAGCATCAGCATAACATGAGCTGCAGTAAAATGGGCTGGTTTGACTCGGTTCACAGCAGTACATATTTGATGTGACCAGGGAGGGACATCACTGTCATCTGGTCTTGTTTTAAATTGCAGTATTATCACTAATAGGAGTGAAGTTTCCTTGAAACAGAAGGGCTACATCAGGAAAGCTGCACTTAAGTCTTATTTAGCTGCAAATTAAATTAGTTTGATTTGCCTTAGGCTAGTTCATGATTCTTCATGGATCTGCTGGGAAAACATATGAGCTGCTGAAAGCAGGCATCTCCATTCACATAAGAAATACATGTTTTCCATGCAATATCCCAATCTACTCACCTGCTAGAACAAAAATACAATTTTCTTTAGTTTTGGCCGCCACAATAGTTTGTCTTAGTTCAAATTAACGGGAGGCAAAGGGAAATTAATATTTTTGAAAGATTTTTCCAAGAGAGCAGAGCTCAGGAATGGCTGCCTCAAGCAGGAGTCTCAACATAGTCAAAGCTGCCTAGGTGCAGCTTTGTCTCCAGTACTTAGAGCACACCTCTGGTCAGAGTTTTGAAGTGAAATACAGCTTATGGTTGAAGAGGAGGCAAGTCTTGGGTCGTTGCTAACAGCATGTTATGCCTTTTACATATAGGCATATTCACATCATAAACCCAACTTCTCAGGGTTGGTTGACCCTGTTGGGGGAAGTTCCATGAGAGAAGCCTAGGAATGTCAATAGAGAAGGCTGATAACCTTCTCATGTTTGCTCTGGGGACAGATCACATCATTCCTCCGTGGTAGGGTCTGCCCTGTCTGTGTGCTGCTGGGTGTGGTGCATGTTATTAGTCCCTGGGTATCCGTGAATTCACTCTAACAAGAGAACAATTGTCGCAATCAGGTGATGTGCAGTCCCCTGCATTAGCTAAACAAATTTGGCTTTTGAAGTCTTTATTTCTAGAAAGAGCTTGATCCTGCAAGCTGAGTTCTTAGACGGCTAAATTCTGAATTCTCTAGAACATGTGCCTAATAAAAACCAGATAATGAAAAATGATCCAACTGAGCTGAGATTTCTAAGTATCTCAAGGCCCTGACGTCACTGCAGGCAGTCCCCAGGAGGAAACACTTTGTGCTCCCTTTCAGCTCCTTCATGTGCCCTAAAGAAAATGATTGAGGCCACCAAATGTGTTTCTATTTCCACTTCACTGATAGAGCTCCCCAAACGTTTGATGCCTATGCAGTTACTAACACTTCTGAAGTTACTGGTCTGCCTCCTCTCAGTGGCAGCCACTCAAATGCTCCTTAATGGTGGGATGGGAGATTTAAAATTCGGACACTTGGAGAATCTTATAGGCTGCCTGCTGTTTTTATCAAAGTGTGTGCCTCAGTCCTTCATTTGGAATTGCATGACCTCAAACCTATGATTCACTTAAAAAAAAAGGATGAAAATAAGAAGCTGCTAAAGTATCTTAGGCTATTTTTTTTAAACTTGCTACCCCAAGAGGCAGAGCGGGTTGAGCTCATTTCTATTTCCAGGTCTACGTTTGACTTGCTGTTTAATCTTAGACAAATTATTTTTTGCCTCTGTGCCTGGATTTAGCCATCTAAATAATGGGATTTTTTGTCTAGTGCTGCCTAAAATTAGATATATCTTACTTGAATAATTTTTATATGTATATCTTTGCCACATTTTCTTTGTGGATGGAAGAAATTGAGTTTCAGAATTTTTTTCCAAAGTTTTTTCACAGTGCTTAAAAAAACTGATTGGAAAATTGAAGACTCTTTTTTTTTTCTGTCACTCTGCTTTTTCCACACCAGTTGCTTTTTAGTAAGAGTGCATTGGACTCCATGTTCACTCTTACACAGCTTTGGGTATAGCTGGGACCTCCAGTCCTTCTGCACACATCCAGCTCCAGTGCAGCAAGGCTCACTTTGTTACACAAGTTACATCTCACCTGGCTCACTCTACTTGGGTCAGAACCTGAGATTTATATCTCAGCTTGCAATTATCCTGTAACATTCATTCAAGAGGTTAAATGTTCCATGCAGAACAGAATTCCTAGACAAAATGCTTTTCTTAATATTTTCCCTCTAAAGACGTCCAGTGATCTTGATTGCCAGTCATCTAAGTGGCAAAGAGAGGCACCAGTGCATGTTTGTGCAATACACTGAGTAGCTGCATGATAACATCTTAGTTCACATACTGTATCATGTCTATTTAGCTGTAAGATCTCTGAGGAGGTTGGTTGTATCCTGCTGTCTGCTGTGAAGCATCACTTTTGGCATTGGAACATATCCACTTCCATTCTCTTCCTGCAACCTCTGCCTGCTCCTCTGAGTTCTTGCTCAGCAGCAAAAGGAACACTGAGTAACCCCTGAATCTCCTTTATCTGCAAGAACAGTAATTTACTTCTTGAACCCTTTTTCACTTCTCATATTTGTTTCACAGTTGGTGTCAGCTTATCTGAAGAGACCTCTTGACCTGAAGTCCAGCAAAAGTTGCCAATACATTCAGCTTCTTTACATACAAGCTTTGACAAGATTCAAAACAGCATTTATTTTCACCATTAACAAGTAAATGTAGTAATTTCCTTCACGCTATGGTTGGCCAGATGCTACAGTACTAGAGCACAGAGCAAGATGGTCATGGTCTTTAGCCAGTAGTAAATTGCATCTTGCAGGATACAGGTATCAAACTCAGCCCTCCCTAAAAACGTCCCATTGTACTGCCTACTTGCAAGAGAAGAGGGTCACAGTATTGAGAACAGCTGTACAGTAGGTACTGAATTTCATTTTGCTCGTGTTGGGAGTGGTCAATCTTTTTGACTGTGGATTTAGCTACCATTTGCCTTTAACTGGATGAGAAGAGCTGCAGCAGTGGTAGAGAGAGTGGTAGGTTTACACTTTTAAATGAACCTGTCTGATATTCATGCACAGACAATATATATGTTTCCTCTGCTAGGGTGATCTAATTGTCCAGTGTGGTTTTTTGGCTGGAGGAGAAGGAGGAGGAGAGAAGCAGGAGGGTGGACCAATGACGCAGGACTGCTGAGATTGTCTCCCTTGTGTGGCAGGTTTATGGCTACAGGACAGGCTATTCTGGGACCCCTTATATGGTTTGGATTTATTTTTAATAACCTTTCTCTTTGTGTATTTTTATATTATATTACCTTGCTGTTAAACTTTTTTTGTGGGAAAGGAACAATCCATACTCCATCCCACACCTGTCTTGCCGTGCTTTGCTAAGTGTGTTCCAAGAATATTTTAAGATAGTTAAGAAGTCTATGATATAAACGCAGAAAACACACTCCCAGCTTCGAAACCCTTCACTGTCCCATAGCCTTAAATATGCAAGGAGTCTTTTGGAGTGGGGAGCAAAGCACTGAAAGAATTAAAATGGAAATTAATTGGGAAAGTAACTGGATGTGGCAGCAGAACTTAACTTTGCCATTATCTTCCTCACTGAGTTTGCTTGTGTTTAAGCTTTCTTTTCTGCATCTGCCTTTGAGCAGATACAGGAGCAAGAAAGGAAAGGAACAGAAATCTAATCAGATACTGCAATCAAAAGGGAGTTTTGGTGACAGTTATTTGGTGCTGAGGTCAGGCGCTGTCCTGATGGCTTGGAAGATAACTGGCCACAGATCTGTTGCCTTTACCTGCCCAAGAGCAATCAGCTCTCCGAGAGAATGACTCAGATGCTGTGATTGCTCAGCTTTTCTTCTCGCCGCTCTGACTGCCAGCAAAGGTGCTAACTCGTGCTGGCTGTGGTGCTGAGAACAGTTATCCACAGAGACAGTGGATGCAGCCTGGCAGAGTCCTTGCACAGAGCACACGGGGCAGCCAGAAAATGGAAACAATTATGTCTGTGATCCTGCTAAGCTGGCCCCAAGCGAGGGCTGGAACACAGACCCAAGTCTTCCCACCCTGTCCAATGGAGAGTTGTTGTCTGTACCATGAATATGGAGAGAAAGTAGCCCTGAAAGTGAATCGTGGAGGATTTTAAAGCAAAGTGCCAGCTGCTGGTTGGAGACCATGCTAGGGTTCTCATACAGCAAAGCCACAGAGAAAATCCTCGGCTTTTTATGGTCCTTTCTAACCCCCAAATACATTTCTGCATGGCACAGGATCTTACAGTCATGCTCAAAGAGCTTGGGAGCAGGGGTGTTCTTAAAGAATAGAGAGATTTACTACAGAAAGGGTTTGGAGTAAAGGCAGGCACAGATGAATAAAGTAGGAAAAACTGCTAACAAAAAAGAAGTTATTGCCATTAGCCTTTGTAATGTTAGTGGTGGAGGGATTCTGTGTATATCCAGTTTTGAATCAGTTTGTCACAACTTATTTGTTTTGTAGTTCTGATTGGACATTCTTTAGTGACACCTTCATGTTTTTGAGAGTTTGGACTTCAACTTTTTTATTCTGTCGCTTAATTATTTTCTCTCTCCTCCTCACTGCTGCAGAATCTGACATATGAATTTGGCCCTCATACGTTTCAGGTGCCCTGAGATGGCTGAGTATTTATAAAAACAGCATGCATTTCTCTAGGATATTTGTCTGAAGAGTCTGAAGTTCAACACACCACTCATTCTTACATTCTTTCTAGGAGATAACTTACTGAAGAGATGAACTACCTAAAGCATAAAGAGATGAAGAAACTGCCCAAAGTCTAACATCCCCAGATGTGCTTGCCATATCTCTGGTCTGTCAACCCTCATCTGTAATCTGATCTGTTGAAATGTTAATTTTTTTTTTATTTTTTTTTTTATCCGGCATCTTTACACATCTCATTTTTCAATTGTCATTTTTAGGAGTGAAATACAGATATTTGCATATTGCTGCTTTGGAAAACATCAGAGGTCTAAAAAGTAGTGTGTTTCTGTTTGACAGAACATTTTATTCAGCTTCACTTTTAGTATTTTCCTTGAGTTTCTCTGGACTGGAAAATAGATGCCATAAAGGGATCAAATGACACCAAATGAATTTTAAAGAATATCAGAAGATGAGATGCTACATCAAAATGCATGTGAACCAGAAACATTTTCTATTTGTTTTACTGAACTGCTGACAATCATGAAAGGAGAGTTTCATTTGTACAAGTTTAGGTATCTTTAGAAGACTTTACACCAACTACTAATGGTAGAGAGAAGTTCAAAGATTAAATAACAGTACTAACTCATGAGAAAAGAAAAAAAGTCTGTATTCATGCACCATATCTGAAAGGGAAATATTTTAGAAGAAAACAAACTTGGCTCTATCAAATTAACTGACGATATTAGAGAGGTTAGAGGTTTCTGTCAGAACTTGCAGAAATCAGCAGAACTCTGTCCAGCAGAAAGCATAAAAGTATCCTACACTAAAAATATAACTGCACCTATTGGAGCTAAATTCAGACCTTGATGAATCATTGCCATCATGCAAAGAAGAAATAGAATGGACACAAAACTAATTAGCCCTGCCTTGAGGTCTGAACACCTGCCAAACATGCAGTCCTTCATCACTGGGGACTGAATTTTCTCATGCTTCTGCATGTGTGATACCAAATATTTGCCAGAGGAAACTAATGCTGCTGCCTAAAGGAAGTAGAACTTGTGTGTTTATATAATTTTGGCTTTTTTCTTCACTTCTTTGTTAGTAGATCCCCCCTGGCCCATACACATACAAGCAGAGGAGAGCTTGGGCACACTCCATTCCTGTATATGGAGTAGCTTTTTCATCTCCAACCTACCACAGAATTGTCGCTGAAGGCATCGGGGTTATTCTCATAAATGAACTTCTCCACTCTCAGCTGACGTAATTTGAACATCTTGGATCCTTTGTTAGTGAGGAGAGAAAGCTCTTCTAGCATCACATCTCTGGGGATGCTGATCTTCTTCCCCAAGTTCAGCTTGGATGTCTCTTGTGGCATGGCTACAAAACATGCAATAGGACACTTTAGGAAGTGCTCTGGTCTACGTCCCTTGTCTATTGCTCCCTAGCATCAGTAGTGACTTCAGAGCACGCAACTTCTCCTCCAAATTAAGCTTTTAGGAAATTGGCTATGCACTAAGTTTTTACATTGATGACTCTGGATATACTCTGGATATTCTGGATATACTCTGGATATAGATGTCTGGGATTTACTCTAGTTTGCAATCCTGGCAAATCTGCTGAGATGAATTGCACGGGGGTGGAGCCAGATGGATGTGTTCCACATCTGAAGCCTCTCAATCAGTGCAACAGGATTCCTTAGTACTGCCTCAAGATGCACCACTGCCTTGGCTGGTTACTGCCTTACACCTGCCTCCTCTCCTCTGCACTTAAATGAGTGGCAGTCAGCTCTTCAGATTGGGCTCACAAATAATAAATAAAGAGAGCAACTTTTCCTAGGCTTTCTTTTTTTTTCCCTATATTAAACAAGGTTAAGACTGATTCTCATTTACAACAGAGATCGAATCTCCATCTGTAAAATATTATTTTATGGTATAAAATTAGTATAAAACCCATTCATTTTATTAGACATTCTCTGAAGATTTTGTTTTTAAACATGCCAATTTGATATAGTCCTATTTCATAGCACAGGAGGAAATGCCCTTTAACTGGAAATTGGATTTTTACTTGCTTGTTTTTTTGAATAAAGGATTAGGGGCAAACAGTAAAATATATACCTGTACCATACCAGAGAAGTTTCTACAGTCATTTTGGGGGGCTAAGAAAAGGACAGCACTGAATTATGTGTTACTTTTTCAAACGTCTGAAAACGTTCCTCATGCTGTCAAAAGTAAAGAGAAGATGAGAATATCACTTTTATTTAAAAGTCACCTTACCCAATACACACATATTCTGTAAAAAGAAAAGTGTCCCAGGTTAAATTCTTCCTGTTCTATTAACCTGTCTAAGAGACTGTCTTTTCTGGCTGATGAGTGATAGATCAAAGGAATTCTCTCACAGAGGAAAAAGAATTAAGAGGCAAAGGTTGTAAGAGTGAGAACAACGTAGAATAACTAAGCACTGCAATACTGCTACCTGTAAAAGATCACAGTCTCTTTCCATTCACACTGGTGTGCATCCAAATTAATGCTGCAGGAGAATATGGGTTTACAGAGTGTAACCTAGGTCAGCATTTGACCTGAGTGTGTGCAATGCTTTTCAACTGTGAGACAGAAAATGTCATGACGTTGAAGGCTGTGCTTTAGTAATACTGTATTTGTGCTTCTGCCTCCTGATATGGTCACTGCGTGTCTTGCTTTGGGAGTTCAGTCTGACAAGGTGTGAAATTTTAAAGGCTGAAATTCAGGTTGAAATCCAAACAATTTTTACTTGTGCAGTTTTGCATATCTTACCTTCGTGTGTCAGCTTCCCAATGAGTTTAGTGGACTTTTTCCTTTTAAGAGGAGCAGGAGTCCCTGCAAGGGGCATTCCCACAAAGTGTTCTCTGCTTTGCTCTAAACACACAAGGAAATGGAGAATGAAACACTGGAAAGGTATTTCTTGCCTCTCTTTTAGTTGCCATCTACAGGTAAAAGTTATACAGCCTTAATTTCACATACAGGTTCTTTTCTATCACTTCCACATGATGGAGCTAGTGAATGGTATCATCCCATACAGAATAACATCAGCAGGCCACTGTAGTGTGCTCTGGAGACTTAGCATCGTGACACAAAATATGGTAGCAGATCACAGCAGAAGCATTGCCAAGGTGCCATATAGCATTGTCATCCAAAAGGTGCATTTTGATTACCACATGGCAGTCTCACAGAATCCACATGTACCATAGGGATACTCGGTTATCACCTTGTGCTGCAGTAACAGAATGTCACGTTGAAAATTTGCTCTATGATGTTATAATGCCATGCAGTTATCATTAAAGGATAATATGTATTTTTCAGGTCTGTTCATGGGTGTTTGAGAGCACTTTGAATAATTTACAAGTGTGGTTTGGATATTTACATAGTCCTATTAGAATTAGAAAAGGTATTCAGAAAGCCACTAGACTGCAAGTTTGGAACAACAACAACCAAAAAAGAAACAAACCAAAACTCTTAAGTATTTCTGTCTTTTATGACTGTTACTGTTTTGATTCAGAAGGGCTGGAGGAAAAACTTGTTAAGGGAAAAGTTGTTCACCCAATTCGTTTGAAGTCACTTGCACCTGTATCTCATCTATTGATCTTATCCCATATCATTTTGAAGAGGGAAAGAGGAGAAGAGAGAGATTTATTCTGGTACAGTGTTCCCTTTCCCTACATAGGATGAGAGATCTGTTCTGCAAAGTCAGGGAAAATCAGGAGAAATCTCTGCAATTCCATTTCAGGCAGCTTCTCAGAGTCCTTTGGGGTTATCACATAAAATGTATGTAGGGCAAGTGTCTTGCCTTCACTTCAACACTGCCCATGCCCAAACAGCAGCATATGAGGGACAGATCCTCACCTAATACAATGCAATACAATAATAAAAAAAGAGAAAAAAATAGTGAAGACCCATTGGCTTCAGCTACAGCAATAACTAACCACCTCTGTCCTTGTGATTCTTTGTACTTCAGCTGCTTAAAATTTCAGAACTGGAAACACTGAACTATGAATTGTGTTTTTTAAAACTACATATTCAAAACTATTGTGAAACCACCAGGCAAACAGCTGGAATTAGGAGCTTGTGTGCTGCCCTTGTTGTGATCAAGACATTTTTATCTCCTGTGTATTCTGCAGTTTCATTCCACCATTCTTCTTTTGCAACATGGTTTTCATGTGATGAAGTGTTGATAACTGCTAAAAGAAGCCCAGCCACAGAAAACCAGCTCCAATCACATTGGCAGGTACTCCCTTGGATTAGTTTTTCTTTCAGATTTGCAAGCTTTTCCTTTTACTGAGGTGCTGCCTATGCAGTTCACATCATAAATGAGTCCTGGGGTATTCCCAAAGCAAGCGTGAGCAGGTGCAGCCATAAAGCACGCGCCTCACATTCTCCTCGAGCAGCCAGACATCTGCTTGGCTTCATAAAAGAAGCAGGCCCTGCTTGACAGGAAAGGGGCAGTGCTGCCAGGAGACAGCAGGAGCGGGAGATTATGGCTCATCTGATGGGTCCTAGGACTGGTAAAACAGAAGGAAATCCTCTGTGTGCCCCAAACATGGGCTCCCTGGGGCAAGGCAGAAAGGGCTGGACCTGGTGGGGAATTGTGCTCCCCTAACACACCAATTCCCAAGGAGCAGTGAGGACAAGTCCATCCCATTCTTCTGTTCTTCCTTACTAATCCAGCAGGACTGAGGAGTGAAAAACCTGCTGCATGCAATTGGTGTCGCATAAGGACAGAGGCAGCAGCCTCTCCCTGTGGACAGAGTCCAGAGCTACACTGGTACCACTACTGCTCTTTCAGTCTTCCCACCACAGGGAGGCTGTTGGAGCCTCAGTCCCCATCCTCCCACAATCCCATACATAAAACAAGGGTGACAATTATCCTTTTCTCCCTTGGTTCAATTTCTCTGTCTTGTTCTGCCTCGGTCTCTGCAGCAGTCATTTCCTAGTTTTTGCAGCAAACCAAACCCACTCTTTACCCTCTACAGCACCTGCTCTACACTACTTATTTTGGTGCCCAGTCAACTCACCTCAGGCTTGCAGTGCCAGGCTCAGACCAGCTCACACGCCTGCCCCCGAGCTCGGCTGTGGGCTGCTTCCTCCCTGCCTGTCTCTGGGTGCTGCTGGGGAGGTTGTCCAGCAGCCCCTCTCTCCCAGGGTGCCTGGGGTGCAGGCAAGCTCTGCCCAGCACAAAGTGCTGATGCAAAGTGCTGTGAATTTGACTCCTGAAGGCTGCTCGCACAGGCATCCTGCGGTTATTAATAGCCAATGGCCCAGAGGGCAGAGTCTCAGATAGCACCGCTGCCATCCCTGAGGAGAGGGGAAAGGAAAAGGTTGCTCCTCAGGTCTGCTACTGTCACTGTCTCAGTGCCCAGGAAGACCAGGCTCTCCATTGGTGCTTCACTTCTTCCTCTTCTATGTTCCAATCAACATGCTGCTCCTTTTCCTCTTGCTATTGCTTTCTAATGCAATTTGTAAAACCTTCTCAATATCCTGTTTGTCAGTAATGCCTCAAAAGCTATCTTGGTCATACACTCTTTTACACCCTCCTTCTGCCCCTTCCTCAGTCATTCAGCCCAGTGTCCTCTAGGCTCCCATACATAATTCCTAAAATACATCAGAAAATACAGAAGCAAAATAATTGTTTGCGTGAAACGAGAAGTAACAGGAAAATCACAAAGTCTAGAAAGATATTTACAGCGTTCTAGGAGGTAGCTGTGTAATGTATATGGGAAACCAAGCTGAATCAAATAGCAAGGAAGCTAATTTCCTGATTAATGACAGAAATAGGGTTGATTGCCTGCGTTTGGTGCAGCTTTGTGCATACAAATAACCCTCCTTACCTCCTGTTCATTATGAGGTGATTCTCCCTCTTTTTCCCCCCTAACCAGTTGGTTTTAGGATGAAGAGAACATATTTCATTTTACTGGATTATTCAGAGATGTACGTTCCTTTCAGCTTTGAATAAAGCAGAAATTCTTCAGAAAACATTGTCTTCCTATTTCACATTGCAAGATTGAATTATTATTGGATCAAAATCAAGTTGTCCACTGAATAATTCTAGAGTCTAGTAGTGGGGGGAAAACCCCAAAACCCAGTTGTGATTGTAGCAGAAAATGATCTGCACAGAGGATTGCAAGCAAAGTTTATATAAAGGAACATCAGGAGACTTTCCTTTTCCTCAGATTTTGCTCTTGGTTTTGCCTGCACCAAATGCATATAAAACTTCTCAGTGTGATAAGTGGTTGAAAGCACAAAGTGTAACCCCCAGTACTGTTTGGAAGGTCCTACTATAAAATACCTATGGGGGATAATCAGTCTTTATGCCCTACTTGTAGTCAGGGCACATATGGCAATCTGCTGGCCCAAGGGTCCCCGTTTTCCTCTTGCTTGCATCCACATAACCACTCTGAATGCCTTACATTGTGCCTATTGCATAGCTCTCATTCTCCCTCATTCATATCTCCTGTAACACCATGATGTAAGCTTTCCATCATCCAAAAGGGTGCTGCATCCTTCACTGAGCCCAGCTGATACACTGGAATGATGTCTGGCCTGGATGCTGCCCTCACACTCTCATGCTGGTGATTTGGGAGGAAATCCCTGGAACAGTGCCAGTGTAGAACAGGTGCACAATTAAATTGTAAGCACCCACTGCTCTGGGCACCATCACAGGCCTTCATGCCTAGTGAAGGCATTTACATCTGCACAAAGCTGGTGGGTGTCAAGTGCTCCCACCACAGCTGACCGTCTGTCCACACATCTCACCCACCCCACATGAGTGCAGGTGGTCACACAGGACCAGGTCTGTCAGTGCTGGGCAGGCCCTGCTCACTGTGTGTTGTAAAAGCAGGAGTACTTTTTCTCCACACAATTTTCTCTTGGATTGGGTTAGCACCATGCTAGGGCATTTGGCCAGAGTGTGATGTCCCATTGTGCTCTTTGAGATGCTGTTCTCCTATTCGACTTCCCTGTATTCTAAACCCTATTCATCAGGGGAGACACTGCCTGTCACAAGGCAATGACATGTGGGAAGAGACATAGTGAGAACATACACCATTACTGCTGTATTGCTTAAAATCGACAGCCTTTTGCCTCTCCTTTCCCAAAGGCATGAGGCAACAGTTACCTCAATTTTAAGAAATTTCTAGATACATTTTGATATTAATTTAAGAAATCAATGTGATTTCTATTACTAGGTGAGAAGCTGAGAAATGCAGATAGCACTACATATGTATATGGCATCTTCTTGCAGTAACTAGATTGATGCTAAACTCCACCTCCTCCCTACTTGCTTCCAGCAGCTGTTTTCAGGCAGTTTATAGCTGCTGTATTATTTCTCCTGTGCCTTTCTGAACACAAATTGCACCTTACGGGAACAGTTTGTGCCAGCTAGGTATCATGTGGAAAGCTGCTGGATTTTGAGGCAAATATTTTGTAGCTCCAAAAGATGATGTAGATGGGAACTATGTGGTTGCATTTCCCTGCCACAAGATGACCTGATGCTCCTCTGCTTCCTCCCACCCCAGGCAGCTGCAGGGAGAGAGGAGCTGAGCAGGCTGGAAGGGATCTGTAAAGTCCTGTTCTGTCCTTGCAACTCTGATTCTCCAGAGGTTGTTTTCATCTGCATGTGTGTATATACACACTCTGGGTGAGACATGGGACCTAAGGGTGCATCTGGAGTGTGCTGCACAGAGCCTGAGCCCCTAACCTAGAAGGAGTATAAGGGTGTTTATCCTATTAGTATGGCACCAGGATTTATAGGGTGATTTGGATAAAGCAGTCTTGTGTCTGACACTTATTTCCCAAGACACATCTTTAACTGAAATTCTTACCTCCTGCTCAGCCTTCATACTAAATCCTGCCACTTTCTCCTCTCTATACACAGTTTCTCCTGAGAGACAGGAATGTCTGGTTCACTACTCTGGAAATGTCAGTTGTGGGTCTAGCAGAGACTTCACTTGTGTCCTACCATGGTGCTGAGTTCAGCAGCTCCAGTCTGCTATCTCTGCCATAAGTAATGCAATGAACTCAGCACAGAGAAAAGGGATCTGTTTTCTTACTGTTGTCTTACCCACTCATGCTACTAAATGGTAAGGGCTTTAAATCACTATAAGCCTTGGTTGATGAGCTGTTGGATGGAGGGTTTATCTGGCGTGTTTTGACTAAATTCAGTCTTTGCTTATACATGGAGTTTCCATTTATGCCATAATGATGCATGTGCTGCCTGTAGGCCATTTCAGCACTTTGAGGAGGAGTTTTTAATCATACAAGGAACTGTCTGTGTCTCACTGTGACCACCTCTCTCTTTCCAAATACATACACCTTGCTTAAGTGGCCTTAGGAACAGCCCAAACAAAGCTTTGCCTTTTTTGACATGTATCTTCAAAATTAATTTACTTTAGCGCTGCATTCTTGTGCATCTAATTTCAAATGGTCTAACTTCAAAATTGCTGATGTCTGCAAAATTATCTCAAGAGCAGTGCATGAGATCTGCTTCCTTACACTGTGCTGCACAGACATTAGCAGTAGTTCAGACAGTCATCATCGGCAGGGCTGTCTCCTCAGCACGTTTTGATTATGTGTAAGCCAGGTGAACAGCATCAGTCTTCACCATTTTAATTTTCCAAAGATAGAAATTTAAGCCTTGTCCTTGATCCCCTTTTCCCCTGGTGCCCAGAACTGATCTATACTGTATTCATTATCAGCAGATTCCAATATGATCCAATCTGTTTCAAAAAAGAGTTGCAAAACTCTTGATTTGGTGCTTTTCTCTGTATTTTTTTCTTAAATAAATATTGTATTTGTTATTATAAAATATTTGATATATGCCTAATCTCTTCCACTTTTACACAGACGTCAGGAAAATTTGTCAACACTTTGTAGCTCCAAAATAGGAGAAACAGTTAATACCAGGCTCCCTCTTGCCATTAAATGGGCTTAATGCACGATGAGATGTAGAACTGGGACAGAAATACGTAGGATTTGATCACAGTGCTGGAGTGTGTGTTGAAATAGCTGGCGTGCCCATGGTGTGTTACTTGCTGGGCAGCATGTTTGCCTGCGTGACCCACATGCTACCAACCAGGAATCCCCTCCAAGCTGCAGCAAGCCCTTCACTGCCAAAACTCCCTGGTACGAAGCTGACCTTCTCTTCTGGTATGTGGGACTAAGAACACCATATGTGAACGTCAAAAGAGGATAGATTAGGAAGAAAGGATTTCCTAAGATTTTAAACCCTCCAGACTTCACATCAGGCGAATGCCAAAACCCCAGGTAACTCAGGAAAGAGCAGTGGCAACATCTAGTGGCCATTGCAGCTATAGGTCTGTACTGTCGGGGAATACCCTTTATCTTTCCTACATGCCACATATTGCCCTCCTGTGCTCTTTCCTGGGCATTTTCCTTCCATTAGCTATGATTGCTTGGGGGTAGAAGCCCCCACTAGTCACCTTATTTTCTGATTTAAACTTCTCTCTGAGGTGCACACTAAAGGCCAAGTTCATCCCTAGCCTGCTACAGAGCTGCTTAATAATCCTTTGGCTTGGCAGGCTCTTGTTCCACCTTTCAAAGTCTGTTTGTCTGGCTCCTTCTGACATGATCTGCTGTGAGAGGAAATGACTCTCACTTGAGAAGGTTGTAGAGGTTAATAAGGAATTTAATCAGAGCCCTGGATACAGGAACCGTCCTGCAATGTGTCAAACCATCTGGAGTCATAATCCTACTATGTCAGCTTTATTAAGCGAAACAAGATGCAGTCCTAATCTGCAGCCTGTGCATCTGTGGACTTATTTCTTTGAGAGCTGTGCTTCTGGTTGGACAGAAGCTGGGGTCTGGCATCAGCAAACATTGCTGCCCTTTCCTGAATTTCCTGTCGGCAAGTCAGTCAGAAATATTCTGGGTAGTCCCAAGACTCACCTCGAAATGACTGCATAAGGAACCTTTCCATGTAATTAACCTGAAACAAATCCTCAAAATTATACCTGGACAAATATCCAATGTCTGCAGACTAATCCTACACCTGATCCCAGCGTCTTCTGCAGTGCTCAGGAATTTCTGTTTCTGAGTGAGATGTGTCTAGGAAAGGCAACTTCCTAATGCTTGTCCTAAACTGATCTCAATAAACCTCTCAGGACCCAGAAACTGAGTAGACTTCAACATGGAGTGGGTTAAGGTTAGAGCTAGGATTAGACTTAACGCCTGAGGATACAATGGGATATATTTGACTTTCTGGCTGATTTGCTTTCCTGATATTTTGGTTGAATTGTACAGTATGGGTTTGTATTTGGATTTAGCAGAGCTGACAAACTTCCATTGATATCAGATGTACAAGCAGAGGGTAAGGTAGAGCAGGCTGAGGGGCAGTGATGGGGCAGGCCAGCTCAGCCTGGCCCGTGAATTTCTTCACCCTGTCAGTGCGTGTTTTATAGCCTGCAGCACCAAAGTTTTGGATCTCACTGAAGTTTTTGCTTACATGGGGCATTTTTTGATGTAAAAGGGCTTTAATTCCAACTTAGGTGTTTTTATCACTGAGATATCCCATCCTTTTTTGGACTCCTCATATTCTCTTGGCCCTAGCAGTTTGTCAGTAGTGCTAGTTACATGTGCTGTACAAATAGCAATTTCCCCTGTGTACCAAACAAAGAAAGTAACAACATGCCACCTGTAAAGTGCATATCACAAGTTTATTTTTCTGCACAACAAATAGAAAGTGATTGTAAATTGGAAACAAACACAAAAAAAAAGGACAAAACAGAAAAGGAGAAAAGTACTTCCATAAACAAGGATGCCAACTCTGGTCTTCTGGGGTCACATCTTCCACCAGATAGAGCACTACTGTTGGGCTCCCATTTTCAGAGCACTGGAGGGTCTCTGCTAGGGCCTAGATGGGTCTAGTAGGGGGTGCTGGATATTGTAGTAGAAAGGGAGCATATTCTTTATGAGAGAGAGTCTTGCTTTGCACTGTGCTCATGTCTGGTGATCAGTGACTCCTCATCATACCAGTCTCTTCTGAGATTCTTCCTCTCAGTGGCTGCAGGATCTTGTGAGATCTTATCTCTGGTAAGTGGACTGTTACTTCTGAAGCAAAGATAAAACCCCAGAAGTGCTATAGCTGCAATGTGTAACCTGCAGCATGCTAGAGAGGAGGGATGATAGGCAGTCTTAAATCATAGCCCATGCAGACATCTTCAAATGATTAATAAGGGGACACCAGGGTTTGGCCTATCACTGCAGCTTGTAACTTAGCAGGTAGGAGCTAAAACTTGTCAGACAACTGGTTTTGTCTGAGCTTGTTCAACAGCTGAGGAATTAGACATTTGGAGAGGCTGCAGACAAGTTATATGGTTCAAAAATGTTCCTTGTAATCTCACCTGTGACCTTTCTAACAGGCCAGCCACAATATTTTCATGAGCAGACACTAGCAGAGCTGCTTAAAGCCAGCAGGAGTTCGGGTTTCTTCCTTACAACTTAGTAGATGCATCTCAGTGTTATTTCTCATCTCATCCTACTTGCAGCTACAGGCCTTTGTTGGGATACACCACAAGCACTTTAGGCCTCATCTGCAACACCTTCTACTTCTGCAGATCAAGTCGTGTGACAGTGTAGGATCCAGAAGAGTTCATGAGGGGCTGAAAGCCATTAAACTACTGTGGTTTTGCTTCTAAACATAGCTTTGAACTGAGGGTGTAAGTAAAATGCAGGGTTCCCAGCCTCCTGGTTCATTTCCTTGCTCTTATATTTAATATTTGTTCTCCAATCAAACCTAACTTTTTTTCATGTCCTGCCCATTACATTGTCAGATGACGGGGAAAATGCAGTTATTCCATTCACTTGGGTCTGACATCCAACATTGAACAGTGTTTGGCCATCACTCCTTGGCAGGCGTCATTGTCTCCCAGAAATCAGGAGTGGGATCACTGAAATACTCACCACATGCAATCTCCCATACATACTAAGGCCAGACTTCTCTATTTTTCCAGCGGCAAAAAGAATTTCCTGAGACACTCAGGCACTTAACTTTAGAGGCCTGAGGGAAAGGGACACTGGAGTAAGATTCAGAATTTCTGAGGTTATTTCTTCACTGCAGAATTACCTTGAGCACCCTTTCTCTGGTCCACACAACCCCTCTCTACACCTGAGTTCAGTAATGATTTCAACCTGGGCTGGCTTGTCTGGCTAAGGCTAAGGCTAATGGCTTAAACCACTAGCCAGTGATAGACAGCACAAGGAGACGAGAGACAAAGCTTTTAGAGCACTGCTCGTCCTTGAATTCCGTCCCACAGCATTCCTAGAAGATGCCTTCTCCCATGTTGGGGAAGAATCACTACAGCACACAGAATTTTTTTTTCCAGAAATGCTGGCAATGCAATGCAGCACAGGATGAGTGAGAAAGTGATTATCCAATATAGGTTTTGTAGCATGGATGCTCCCCTTCCCTGGAGATGAGTGGATTCTGGTGCTCTGAATTAACTCTGTAGTGAGGATTTCTCCTAAGAAGTTCTCTCTGAGGCTTTCCAGAGACACAAACCATGTCCACATCCATTTAGGTTGGCTACTCCTATGTCACATAACCAGGTGCAGCACCTCTTCTGACTCAGCCACACCTTTGTCCATTAACTCAAGGCATTCCCATCCTCTCCCATGGCTGACAGCACCCTAAGTGAGGTGTAAGTGCTGTCCTCTTCTCTCCCCAGCATGCTCATCATATGTTTCATGGCCTCCAGGAATGTGCACTGCACACACAGGCTTGCAAAACAAGTCCAGCCAGAGTGAAGTATTCAAAGGCAGGATTGTGTATTACTTCCCCTTTTCTCTCATTCTCTCCCTCCCAAGCTTGTCCAGGATTAATGCTGCTAGATACGTTCTCCGACCTTCTTTATTCTTCATGAGAGAGCACATATGAAAAATCTCAAGGTGCTCACAGAGAAGGACTTTAGAACCTCCAAGAAAAAGCTTTCATGAAAAGAGCTACACATCATAAACTCTTGGTGTGCAGAGGAAGGTTGGCTTGGACTTAGTGTGAGACAACACTAGCTGCACTGCTTACAGACTGCATCAGCCCCACTTACATGCATTTTTTTCCTCCCCAGAACCTACAGTTTTTTATATCCAAAGTTTCTGTACAGTCCAGTCACAGAACAGCTATTGCTTGAAGGAGAGGAGCAAGTCTGATGAGATAGAGACTTGTCTCAAGCAGTGCTATGAGACACTCATTCTGCCTCCCATACACATTCCTAAGGGTTTAGCAAAAGGCTACCCTGGCCCAGGAAGAGGTGGCAAGTGCCTTCCCTGCAGCTGGGCCATCTGCTGTATTTGGAGCCAGTGCTTCAGGAGCAATGCTTTCTTGGTGTACTGTGGGATCACACTGTAAAAGCGGTGTTGGAAAAGGAGGAGCACAGGCAGAAAGTAAATGGCAGAGTTTGTTAACTGAACTACAGATGATGTGCACATACACATGCACAGTCCCTAGCAATATGCTGAATTCTTCCTTGATAAAGGGAATGCTTTCTTCTGGTATGCCTTTAGCCTTTAGGAATTAAGTTGGAGACTAGCCTGAGACATTCATGGAATAACCAGTACTTTTTCCTCAGTATCACCAGCAAACTGAGCTCTGTATGTGTGTATGAGTGCAGATCTTCTAGGATTCTCAGAGCACTTTAGTTTTTACCAAATAGACCCCAAGAATATCTAAATCATTTAGTATAAAGTTTTACTTGTGACTCTCTGTTTCCCTGACTTCCACTTCCATGCTGAGAACATCTGTAAAGGACCTCTGTTTTCCAGCCATCACAAAGTTTTCAGCAAGTTTTATGTCATGACCCATTTCTTATCTAGACATTTCTTATCTAGAGACTTCCATCCTAAACTAAACAATGTGCAAATGCATATTCAATCTTGCTTCCTTGTAAAGCCAGCTATACCTTCTCCCATGCAATCCACCATTGTACTTACTATGTCCATATCCTGCTCCAGTGGGACCAATGCTGCGGGGCTTTTCTTTGTGCCAAGCAGCCACTGCATGAGCTTAGCTTTGACTTTGTGTAACCTCAAAAATTCATATTTCCTTTTGCAGTTCTCACAGCTGGTGATAGCCCCATGAAGTCCACTCAAAGGCCCTCTTTGGCAAACTGCTTCCAGACCTGAGTCACATTTATTACCACCTAGGATGGCTCTTCCTTTTACCCTCAGCCCTGGTGACTGGAGGAACAGGCACACATGGTCATTCTTCTGCACAGGGCACACTGCCCACATGTGCATGGGCAAACACCAGTGCTCATGCTGCTCTCTTGCCTTATTTCCTGTTCCCCTCCAGAGGGAAGTCTGGGAGGAGTGTCTAAGGTGAAGCCCCTGCTTCTACTTTCACTCCCTCCTGAGTGTTGCTGTGTACATGTGTGTGTGCACACACAGGTGAATGTGTACAGACAGACAGGCTCGGAGAAGAGCAGTCTGATGGGAAAGCTATGGCTTCTCTTCTGTAATCCCACCTCTCATCCTTTCTTCCTGGCAAGCTCCTGCCCCTCAGTTTCCCTCCATTCGAGGGTGACTCCAAAGCCCTTGGGAAAGGAGAGTCACTGCCTCCTGTATGTTCTCATGTGAGACAACCCCTGCCATCCACCTCCTTCAGAGATGAGTTTTTCTGTTGTGTACAAGTTCCCAGCCTCTGTACCATACACGTTCCCTCTCTCCACATTCTTCCTCCTATTGTAGCCACAGCCAGTGAGCCTTTCCTTGAAGTTTCCCACCTGAGACCAAGGGGAGGCTGGGGGAGAGGGTGGTGCAGAAGGGGAGTAATTTGGTTGGGGTTTTTTTTCCTTCATTTTATGTCACTCATCCCAATGTACTGAGCTGACATGAAAGACAAAACAAGCACTATCTCTGCGGGGCTACAGACATGATGGGAGGGGTGCCTGCCTCAGTGGTGCCCAAAACTTGGCCTCCAGACATTGGCCTGCATCCCTGTTCTTGCTGCTGAGAATTTGGGCCTGGCCACCTGAAACCGAGAGGCAGAAGCTGGATTTGTAGAAGGCCCCTGGCCTGCCTGACTAGGCTCTAGGGAGCTCTGATATGGCTTAGGGAACTGGCTGAGCTCCACCTGGAAGGGTGCTGGTGTAGCAGGGGCAGAAGAGGCCATTTCTGTTCTCCACAGTGGCTCATCCAGTGTGGTGGCTGAGCGGGGCACAAGCACGGTGGGTGCCAGGCTGCTTGAGGCTGGCATGGGAGCTGGAGTGGAGAAGCGACGGATCTCCTGGGTCTTGGCTGTTTTCACAGGGACCTGCTTGGCTGCCACGAAGGAGGAGCTAGCCTGCTGGGTTGACTGACCAGGAGAATTCTGAGTGCTGGAGTTTGGGGGATCCCCAAAACAGAACATGGCTGACTTTAATTGATAGGGCTGGTGGCGCATTAAATCAATGACCTTGATCCCTGATTTCTGGCCAGGCGCCTTTTTCACTTTGCTCTCTGCTTTGCTAGCCTGAGATTTGCTGGCTGCCAGGGGATAGAAAGGGGAATGCATTGGGTTGTAAGCTATGGGAGGGGGAGCCCGGATGTTGGGTGAGTATTTCCAGGAAGAAGGTAGAGAAGGGGAAGGAGAAGGAGTCCTGGGCTTGGACTCTGGCTTTGGTGTTGTCTCCACCACAAATTTGTCCATGCGGCTCTGACGTTTGGCGAAGAGCTCTGCCCCCTTGCCTTTAAGTTGAGGCATGTCCGGGGCCCCATTTACCAGTCCAGCATCTGGCTTAGGAGCTACTGGAGGTGGGGTCTTGAACTTGCGTCCCGAGGACTGCATGAAGTTGCAGGCCTCAGCACCCAGGCTAAGGAAGTCTTCTTCAGGCCCAGACTCGAAGCCTGCTCCGGGGTGATCACTTTTCGGCTTCTCATCCAGGTTCTGCACCAGAGACAGGAGCTCAGGGTTGGGTGAATTCTTCTTCTTCTCCTCAATCTTACTGAACATGGGTTTTTTGTTGCCCCGCCGCCGAGCCTCCTGCAGGATGCCTGTGCGGGGAGCTGGCACAGCAATCCTCTGCTCCCTGGATGTTAAGGGCTCTGAAGGAGGTCGTGGTGTTGCTGGAGTGATGGCAGGAGGAGGCGGCTTTGGCACAGGGGAACTGCTTCTCAAATGCTGTGACGGTGCTGGACTAATGTACAAAGAAGAAGAGGCTGTTCCATGGATTCGTGGCTGGGATGCTGCAGAGGCCACATCCCCTCCTGGCTTTGAGGGAGTTGACAGAAAGATAGAGGTGGTGGATGTCCGGGCAGTGTTGGCAGAAGGCTTAGTTTCTGGAGAACTTCCTCCTTTTGGCTGTGACTCCAGTGGTGATGTTGGCCTTCCTGGTGCAGGGATATACAGAGATGTGGAGGAGCTGACTGGACCACGGTGTGTTGGCACTGGTGCATTGGCAGGTGTTCCTGCAGCAGGAGGTGAGGAAGGGGGAACCACCATGCTTTGCCCACCCAGACTTTCAGTGGGTTTTTTGGGTGCAGATGGCCTGAAGATGACAGAGGATGTTGCTGGGCGTTGGCCAGAGAAGCCAGGAGTAAAGGGCCGTGCAGACCTGTTGAACATGCTTGTTGAGCTTGCAGAGAAGGAGTCAGGGGTGACTGGGGGAGAGGGGAAGAAAGTGGGACTAGGAGCAGCCAGGAGCTGAGTGGGGAGGGTGGCTGGCTGCTTGCTGGGCACTTGCACACCTTCCAGGTGGATGCTGAGGGGCATGCTGTCTGCCTTCTCTGGCACAGGCATATCTCCGTTCACTGTGCCCTGCTTTGGCTGGGAAGCTGGGGCAAGCTGGGGGCTCTTCTGCACTGGAACTTTCTCGACTGTGTATTTCCCAGCCCGTTCCCTCTGCTGCTCAAATAATCGTGCTCCTTTACCTGAGGCCTCACTCAAACCTTTTTGCTTCTCTTCTTTCTGTTCAGCTTCAGACTTGGACTTTTCAAGGTCTAGGTAAGTGTTGTCCCAGTCTGAGTGATTAGTTAGGCTTCGGGCATCAGAGAAACCTTCCTCATCAAATTCAGATTCACTAGTTGGAAAAACTCCGTCTTCCTCCTCGTAGGAGCGGTCCTCGTCAACACTCCCAAAGCTTACCAATGTATACTTCTTAGCCCTCTGCCTGCGCTTCTTAAACATCAGCACCCCCTTGGAGTGGGGGTTGGGTGCGTCTGTCAGCAGGGATGCAATGGTTCTGCACTTGGTTTTGGCTTCTTTCACGTTCTTCTCCTGGATGCTCTCGTGGCGGTGGAGCTCTGAAAGAGATAGAAAGAGGCAATCTCAGCTCAGCAAAAGGCTGGGTGAGCAAGGTGGACAGTGACATGGCTATAGGTATTCTAGTGGCCACAGGACGAAACATATCCACCCCCTGCCCTTCTTTGTCTTTCCTACTTTTGCTGATGATAGTGTCTTCCGGAATTGTTGATAGAAACTCAGGAGCAGGTTTTTCTTTCCCTGCAAACACAATAGAAGTCGATGCAAGTGAGGAGGGAACTCCTCCCACTCTGATGGCCAGTCTCTGTTTCCTCATCAGGCCCACGATTTCCTATTTCTGAAGGAAGTGGCCGAGTCCCAAGCGTTTTTACCGTGCATGACCTTGGTCCTGGGAATTACCATTTACTTATCGCCCTGGAGGTGGAGCCCTGCTTTCTGTAGACCTTCCTCATGCCACACAGAGGACTCCCAGGGGCAAGTAATCTCTCTGGCACTGAGAGTTTGGGAAGCAGCCGCTGCTACCGTTAGCACCCATGTGTGTGTCCAACAGGAGATGTGCTCTGTAGGTACAGCAGGCTTCCCTTAAGCTGAGTCCTGCAATGCAGCTACAGTCAGAATATTGTGCAGCAGCCTTGTGTGTAGGGCTGTTGGCTTATCTGCAGCAGCTCTGCCACCACAGGAGGCAAAGGAGGCATGCCTTCACCCTTGCTGGAGTCCCTTCCCTGTGCCCCATGCCCAGCAAAGGAGAGGAGTATTTGCTCCTGAGCAAGAATCCTAGACATGCAAAACTGAGCAACCAGGCCAGAAGGAATCCACTTAAACAGGCTTGCTTGGAAAAAACTACAATTCTTGGGACACTGGCATAAAGTGTGAATAATCATTTTCCACCTGCTCTGCCAGCCCAGCAGTCAGTAAAGCCCCAGGGAGGAATGTTGCGTTCTGTTTCTGTGCAGTGAAAGCAGGCAGTGAACAAGATCCAATAGTAATGGACTCCACTCCCCTAAGGGAAGTAGGGAAATTACTTGATTCAGTGTCGAAGTGACAGAAATCAGCACTAACCTTGGACAGGAAAAAGCCCCACATACCTAAACCAGAGGCTAATTTCTGTTTTCTTTAATTTCATTCTTTTCCTTACTCCCACTGTCTTTTCCCCAGCACAACACTATAGATGAAACAAACATCCACCATCAGCATCTAAGTCATCAAAAAATATGTAATGCCTTGTCCAGTCCTGACATTTTCAAGAAAGAGGTACAAAATATGCCCTGTTGGAGAAAGGAGAGGAGGGGAGGGGAGAGGAGAAGGAGAGGGAGAGGGAGAGGGAGAGGAGAGGTTACTTGATTTCCTGGGGGCTGCTGATGTCTCCTAAAACGTGGCTAAGCTGCACAATTGTCGCAAGTGTCGATGATATACTGCATCAGTAACCAAGCAGAAAGAGCTTCCCTCTCACATCCCATGCTGAAAATAGGGTGTTGATTTGCAGAGCAGTCATCCCTCCAGGAAGCTCTCACAGTTTGCAGACATTCCATAGCACCTGCTGCTGCTTTGGTGTATCAGCAAGAGGACTTCTGTTGTTTGAGATCACCTCATGTGAATGCACAGTCCCTTCCTCTTCTTTGCACTCAGAAAACTGGGAACAGCAAAATCAATGCTGAAAAAGCTGCTCACTATTTGTACTTGCATTTGCAAATGAGGGCTTTCTGCAAAACTTTCCTTACAGAATGACTTCAGCTTGCTGAACCAAGACTGAAGTGGTGTCCAGGTTTGGGTGTAGACTTAGTGCTCTTCAGGGTAGTCATAGACTTGCCCTCAAAGACCTGCTCTCAGTGATGGAACCAAGCTACAGTCCCTGAAGGTCTGTCCACTCCACTTACAAATCTGCATGCATGTGTCTCTGGGGGTTGTTCACAATGGAAGAAATAAGGAAGGTTGCTACAAGCATCCTTGCTACAAGCTACTACACCTCACCTCATGGTATGTATTTTGTTTCTATATTTACAGAATCTTAGTCAAGTGTGACACGCAGGAGGATTTCAGGCATCAGGAGCTACCAGCTAGGGAGCTACACCATCCAAAGGGAGTGTCTGTACAACCCCTTCTGACATGAAAGCACCAGCTCTGTAGTCTGGGCTAGCAAATACTCTCAGAGAACAGAAAACAATCTTGGCCATAGCTCCACCAGCTCTTGGACCTGGGTCAACATTAGCATCCACATACAACTTCCCTAGAAAGTTGCTCTCAACTGCCCTGTTCTCTGAAGCAGCTGGCAAGTAAGGCCCTCTGGGACCTGCTGCTCACCTCTTTCCTCTATTCTTCTTACTTTTGTCATCATCAAAGGCTAATGCACACAACTAATTATATCAATCCTCTGAGAAGAGAAGAGAAGAGAAGAGAAGAGAAGAGAAGAGAAGAGAAGAGAAGAGAAGAGAAGAGAAGAGAAGAGAAGAGAAGAGAAGAGAAGAGAAGAGAAGAGAAGAGAAGAGAAGAGAAGAGAAGAGAAGAGAAGAGAAGAGAAGAGAAGAGAAGAGAAGAGAAGAGAAGAGAAGAGAAGAGAAGAGAAGAGAAGAGAAGAGAAGAGAAGAGAAGAGAAGAGAAGAGAAGAGAAGAGAAGAGAAGAGAAGAGAAGAGAAGAGAAGAGAAGAGAAGAGAAGAGAAGAGAAGAGAAGAGAAGAGAAGAGAAGAGAAGAGAAGAGAAGAGAAGAGAAGAGAAGAGAAGAGAAGAGAAGAGAAGAGAAGAGAAGAGAAGAGAAGAGAAGAGAAGAGAAGAGAAGAGAAGAGAAGAGAAGAGAAGAGAAGAGAAGAGAAGAGAAGAGAAGAGAAGAGAAGAGAAGAGAAGAGAAGAGAAGAGAAGAGAAGAGAAGAGAAGAGAAGAGAAGAGAAGAGAAGAGAAGAGAAGAGAAGAGAAGAGAAGAGAAGAGAAGAGAAGAGAAGAGAAGAGAAGAGAAGAGAAGAGAAGAGAAAAGAAAAGAAAAGAAAAGAAAAGAAAAGAAAAGAAAAGAAAAAAGAAAAAGACATTTGTACCTGCATAAGGCTGATCCAAGCTTGAGAAGACAGAGTCCCGACCTGGAGAGCTGGGCATGTCACAAAGCCCGTTTAGTTCACAACTCCCCATAGAGAGGGAGGCAATGAGAGAGGAGCAAAGCAGTTCCCTGCTGGAGTAGAACCAAAACTCTGAGATGTCCAAGCCCTTTCCTATCAGCTCCACAAGCCTTTTAAAGCCTCCCTTTTGTCTCGTAGGCATTGCTGCTGAAAGCCGTGAGGTCACTTTGTCTATTTTTGTCTTAGTAGCTTCATCACTGAGCAGTGTGATGGACATTGTCACCTGGCACTTAAACACCCTCCTTCTTTCCTGCACCCCATACTCTCTGAAAGGAGAAACTCCTCTTTTTTTAACTTTAAAATAAGAAAATACACTCTATACTCTTGGAGCTTCTTTGGTGTTAACTTCAAGCTGGTGTTACCAATGCCTCAATGTCCAGAAATTCTGTGCCGAAGAGCCCTTCAAAGAGATGAGACTAACACAGTGCACGTGTCCAACGTGGACAGGAGGAAGAAACACACACAGGAGGAAAGCAACTTTCCTTATCTGAAACTCTCAGAGAACACCCAGCTACAAGCAAACATAAGGAGAAAAGAAAGAGGAGAAGCTTTCTATTTGTGTATGTATCAATTTTCTTTCATATCTGAGGGGAAACAGTGCATGATATAGATTGCTGTTGTGTAACAAGACTGAGGAACACTAAACAGAGGAGCATTAGGATACTGGGTGCCTTCAGTGAAGTCATTTAGTGGAATTAAAATAGCAGAGGCCATTACCCACACAACTAAAGAGTGTGCCTGTGCCTAGGGAGAGTGATGGACTGTTTGGAGGCCAAGGAGTGGTGTTTTGGCATCACCATTCAAAGTTCTAGCACTGGAGACAGAAGTGTTGAAAGATGAGATGCTGGTAGTGAGGACTGTGGTGGACAGGGAGGAAGGGAACAGATGGAAATCTGCAAATCTCAGCAGTTGTGGCCTGCTCAGCATCTCCTCACACTTTGCCTGACTGTGTCTTTCTGTACTCAAGCAATAGCTCCTGTGAGAGAGCCCCAGAGCCATGGCCAAGGGACACTGTCCTCTGATTCTCCCAGAGCTGCCCCAGCCTTAACAATTCAGTAGCCTAGGACTCAAGCAGACAATCTCCAGGGTTAGTGAATCCAGAAAACTGAAGGTCTGACCATTTCTCCTGAAATTCAGTAGCCATTGCTGCGTGCCAAGAAAACAAATCCCCCAGGCAACGTTGCTATAGGGAGACCTGTCGTGTCATACAGAGGCTCTTACAGCAAGAGCACTTTCATGAATATCTAGACATATAGGGATACAATCTCTTTGGCAAACCCCAAATATCTGTGTAATATCTGATACACATGGAATGAAAATACAGCTCTGTCTCTATTAAGAATATTCAAATGGAAAGGACAGAAGATTAAAAGGAAAGGTTATAAAACTCTCATAAATTTAGTTGGTGTGATAGATAATTTCTATATTTTTTTTGTCAGCATTTATAACACTTATTTCATATCCCCTCTGAATTCTGATGGAAAAAGCCACAAAAAGGAAACATTTTTATTCTATAAAGATTTTTCTAAGTACTTAATTTAATGACATTTCACTGATGTGAAATGACTTTTGTTACTAATTACAGTAAAGAGAAGTGTAAAAAGTATAAATCTTTTCAAGATCAGGCCTTAATAAAAGAAGTAATTTAATGTATGCTCAGGAAAGCTACTAAACAAGCAAGCTTATATGATGTCAGATACTGTTCATGTTCTCTAGGAAACAAACAATGGTAAATTTTATTACCAAAGATCAAATTCTAGAAAAGCTATTACCATAAAACATAAGTACTTTGCTAATTTCAGACATAGAGACTGTCCCTCTGTGATGAAATGCTACTTGTCTACTATTTTTTTCATATGGGATCACCTAGAATTTTGTTCTTCGAGCTATTTATGTTAGATAAGGTCATTTTTCCATGGCTAATGTTGCAAATATCTCAGTAAGTCATTAGAGGCGATAGACATCTCATACTTTTCATACCTGGAGTCCTTTCAAAATAAGATTTGGATGGGTTATATTGACCTTCTAAGTATTCCCCTGTTGAAAGCTTCAACCTTTCAAGCTTTGATCAGTATTTAAATGACAAACAGTTAAGCAGAGGAGTATATATTCTTTGACTTCAAAGAAGTGGGAAAACTCCCAGGATAGGAAACATGTTTCTCATTTTTTGATATTTCTATATTTCCATGATATAATATGGGTATAGATATGGCTTCAGCTCCAATTTAGGATGATACCGGCAAACGCTTCAGTCCTACTCAAGTCTGCAACACTTAAGCATGTATCTGAGGTTACAGAGTTTTACTTGTAAAACCAGGATATCTTCTTCAATGGCTAGAGATTTTATGTGTCCCAGTGAGATGCTGTCCCACTGCAATCTCCTGGTTTTAGAAAAACAGCAGTCAACTTTTCTGCAGGTGAATTGGCAGCCCATGGGGAAAAATCATGCCTGGTCATTTTGTAGATCTTTGACCATTCTTAGCCACAGTGCTCTTGAGGGGCTCTGTTAGGCAGAGAGGGTGTGGAGACATCACTGTGCGTGGTAGCAATATTTGAGTCTCATGGTTCCTGCTGGAGACTTGAAGAGCTTGTTCACTCAAAAAAATCTCCCTCAGTTGAGAGAGAGTTGGCCTTTCTTTCTGAGCTGGGTGAAAAAGTGTCCTCCGTGCAAAAGTTAGTTTTTCTATGGCCAGTTTTTCTATGCTGACAGCTCACACTCTGGCCCTGAATATTTTCTACATAGTCTTCTACAACAACACTGCCAAAGTTCTGCCAACAGAGAATTTTCTTTTGCCAGAATAGCACCTGTTGAATGCACTAGTCTTTTACAGTTTTAGCCAAATTTCCTAACAAAAGTTTATGCAGTCATGCTACATGTCTTTTGATCTTACCCATTTCATGCTAATTGCTGTTGAGACCATTTGCTAATTTTAAGAGTCTGAAGCTTCTGTAAGTTTACATGGAAATAGGTGGCTCAGCAAAGGAGATAGACCCTGCTATAGGAGGTGAGAAGCCTGAGTGCAGTCTTAATCAGGCATCAAAAACTGAAGGACACACACAACAGAGAGGTTATGCATTCTCATTTTGAATGCGAGAGACATCAGACATTTTCATTTACACACAAATCAAAGATATAAAATACAAAACATAAATCAAAAAGACACCAGGATCTGCTGACTCTGCTGCTCACAAGATTGCTTGATATCTGACAGCAGGATACCACTGATTCATCGCCTCTTTGTCCTTTGCTGTTTCCAGCAGCTACCATGTAGTAATACAGACAAGTGTATGCTGACTAGCTGGGTATGTGGACTTGATTAATCCTGTAGCACTTGCCATATATTTTTGTTATCCATTTGATGTTAGTAATTTTCTGCAACTATTCAAGCTCCTACTACATTTAAAAATGTAGCTTCTCATCTGACAACTCTAAACCTTCCATGTGTTATGTCATCTGCTGATTAATACACAGCAATCTCCACTGAATCCCCAGGCCATCCATTGACAATGGCATTACTGATATTTCCTGTTACTGCTTGCTAGGTACAACACTCAAGAGAAAGAGAACACATTCACAATGCCTCACTAGCAGAAATTGGCAGCTGAAAAAGCAGATAGGAAGACAATAGTGGTGCACCTGGGAACACTTTTGAGCTCCTCAGTCCAGGTAACCCACCTCCCTCCCCTGTGTCCCCCACACACCTGGGTTTCTCTGGGAAGAAAGACCAGAAAAAAGCTGCAAGGTGTCTCAGTCAGGTTCCAGTTTTGAATAGTGGCAGTTTGGAGGCTGTGGTGTGCCCCACAGCACATACTGCTCGTTCCGTCTAGATGCAGCCAGAGGACAAGATCCACTGACAGAAGACCGGAGGGTTGGGATTTTTAATCATCTGTCTCCTTGCCAGTCATAAAACATGAGGTGGAGAGGACTTATGATTGACATGTTAGTGTTCAAAGCTTCATGGGTGAAAATATAGAGGTAGTCCTGTTAGATTCAGAAGCCCAGTGAAACACTACTACCAACTTAGTCAGTTAGCTAATCTGACATCATGAACCATTAATAGTTATGTTTTCTGTTCTATTCTTAGCCAATTGTGCAGTCACCTTACAGTAGTCCTATCTCACCCATATATCTCTCGCTAGAAATGTCCTGTGGAACCATATCAAGTGTCTTAGAGAAGCCAACATATACTGTGTCCACCTTATTTCTTTAGCCACGAATTCTTGTCTTACTGAGCAGGTCAAAGGTTATCTTTCCTTCTATTTTTTATTAGTCCATGTTGATTTTACTGTTCATTTTATTTTCCACAAAGTATGCCCAAAGGAACTACTTCACTTCCCTAATTGAAGCTAAACATTTATTATTATTTTTTTTTCATATTCTATCAGCCTTACTTCCAGTGCTGCAGCCCAAAACATCCTCTCCAAAATGCTGGACAAGAGTGATGCCTAAGGGAATGATGCTGGATTTCTCCACTAAGAATACCTGAGGAAGATGGCCAATTACTTGTGAAGAATTTTGAGATGGTTCAAGAACAGGGGAAAAATTCATCCAGATTAGCCAAAATGGACAGCACTAGTTTATAATTTCTGTCTTTTGCCCAAACAGTTAATACATCAGCCTGAAAATATCACATCTGTGATATATTTCGACAGAAGAACAAAAACTGAGGGCATATGCTCAAATGTCATATTCCAGCCTAAAGGTAGAGAAAGAGGTCTCTAGATGCCCAGAGTTTATCTCACTGTGGTCTTCTATAATAAATGCCTTCCAAGTGACAGAGAATTCAAAGCTGAATGTTGGTTATCAAGTGGGGTATTCTTAAGCAAACACATACAACTAGACTGCATACTGCACACAGTGTATGTAAACTGATTTCCTAGGTGGATGCAATTTCCACTCTAATGTATGCTGAAGTGGGATCAGACTCTCCATCTGCGATTCAACCATGGAAGTTATCCTTGTTTTCCTAGTGGCTGGCTGCTCACTGAGTAGCAAGGACAAAGGAAATTCCGCATTGCTTCATACTGCTAGGAACAGACTTCCTGTAAGATCAATAGTTCAGGCAACTAATTTTAATCTCCTGGCCTAAGCAGGATGCTTTTCTATTTTATTTTATAGCAGGTGGGATGGGGTCAATTTACTACTATCCTCAACCTTTTGGTCTCCTAGATTGAAATGAATGACAAATCAGTTAGTTAGTCTTAACAATCACTGTGATCATTAGAGTCACAACTGCTGTGATCATTAGAGTCACAAAGCCAAGTAGAAAATGAAGTGCAGTAAGTTCAAGCTGCCATTCAGGTACTTTATCTTGCTCATAGCTCCTGAGGCCTATACTGATTATAACAGGCTGAGAGATGGCTTGCTGCAGTCACCCTCTCTGCAGAGAAATGTGACTGCAGTCACCCTTAGAAGACATAATCTGTATGACCCTCTGGTGAATAGGCCACTTATTTATAAGCATCCTATCTTTTCAAGTGATGCTGCTGTGCATCCGGTTTAAACAAGGATTTCCTTTTCTGATATGGAATGTAGTATCTTTGATGAATTTGCACAGGCCCATATAAAGCAGAGGAGGAAATTTCCCTCCCTTCCCCTACCATACATGGAGAGGCTCTTGAGTCCTAGGAACTAAAAATAGTCCAGCGGATAAGTTTAAATTGAGATATTTTGAAGCACTTCTTGCACTGACACAGTGTGATAGCAAGTTAGGAATAGACCACTGTCCTGGTATGTCTGTCTTCTACTAGCAATTGGGATTTTCAGTTTTCAGAAAGGCTGAGCCTTTTTTCCCGTGAGATGACTTAGGATGGGGTGAAAATACAGTGTCCCTTAGAGAGCACAGATGACTGAGAAGAAGTAACCCTGGCTACAAAACCCAAGCCTTTGAGGGTGGGATGAGAAGGACACTGCAGGAGCTATGGGGAAACAAAGAACCCTGTAGTCTGTTTTTCCCTGCAACAAGCTCCCACTTCCTGCTAACCTCTGGAAATTGATTCAGACTTTTTAGCAGGTATTTTCTATCTTGTTATCTCTTCCTTTTCTTCTGCACTGTCCAAGTGGCACATAAATGATCTCAGGAAGAGACATGACTTGGCCTTTTACAGTGATAACAAACTGAGGACCTAAAGATCCCCAGTTTCCCCAGGGATGAATTACCTCTTGAAAGAGAGCAAGTTGTAGTTTTAGTGGGAAGGAAACACTGATAGATCCTGATCTTGGGCTCTTGGTACTTGCTACCACACTGTGTTCTGCTCCCAGAGTCAAGTCCTTGCCTACTGTAAATAAGTGAGCTCCACTTGCTCCCATGTTGCTGTGATGCAAAGCAGGTATCAGACAGCAGGATCACCTCCAGCAATCACCCTGTGATTTGTATCCTCTAAGCAAGGGCAGAGAAAGCAGCTGTGCTTGTCAGGAGTTGGTGGAGTTAATGAAAAAAAATACAGGTACTGGAGAAATGTTAATCAATAAAAACCAAGATAAAATGGATCAGTGACAATCAGCATAAAGACTGATTGCCTATCATGGTACAACTAGGAAGGATGGTGAGGGAGTATGGGAAGCACTTCCTCATTTCCTTGATCTAGAGGGCAGTATACTGTCAGTGCAGATCAGATTTTCTAACAATGTCAGAAAGGAAAAAAATCATTCAGAAAAGGGGAGATGGTGGCTACGTCAACTTGCCTATGGTCTGGGAAGCTCAGAGCTCTGGAAAGCATGCAATGAGGACAAAGGTCTACAAAAGTTCTGGAGATAGTATGTAAAGCATGAAGCTATGGATCTTAAGTTTGAGAAGAACCAAGAGCTGACAGCAGCAGCAGTCTTACTGAGATCCTTGCAGGATCCAGAGCAGTTCCTACTCTTGGTGGTGTGCAAAAGAATTAGGTATCTCTGCTCTTGTACTGGGATTTCAGTTATTCATATAGAATTTTGATGAAATATAGAAATCCTGTACCTGCAATTCTGTTTGCCTGAGATGTAGGGAAAGAGAGGATGGGAAAGAGAGAAAGTCTCTGTAGCTTAAAAATTACAGGGAAAAGTTAGAAAGAATTAAAACAGAGGACAAGAGAAATACCCACAAAATTGGAGAAAACAGAGCAGGCATGAGAAAGTAGCACATTCCAGGAAGAAAAGATGAGGAACCACCTGGGTAACAGTCCCTTTTTCACGTTCTTAGAGTGCAGTGGTTGGAGCCATAATGAAGAAAGCCATGGCAAGGCGAGGAGGGTGTGTTGAGCAAGTGCACTGGGAATATATTTAGATAGTTAGTGCTTCAAAAGGCAGACATCCAATTTGGAATTCAGAATGGTCCTTAAATGTCTACTGTGTATATATTGAGCCTTAGGCTCTCATGACTGATAGTCCAAGTCACTCCCCATACTTAACTCAGATTTTAAAACCTTGCCTAGCTTCTAAACCATGAGCTTGATTTTGCATTCCTCAATTTTGCATTGTGTCCCAGAGCAGGCTACTGTGTGTAGCAGTAGGCAGTGTAAAGGCAGAGAAACAGAGCTTCAAACTGTGCTGTTTCCATGGAGCCTAGAGCAGCTGTAGGAGCTGAAGCACTGCTAGCCCAAACATCCTCACCAAGGCTACGTCTTTCTGGCAAGAGATGCACTACCCTGTGCCTACCATGTCAGACAGCAGCTTCTCTGCAAGCAGCCTCCCATGGAGCCAGTGCAGCTGAGCAGTCCCAAATCGTCCTGTGTTTATACCTGTGTTCATTCCAGGTATAGGTATTCCTTAGCTCTGTTGGCCACGTAATGAAGGTCTTCCATCCCTCTTCTTACTTGCCTCTTTCCTTCACAGTTACTAACTACTGAAACTGACTTTTGTTTTAATGACTGCTGTGCTCCAGCATGATCAGGATGTAGAGTTTTGCCTTCTCATTTACTGCCAAGATCCCTAACCCAAGAAAAGACTAAGTTGGCTGTGTGAGTTGCCACCCATGGCAGAGTAACTCTTATATAAGGACAGCCATGGCCAAACATAAACCAGAAAGGGGGCGAGCAGTGGAGGAGTAATAAGAGAATAAAATATCTCAGTTTGCAATGCTTCTGGGAACCCTAACTTTAGCTGGAAATGCTGTTGCATCACCTCCTGCCATAGGATATTATTTTGCCATCAGAAATACTCTGAATTAAATACATAGCTTTCCTGGGATCCTTCTGTACTTATGCTGTCCATGGAAATAAATTTTGATGTAAATCAATTGCTCAGCCACTGCTAGCACTATCAGGTGTCAGGGAGCAGCTGAACATGCCTTTCTCAACATTCACCTCATGCTTGTACATTATTCAAAGGGGGAAAAAATAGCTTCATCTTCAGGGAGGCTGAAATTGCTACTTTCTTTCTTGTCCTAGGGAAAGTAAGTCCTAGAGACTAGGAAGAAGTAGTACAAGGCAGCAGGTCACTCACACTGCCTAACAGAGCCAGACAAGGGACTCTACCAAGTCTGTCCTACTCTACCAAGTCTGTCCTCTTAATGCTGGGAAGAGCAGTAAGACAGTGCCCTGCCTGATGGAAGGCCAGAGAAATTTAACCCCAAAGTTCTTTACTAACATGTCATCTGAGTCTTCTTCAGCCAAAAGTGTTGAAGAAGCCAACAACCCCCATCCTGTTTCCAGCACACAGAGGTGCTGCAACTGGTTATATAGCTGCAGCTTCTATGAGTGACTCCCAGATTCCAGACCCAGACCCTTTCTCTTATATGTTCCTTGGGTCATCTTAGGTGACACAGACCCAGCTGCAGTAGGCTGAATGTTCCTGCAGGTCTGCTTTGACTGCTTCTTTGAAAGCTAAAGGAGCTAAGCCACTTGACATTTGCAGGAATTAGGATTTGGAGGGAGATTCATCATAAGAAAAGAGCATGAGTGTGTGATAGGATGCAGAGGACTTACTGGCCTGCTTGGCTTTCTCTGCATATGTGGTGGTTAGGTCTTCATCAACTGGATGTTCCACTGGCCCCACCATGGGGATGAGATGGCGTTCTGCTCGGATAGCCTTGGTGGCATGTGGCAGGAGCATTGCCTCTGGAGAAGGCTCCCGTCCCTCTGTTGATGGTGGCCGCAACTGTCCCTCGCTGTCTGAGAACGGAGTCTCTGTGCGGCTGCCAGGCAGGCAGACAATCTCCCTCTTGGCCACCCCACTGGCGCTGGCCACCTCTGCTGCCCCCTGCGCAGCAGCCTCCGGCATGCTCTCATAGCCGCTCTGTTCAGACAGGGACACCTCATCCTGCGCCTCGTCCACCCTGCTCGTGGTGCTGTCAGGTGGGGAGCGTGGGCTCTTCTTGCGAGCCCGGCGGTGCTTCTCCTGGGCCACGTTGTCAGCATCGCTGTCTGTCTCCCCATAGTACGCCTCGCTGTCTGGGGGGGAGGTGAGGCTCTCCAGGTGCCTCTGTGATCTCCGTGGCTGTGAGGGCTGTGTAGTGGCCGGGGCTCCTGCTGGTTCAGAGCTGAGTAACTGTGCTGGGGGGCTGAGCAGGGATGGTGGGGAGTGCACTTGCTGCCCTGGAGAAGGGGAACGCTGCAGCCGTGGGCCTGTCTGGTCCCCACCAACTATCCTGTGGGCAGAAGGGAAAGTGGTGAGTGAGGTCTGGTTTGTGGGGTTAAGTTGGAAGGAAACCCTGACATGTGAGGGAGGGCTATGGACCAAAATATGTCTTTCAGGTGGCACAGACACCTGAAGTGTAGACACCAGGGACAGGCTCATCTCTAACACCAGCTATGTGCTCTCAGCCCGATTTTCTGCTTCACAACTCTATGGAAACCAGGTGTTAAACACTTAAATATCAGAATGCCCTGAGAGCATGAAAATCTCCCAAGCCAGCTTAATCAGCTCCCCAGGCATTTCTCTTGGGGAGATGAATTCCTGCATAGCAAGCATTCCCTAGGACAGTGAGACATCCCCCTCAGCCTGCCACTTCTTCAGCTACCACACTGCATTCCAGTTCCTCCTGCAGCTGGAACAGCACCACGGAGCTGTGTCAGCTCTGTGGATTCTGGCTCACACAAATTGCTTTAGATCAGAGTGGGCTCCAAACAAAGAAGTCAGTGCATGGAAGGAGAACTGGCTGTGCTCGCAGGGAAAGAGCCTGCTCTGCCTTCCCTCTTCTCAAGACTCAGTCTGGATTTCAGCGGCAGTTTGACTCAAGACCATACATATGGAACTGGGAACTTCTTCCTTCCCTTGTCAGCCACTAGGGCTTATTAGACCTATAAAGGAGTCCTAAGTATTTGCCTTCTGAACATGCATGCCAGGAAGGCAGGCAGAGAGCACTGCCTCTCTGAAGCTGGGGAATTCATGACTTGGATCCCAACCTAAACTGTGAAAAATTTATATTCATCTCAAATTTATATTCATCTCAAATGTCCCGCCCTTTGTGGAACCTAAGGGTGGGACAATTTATCTGTCAGTTTAGGTTTTTTTAATACTATTTGCCATTATGAACTCTCACTGGGGAGCAAACTCAAAGTTCCACAAGCAATACAGAGCAATCCTTCCTCTTCTTTAAATACTTGAGCAAATAACTCAAAAGCATTACTGCTTGTAAATCAGTTTCTCTTGTTCTTCACTGTCAGGTCACATGTATCTCCCTCCTTTTCTGAAATACACTTGGTCCAAAGTCCTCCAGCTAGCTCTCCTTTCTGAACAGGACTGTTTGGTGTTTTCTCTGGGAACATATATGTGGAGTGGGAACAGAGATGTGCAGTATGTGATGATTTCCCTACTACTCTGGGATGAAGCCAACTGGTTACATTATTTCCAAGCCATCCAATGTTGGCTCCCAGAGGCTGCAAGGAACCTGCCTTTGTCACTTTGTTAATTCAAAGTGTGCTGATTTGGACCCATTGGAATTTACCCAGGCACCTGTTGGCTGCAGATAGGTTCCAACGGGGTGAGATAAGGCCTTGGCAAGGCACCAGGAGCTATTCTGAACACCTTGTATAGATAGAACTTACTCATCCCACTGAATCACAGCTAGGGTATAGAGTGAGCACATAAGAAGGTGCCAGCGCTTCCCCTGAAGCCAAGGGAGAAGATCCTACATGCTCAGGCTTTTCCTCTCTGAGCACTGCCCATCTCTGCCCCTGCTTTACAGCGTAGCTGTCTGTCCCCACTGCTCACAGTGCTCTGCCTTTTCAGGACTGTGAAAATCACACCTACCAGCCCCCTTTCACCAGAGCCTGTTACTTGCTGAGATGAGCTGCCCTGTGGCATCTGCTTGGTTGGAGCCTAAATAGCTCATTCTTTGCAGCACAGCCCTCACACTGCAAACACTTCCCTCAGCCTGAGGGACAAGGGTGTGTTGGGTTCATTCAGCCCCCGGTCCAGGCACTTCTAGAGAGCAGCACAGGGATAGGGGTAGGGCAAACCATTGAGATGGCTGCATGTTAGCCATGGAGAAGTCCTCCTAGTCCCCCCACCTTGCAGTATGTATAGCAAAACCAAAGGCTTCCTGCTTGCCTTCTTTTTGATAGATGTGGAGAGCTGCTGTGCTGGATGAAGCTGCCCTGCTGTCTGCACTGTCACAGCACTGGCACTTGGGAGCAGGTTACCTTTTCACACGGATGTTGAGCATGCCGTTGGAAGAATCAATGATCTGCATGGCGTTAGCATGGGAAAGGCCAGCACACGACTTTCCATTGATAGACACTAGCACATCGTTTTCCCACAGGCCTCCACGGCATGCTTTGCTTCTCTTTCGGATCTGGAAAAGCAGGAGAGAGAATAGGGATGAAGGAAACAACAGCAGCTATTAGTTCAGTTGCTTGTCTCCTGCTGTCCCTTCTATTACTCTGTCACTGACAGAATAAAATAAGGCCTAAGACTACTGTACTGCCAGGGTGGAGAACTAGTCCTTTTGGATGAGCCCTGGCTCTGGTCTCTGCATTGCTGTTAATTCCAAGGTTCACTCTGCTGAGCATAGGCCTCACGTGATCACCAACCTAGTTCGAGTTCTTCAGTACAGATGAAAGACTCAAGAAAATCTACATGCTCTTCTATTGCTCCCTATCTCTTAAATTGCCTGGGGAGTCTGTGTTTCGGAGAAGGAACAAAACCTCTTTCCAGACTATGCCTGTGCAGGACTGTGTATCCTTCTGCATGCCCCTGCTGTGCTTCCTTGGTATGATCCCTGGCACTCATGAAGAGCTCCTGCAGGGACCATCCTTATGGAAGCTGACACTGGGGAGAGATGGTGGCTCTGTCATGAAAGAGGCACTTCTGCTGTTAAGCATTCCTGCTCCAATGGCTTTGGCCAGTATATTTCTGGACATCTGCATCAGGCTGTATGGTGTTCTGTTACACAAGTGTAAACTTGGAATAAATCTCTTGCCTTAACAGGAGTTGGGCAAGATATGCATTGCTATATCTGAGAATGGAGTCACAGTTTCTACTTCAAAGCTAGTTGGTAGATCTGGCCTCTCATGGCCATCTTACACCAAGACTTTCCTCTCCTTTTTTTTTTCATCAAGTTAAACTTCTTACAACCTTGTAAGAAAGCAAGCAAGCAAACCACATGCCCACTCAGCCAAAAACCACAGACCTTTCCCATATAGGCAAGCAATGGAGTTAGTCTTGAAGGACAGCTTGGGCACCCATAATGAACTCATTTTACTCATGAAAGAATAGCCCAGAAAAAACATCAAGGTAGTTTTACGAGGTAGTAATGCATGGGATTTGTAGATGCTTCTAGAATATTTCTTCAGATCTGGCTGTTAAGTGAGAGACAAATCAGTGCACAGCTATTTAACAGAGAATGCAGTGAAAAAATGAGGCAGATCCTGCAGAGAGGTAATACACAGCAGAGCACCTTCTCCCATATCTTACAGCCTTGTGTTTGAGCAACCAGACTCAGTCATTTTGCCTGCACACCCATGGCAGCCCTAGGAAAGAGAAGTGGATGTGAGAGGATTGCTGCCCTGTCATTGCTCTTGCAAAGGCAGTACGGGAGCAGGAAAAGAGAGAGCTGCAGCTCTAAGGAGGTACCATATCATGGTTGGCTGGGCTTAGAGCCCAGGCCCTCTGCACCTATGGGGTGTGCATGCACCCAAGGCTAAACCCTGCTGGCCCATGTTGAGCAGGCAAGAGCAGCACTCCTCCCAGGTCAGCCTGGCAGCAGGACTGAGAGGTGCTTGGGAAGAAGATGGAAAGAGGAGGGCTATGCCTCAAGTTGTTTTTGTGTTCACTGGCACTTTGTCACTCTTGTAGCCTTTCCAGCTTGACCCCAGATTTTGCCTGCATGCTTAAAATAGGGCCTGGCTCATGCCAGCTGCCACATCCATCAGCCTCTGTCATTTTAGTCCTTTATCTCCCTCCTTGTTATTACAAGCCTGGAATGAGAAATGTGGGTCTGTAATGAACTGCTGAAGAATCACATTTCTGCTGTTACAATATAAATGCTGCTTCCTGATACTCCCTCCAGGTGCAGCTGTTAACTGGGAAGAGAGATCAGACACATTTCCAGTGCTCCCTACTGACACAGCAGCTAAAGAAGAGAGGAAGTTGAAGAGAAGTTAGAAGGAGGGTCTCCTGGTATTCCCCAAAAGGCCAACTGCTGTTCCATGACCAGGTGCTTGGTGCTTAGCACTGGACAAGAACACACTCACTGAGTATTTCTCCCGATAATGGAGCGAGGGGGTTGGGGATTAAAGGCTGTCAGCAGGTGCTCAGAGCATTACTCACATCTCATTGTATTCCTCCATGCTCACTGAAACCAACTGGATGTAGGCCAGCCAGGGCAGCAACAGCAAGCTTCCTGCAATCTTCTGGTCCCACAGTGTCGCAAGGCCTTGCAGGCAAGGAAGGATTCCCAGGCAGGGAGGATCAAGCTGTGCTCCCAACACTGCCTGCTGCTGTTTTGGGTACCTTTATATTTGAGTAGGCTGGTGGGACAAAAGCAGTCCCACGTGGGCTGAGCATCACAAGCAGGCAAAGCATTTCTCTCATGATTAAGTGAGGATGCTGGCTCTGGCTTGGTCTGTGCTCAGATTTTACCACAGACCTTGAAAGCCCACACTAAAGCAACTATTGGTACTTCAGTGCTGTTGCAAGAGTCTGCAAACTAGCTCTACAGTCCAGGAGGAACTTCTCCCTGTCTCCATTCCTCTCTGGGAAAACAGAACTAGGTCTCTTCCAGTGCAGGAAGAGAGACCTACAGAGTCTGGAAATAACATATGTTTCTTGCTTAGCCTCCCACAGGTTTATAAATCCTTTCTGGAATTTTATGAATTTGCTTCCTGGTGTCAGTAGGAAACAAACTACATCTGCAGCTTCATTTTTATGCCAAATTCCTACCCCAGTGATTTGCCAGGAAGGAAGGGAAAGGGGTTAAAGGCAGAAGAGGATTACACAGGGAGAGCATGAAGAAAGCACTTCATACAGAAAGGACAGGACAGGACTTAATCCACAACCATGACAGCAGGGTGCAGAGTGCCAAAGGCTGCAGAGCCTCTGGACAGAGACCAGCACAAGCCTGCCAGATTTCATGTGATTGCCAGCCCAGTGCTGTGGAGACTTTAATGACAGCTCATAGCCTGCACACTTCACTCACAGCGAGGGCAGCACTGAGCCTTTGAGAGCCCAGGAAAGGCAGGCTCGCTGCCCATCCTGAAGGTTAGGCTGCCCTCAGGCTCAGCCACTTGCTCCCCATATCCACAAGATGCCCTCTCCTGGGCACCCAGTGAGCCACATGAAGTGCCACTAAAAGGAACTTCTGCGTAGGCTGCAGACAGGTTGGACAGCTCTTCTGAAGAGATGGGAAAGGCTGGAAAAAGCAGTGTTTCAGAGAAAACCTCTCTGCTTCTTGTAGCAGATATCTGGATACCTTTCTTGTGCAAATGAGAAGCAGCACTGATGGACTCTGACAAATGGTCAAAGCCGGCCCCAGACCTGGCTCTGGGGGATTGCACTGACTCATCTTCTAACACATACTGGCAAGGACTGATCTCTCCTTTTGTATGGGGAGCCCCACAAATTCTGTGACCCGCTTGATAACTAATGGTCTGCTACACACTCTACTCTGTGCTTCAGTGGACACACTCTCCCATGGCATACTTTGACTCATGAGAGGAATATCCTGTTTTGCTTTCAGATGGGTTTAGGAAATCCCAATTTCAGAGTCTTACTGATTTATGCTACTGGAAATACAAACGAGTGTGGAAAACTAGAACACATTTACTCAGAAAATTGTCTGTTTCCCTGCCCTCTCAGCAGGACCTCTGTAGTGACAAAAGAGCTCGTTAGGTAGGTTTGGGTGTCTACAGCACCCAGGTACCTGCACATACATATATGTGTTTTCTTTCATTGCTTTACCCATTCCCTCTCATTGATCATGTTCAACGAGACAGAAGCAACCAAGGGGAAAAAAAGCAAATAAGTGAAGGTGACAGTAGAGGAGGAAAGGAATAAGAAAAGGTATTGAAGGGAAGGCCAGTGCTAGAAGAGCCAGGGTTGGGATCAGGGTTTAACAGTACAGTACAAGTTTCCTTGTACAGCCCTAGGGAGACAAAAGGACATGCTGACTATTGGATGTGTCTTGGGGAATTCAGTCTGGCTTTCAGGAGCAGAATGCAAGACAGGAGAGGGTCAGATGCCACTTGGCAGCATCTGTCCTTCAGTAGGGACTATATTTAGACAATGGTATGTGGGGGCTGAACACACACTGGGATGCTAAGAATAGAGTAGTCCTGATAGTAACTCAGTGGCTTCACATCTTGCCTAAGTAAAGCCCAGAGAACTTGTCTTGAAACTTTGCAACCATCCTCCCTGCTGGCCAGCACTTCTTCTTCATAAGAAAATAGCCGGTGGGTAAATAGAAATGGTTTGCAGTGCCTCTCAGAAATAACCTGTAATAGACTCATGTAATCTTTCCCCATACTTCCCCAAGGCACTTCTCACCTCCTCTCATCAGGAGAGCTCAGCCTATGAGGTAGAAAGACAAATTACATTACCAGTCTTCCCCCTAATCTCCTAAAATCTTTCCAGCAGCAACCTAGCAAACTCAGTCCAAGCCACAGTTGTATACTGGATACAATTCATCTTCCCATCCAATGCCCTTACACACTCTGATTGCATCTCTTAACACACAGCTTCTCCTCTTCCCCCAGCAGCTACAATGCCATGGGGTCCAACACTCCACGGCAACCTGGCAGTATTTAAATTTCATTCCGAGCCTTATGTGAAATGTAATCCTGTCACAGGGTTCACATGGAGAGGTAAGAACTACCCTGTTGTAGTATAAAGCATTACCAAAAGGGAATGACTCAGGTGGGAGCCAACCACTGTTTGGATCTGCTCCTCCTGGAAATTCCTGCTCAGCTGAACCACAAATGCAGCAGTTGTTAGATGTAAAAGCAGAAACAAACACCCTTCCTCTCTAATTCTTTCTGAACATCTGTATTGCCATCATTTTTGTTACTGCAGCCATTTGGTATTCCTCCAAGACCAGGGCTTAATTTTCACTTGTGCAAGGAAGGATATCCCTGTGGCTGAAGTGTGTAGATCATTGACATTCAGGAGACCTGGATGATTTTTTGCGCCATTTAGCTATAAAAGGCAGGAGCATGAAAATCAGGACATTTTTCAACAACTTTTCTTTATCTCAGTTGCCCACCTGAACAGAGAGATCCAGGGAGATACTTTTTTATGCCTTTTCTACTAAGGAGTAAATAACACCACATCCTCATGGTAATGCTGTATTTTTATTGGAAGTTATTTTATAGGATTTTTACTCTAATACACTATAATTACACTAAACATTACAATTACACTTATTTATTAGTTCAAATAATTTCCAGATGAAACCTTGTGTTTCTTTTTAAGAGGTGACACTGGATGACTTGCCTTTTGGTCAAGTAGGTCCAGTGTCTCTGCAGACCTTTTTCACATGGCATCCTTGGTGAAGCTTAATTGGGGAGTCTTTATATAGAGAAAGAGGGGAGAAAACATATACTTTGTAGGACAAACACAGCAATGAAGAGTGGGGTTTGGAAATGGAAATGGAAAGAAAGTTGAGTGGCAGGACAGACTGGTGGCTTTAGCACTGAGAGTTGGTAGTGGCAGAGGATGTTGGTGCTGGCCAATCCATGCAGGACATACCACACTACTGTAAAATGTTCCTGCCCAGAGTGTACTGGTGGGGGAGATATTGCCATGGAGTGTGGGAAAGAGAGAACAACTTCCTGTATGCACTATGCTTAATTCTGATTTGTACCAGGGGATACAACCTGAGACAAAACAAATGCAAGCAATCAGGAGGTGTTGGTATTATCACTGTTGGTTTTCTCTCACTGAAATCAAGTGTCTTAAAAAGAAACAAGTGCTTTAAAATTTTTCTTGTGATAATACAAGAGGAGGATGAGAAACACAACCTCAAATAATCCACCTTCTTTGCCTAAGCAAAAGGTTAGCAAGGTCTCATCACTGGAAGCAAGTTTTTAGCCAGAGGTGGCTGCAGGTAGATAAAAAGAGGCTTTATCTCCACAGGTTTTTGCTACTTGATAGTAGCTGAGGTAGGGAGGTTAGCTGAAAAGTGAGTGAAGTATAATACCAATGACAAAGAATGCCCCATGTATTGGAATAGATACTAAAAGTACTTGACAAGTGTTTTATCCTTAACAGAGTAAACAGCAGAATCTCAAGCGTTTTTATATGAACCAAGGACCCAGAAACAAGATATATTTGTCAAAAGTAAGAGTAGCAGCTCCCACCTCTAGGTGCTGTGCGAAAAGCAACTCAGTGTTCAGTAAAAACGTGCTTATACATCCCATGTAGGTCCTTTTTCTAGAGGCTCGGCCTGGATCGTTTTGACATAAAAGATTCTAGAATCAAAACTTAAGGGAATTAGAGCTCATAAGCAAGTCTAGCTTCCAAAATGTCTCTTTACAGGAATAAACACTGAACTGGGTCAAAAGGAGTCAAAGAGTCTTAAGCACAGACCAGAGTTACCCAGAGACATGGCTTCAGTCCCCCAGAATAAGGTGTTCTCAACCTCAGCCCTGCATGCTGACATAGTACTCTGAAGGGCAGTGAGCACATGCAAGGTCTGAATAAAACCTTTCTCAAAAGAGAGGGCTCTTCTCAGCTACTACTAATTGTTGAACAGTGGCAGTCTAAGTATAATACGCCTCCACAGTATTTATGCTGTGAGATGACAAATTAGAAGAAGGTATTTCTAATATTATTTTGATAGAATGAGGATCACTCATGTTTGCAAAACATGTTTGCAAAAAAATATTGGACACAGCATTTGTAATACGTATTGCAAGTGTATGTTACTGCACCAAAACACAACACTCACTAACCCAAAGAATTATGGAAGGGCCTGAGGATGATAAGCACCATTGTTCTGCAGCAGCAAGGACAGGATCAGACACAGGTCTGGATTAGAGAAGGACCCCATTCGCCTGAAGGATCCAGGGTACTTTGGTACAGAAACCTTGCAGCATCTTTGTAGTCATCTTGTAGTTACGAATGTACATCAAAAACCAGGCTCAGCTTCTACAGATGTATTCAGTAATTCTAGCCAGTAGCAGGCTAGCAAATGAACCTGGGGTCTGGACCACAACTCCCTGCAGCATTAAACTGTTGAAATGATCCTTGGCACATTCTTTGGCTCAGACCAGCTAATGCTGTCCAGAGCAATTTTAAGGCACAGTTTGGGAGCTAGAACAGACCATTCTCAGAGCCACAGCCTGTGGGCATGCAGCTTGCTTGAGAGAATAGGAAAGGTTAGTTGCTGGGCTTCATTACATTCTGTAGCAGCTGGCAAAAGTGCCAGAGAATGGTTCCAGGTACATTTAATGCATCAGGCATAGATGTAGCATGTATGGCTTCACTGCAATCTCTGACAGTCATCAAGAGAGTCTTCCAGGACTCCTGCCTGCTAATGGACAAACACAACATAAAGGCGACACTGGCCAGGTTCTTTGTATCTGTATGAGCTTTTCTAGCAGTGCCCTTCACAAAGAAGTCTCATACAACTGGTGGAAGCAAAAAGCATGGAGCAGCACAGCTGTGGTCACATGGCAGAAGAGAACGCGTTTATGACAATAATGTGTGAAAGGCCAGAGGCAAACATCACCCTTTGTCCTAGGCATGATTGCCTCATGGCCTTTCCAGGGCAGGTAGGAAGCAAAAAAAACCCCAAAAACCAAAACAAAACGCACAGAATAAACTGTTTTGGGCAGTGAGAAAGAAATAGTTTAACAAATCATTAAGGATTATCTGAGAGTAAACATAGTGTATAAATCAAGATTCTAATAATTAAGGAAATGGTATAACCACCAATGCAGTCCATCCACACAATCTGTTTTCTCTACTTGTTTCAAGAGAGATTTTCCCATGTAAGGTGCTTCCCGTGAAAGTAGCTCCAAGCGGCAGTGAGGCACGAGGAATTGTGAACTAAATCAATAACTGATATAATCAGCTATGGTCATTTGTGGTCATGACAATTAAGGCTTTCTGTTTAGATCACCTTCTTATTATTGTCCTGAAGGTCCTGTCCCTCCATCTCTGCTGAGAAGGAAGAGAAGAGCTCCCCTTCCAAACTCATTGCTGTCCCAGCACTATGCAGAACTTGCAGCTTCTCCCTCAGACAGCAGCCCTGGAGCCCCCCACATTTTCCTGGCTGGTGGTGACTGCTGATCCCAGCTGCTCCTTGGAAAGTTCCACCAGCACTGCAGCATGTGCTCCGTCACCAACAGCCAAGGGTAGCACCTGCCTAAGTGCCGACAGGCCATAAAACATGTCCAGCAGCACTCCCAAAGCAGCTTGAGGCACTCCTCCCACAGTGCTGGCAGGCACATTCAGCCCTCCAAAACCAGCATTAGACTAGGCCACCAGCAGTGCTTTTTTTAGGTGAAAGTAAACATTTGTACAACAGAAAAAGAACAGCTTGCCCACTGAAAAGGGGAGAGGAAGAGAAAGTCCTTGCAAATCTGGAAGTCATTAAACCTATTTGGACTAGACCTGGCACCTCCAGCAGGAATGATGTCACATGAGCAAAGGACAGAGAAGCCAGGTTTTAGGTCACAGGGACCGGTGACACGACATACAGGCAGCAAGGATATCTGGCAGAGGAGACAGTAGAAACAGTGAAATAGCACAGAAACATACAGGAGAAAGTGGGGATGTGTGAGAAAGCAGTAAAAAGGAGGTTGTGATGAACTGCCCTTAAACAACAAAACAATCTTTGGTTTTAGAACCTATACAATCCTATGTCACTGCTTCCCCCAACAATTCATTCCATTGCTGCAGAATATTTGTAGAGAACGAAACCAACTAAAAAGAGTCTCTTGAGTTACTAGGGCTAATCCCTCATTGTTTTCAGAGGCCATGTTGTTTACTCCAGTTAATAAACTGATTCAAAATGTTTTCAGCTCTTTTTCTAGATTGGAAAGTTGTTGGTGAACATTTCTGGTTAGCTGTTCTTTGCACATTTGTTCAGTAGCAATGCTGTCCCCTGTATTTGAATAGTGCGGCTGGTATTTGCTCAACATCTATTTGCAGGCAGGAATCATATCTTTTAACATTTTGCTAGGTGAAAGAAGCCTTCTCTCCTCCCCTCCTTTTCTATAGCTGCTCTACCCTACATTCATTTTCCTTGGAAATGGCTGACTCCATAAGCGTTGTACTTCCAGTTAATTCCCCTTTGTGCATTAGACAGTAACATCCATGTTCTTCCTATCTCAGTTAGACAAGGCTACCCGAGGCTCATTTGTTTATGTTTACATTTTTTTCAGAGATTCATCATTTTTCTGGCTTATTATTAGTGATGCACTAATATGCCCAGTGTAGTCTTCTATCAGTACCTGCTGGAAAGACTCCAGTTTTCTCTGTCAGTATTATTTGTGCAGGAGGTGTAAGTGCTTTCCTGGCTTTGTATTGCAAGTAACCGGGTTTCCCCCTCATTGAATAAATCTTGCTTTGTAGCAGGATCCCTAAAGGCAGGTTTGTATGCCCTTGCATCATCCTAAAGCTGCCCTGTTCATCTTAGTAAAAACAATTTCCATAATATAGCTTCACATTAGGTTTCTACTTTGGTTGATTGTGGGCTTAGTGCTTACAACTTTTCTCAGACTATTTATTTTACATCTTGTTTTGTTTCAAGTGCATTCAATGCACATATCCTTTCTGCAAAGAAATTCTCAAGGAACCTGATGGTATTGTTCTCTCTTACTCTCTTGTCAGAATGGGTGAGCCTTCTCCCCATTTATAGCTACATCTCAGGACCATGCACTTACCCTCAGCCTCTCTAAAATAAAAATCTTGCCATGTATGGATCCTTTTTGTTTCTTGTGTTTATATTTGTTTCCTTTCCTGACGACTGTTTCTGGTAAAAGATTTCTTGTCTTGCATTGCCATGTGCACCACAGCTACTGAGCTGTACCAAATCAGCTTTATTTTGGTGAAGGGTAGTGTAAAATCCCACTATACTTCACCTGTGTCATTAGGTAAGCATTTCAATATGCATTAGGTATCACAATAAGCCAATACAAGCCCACAATAGATCTTCCTTTGCTTTTTGTGTTCTTTAGCCTTTACTTCTGCCTTTATTTGCTTCTCTAGTTCTCAATATTCCAATCCTTTCTAATTTCTGCAGAATGATTCATGTCCTCTGTTGATGTTTGATCGTGCTGTATCTGCCTGCTGAGCATAACAACGCCTGCTTTTCCTTCAGCTTCTTGCTGAGTTGGTATTTTAATACGTACAACCATAACATAAAAATCGTCTATTCTTTCACCCTGAGGGCTCCCCAAGCACTTACAAATTTTCTTCTGTTTCTTCTTTTGTCTTACTCTCTACTCTTATTGAATCTGTTTCTGTGAGACTGCATCATTAATAGTACCCCTTTCATAAACACATCAGTACATCAGTCTTCAGATTCATATTAGACAGTTTACTACCTGGACACTGCAAATGATTGTTTGGGTGGAACAAGATAGTCAGTACATGTTCCTGTAGGCGAGTTTAAGATGAAATGACTAGAATTTACAGTTACAGATCCAGAACCATATAATCAGTTGGTGTTAACACTAGCATTTATTTAAGATTTTACCTCAACAGCAATGTTCTGATCCCAAGGCAGGTTTGGCTCCATAATGAACCCAAATTTAGTTATCATAGAATCGTAAAATGGCTTGGGTTAGAAAGGATCTTGAAGATCATCTTGTTCAATCCCTTGCCATTGGCTCAGGGCCCCATCCAGCCTGACCCTGAACACTTTCAAGGATTAGGCATCCACAACTTCCCTGGGGAACCTGTTCCAGTGCCTCACTACCCTCTGAGTAAAGAATGTCTTCCTAAAATCTAATCTAAATACTTCCTTTTTTTAAAAAATCGTCCCTCCTTGTCCTATCACTATCTACTTGTCTAAAAAGTAGCTCTGTTGGCTCATGTCCAGTTCTGTGTGACCTCGGGCACTGTCCACAAGGTATATAATTCCAGCACCTTGCTCTGAGTGCGTCCCTGAACCCATAACCCACAGGGAATTTTTGGATGGCACAGAAGCTCTGTGGCAGCTGGATCCAGCATGTGGAGATACAGCTGCTTTTCTATCCCCTTGTGTTAGCAGGACTGAGGTTTAGAACTGATCCCTTGCTTGGAGAAACAGTATAAACTACACACCACAAACTACTGTATCCTTTCAGTCTAGAAAAATGGCTTCACACCCCACTTCCAATATGTTCATGTACTTTATTTAGTTGTGGCCAGTTTACTAGGAAAGATGAGTTAAAATGCACAGCTCACTGTACATCAGGAGTTAGCTGCAATAAAAAAGGCCAATCATTTAAGCCATCATTGTGAATAGCTTATGAGAGAACAACCAATTAGATGCTCACCAATGTATTTGAAAAAAAATCAAACAAAAAAAAAAGGCAAAAAAAAAGGCATGTAGTCAGTCTGAAGAACTTTCAGGAGAACAACAAAAAAAAAAGATATCAAGAACAGCAATTAGAGACTGATCTTTTTGTCACCTCCATATAGAGAAACAATAAAAACACGATGGTGATGTAGACTTTAAAAAGGATAAAGGCAAGAAGACTGTGTGACTGTAAATTGATCGTGTAAGATGAGGAACTGTGCAGGGCTTTGTAATAGAGCAAGAACGGCTCAANCGAGCCGGAAGGGACCCACAGGATCATCCAGCCCTACACCCCACAACTAGATTTCCCAAATTGGATTTCATTGCTTGTTCATCGAGAAAGTTACACAATCTGATTTACCATCCAAGGGTAAGCATCTTTCCTTAGCATTGCTACTATTGCTTTTATAGTGGAGAAGTTGAAAATGTCTAAAATGACAGCACTGGAATGCCTGATGCACCATCTGTATCCACTCAGTTATCTCCTGGCACCTACCAGCTATTCATGCCTGTATGTTCTATCACATGACTCCTGTGGTTCATTCTCTTCTAAGCAGTTTACATTCAGGTATGATCTTACTGAGCTTCTGGTAAGGATCTACAAATCCTTTCTTTAGAGAGCGTTTTCTTTAAGGCCGTGAGGATGTATGGTCACTGCCATCAAACTCTGGACAATAGACAAAAATAAACTCAAAGTCCTGCTTGCAGAATGATGCGTATTTTCAGCCTCCAATGCATTTGTATAATTCATATTTTCCATAATTATTTTTAATGCAGTATCCAAGCATTGTAAAACTATGTATGTATACATATTTGTATCACTATAGTTAAAGTACAACACTCAATTCTGGGTGAGAGCTGCTTCTAGTTAATACCTTCCTGGAAGTGCTAGTAATCCTTGAGCAATATTCCATTCACCTCAAGGTGCAACACAGCCTGTGCAGTGATTAGTTCTTGCCACTGTTCAATCCTGAGTAATCTTTATAGACACTCAGAATCTCCTCCCTCTTCAGTCCCAGTTTTTTGTCTACTGAGAAAAAACAGGAATCAAAATAATATTAAACCCTACAGAGTTTACATGACTGCTGAAAATCCCATTTCTCTAACAGCCACCGATGCCAGACACCTGTTTCAAAGGTATTGATTCTTTCTTTTCAGCACCTGAAGCTCTATGAGTATGTGCAGAAGTTGCTTTTCTGTAAGAAACATTCACTTCAGGGCCAAGCTATGGGATTCCAAACCATTTGGCAGAAGTTACAAACACTCTGTGAACCAGTGTGAGCCAAATGACACAGAATGTTTCATTTCAAAATTCATCTGCTTAAGGAAACAGAAGGAGCTGGGCATAGCATTTTTTCATTCCTGCTGGAAGGTGCCTTCCAGGGAGACATCCCAACATATCATTGTGCCAAGGCTAATGCAGCTGTTACAAGCTTAATAAAAGGGGCCATTTTTTCCTAGTTTTTAAGCTATTCAGTAGTACTTATGAATAGAGAATAGTAACAGCTGTTTATCAAAAGCTGTGCAAATCAAGATTCATGTTTATTCCTTTTTTATTATTTCATCTCTCATTCAAACAAGTGTTTCATTCTTGAAACTGTATCAATATTTGCTGCTTAGAGCATCAATTCAGACAGGATTGAGAAACTTTCACCAACAGAAGAGACACTAAGAAATGTGCATCTGTTTTGAAAGCTGGAATATAGTGAATAGCTGGAGTATAGCTGGAATAGTGAAGAATTAGGGGCAGGTGAATTGCTTTGATTTAAATTACTTTTTCCTTAGTTGTACGCCTTACACAAGTATGGAAGCTGCCATATTTGAGCCATTTCCCCTGCATTATCACTATGGTTATAGCTCTGCTGACAACTAGGGAGACAGACAGATTATAAAGTGTCTGAGCTGTGCAGACCTGCACTGAGGCAAGTCTTCTCCTGACACTTGTCTCTGCCTCAATAACATCTTTCAGGACTCACACCCCACCCCACACGCGGCTTGAACACACCACCCGTTTTCCTTTTAGATCTGCTACCATAGTAAGGAGTTCCTACACTCCTTAACAGTAGTGAAAGATGCCCAACTCCGTAGGGATATCTGAGTTGGGCAGAACAACTTTGCTCTCACCATTCTCAAGGTCCTACCTTTGACACTTGAAGGGGTCTTTTCTGCTCTGAACCCCCCTGCAGGCGGAAACCCCAGGGGGCTCCTCCAGACAAAGTGATGAGCATTTCTTCTTCAGCTCCCATGGTTTCTATGCTTTAGATAGTCTGTCTTCCCAACTTCAAAATGGAGTCCAGTTCTTAACAGGCAGTATCTTCTACTCCCATCTTCACAATTCACACCACCACTCTCCAGTCCTCCAAAAGGCCCTCTGCTTACTTTCTCCTTGAAATTCACACACACACAAGAGAGTTGAGACTGTCAAGCCCAGCCTTCACTGCTCTTCTGGACTCTCAGCTGCTGCTCTGCCTATGATTAGACATTTGATTCTGCCCTTGGTAAGGGGCCAGAGTTGTTCTACACACGTGTCATGTCAATCTCACCCTCTGTGCCCCCCCACCCCCCCATACACGATGGATCTCTCACAGGAGGTGGCTGAAAATAGCGCACCTCCTGTCTCTCCAGAGCTTTGTCTGACACTTTTAAAGCTGGAAATAAAACTTAAAACTTAAGAAGTACATATTTCAGTAAAAATTTTATTTCCACTTCTCTGCATTCAGGATTCATTAGTGTGAGTTTCAGGCAAGGACAGTCACAAACTTGTACAAGATCAGGCAATAGCACGTGACCCTAAGAAATTTAACAAAAACAGCTCACAAGTGATATGCTCTCCACTTGTGTATTTTCCACGCAGTGTTACTAACTACACAGTAACACTGTGTGTCTGCCCTGAAAGCCACAGGCAGACTATACATGTACTGTGCTCCCTCTGCAAGCAGCTTGCTGCTCTCTGACATCCCCTACATCCACTCGTAATATTAGACACTGGGACCAGAATAGCTGGGATTATCTACACAGACAGGATTCAAACAGTTCTGTGCAGAGCCCTGCTTACATAGACTCAATGGCCAAGAGAACAGCTTTGCACCCAGATCATAGAATAGTTTGGGTTGGAAGAAACATTTAAAGATCATCTAGTCCAACCCCCCTGCAATGAACAGGGACATTTTCAACTAGATCATGTTGCACAGAGCCCCGTCCAACATCTTGTTTCCAGGGCACCTGCCACTTCTCTGGGCAACCTGTTCCAGTGTTTCACCACACTCATTGTAAAACATGTATTCCTTATATATAGTCTAAATCTATGCTCTTTCAGTCTAAAACCATTTCCCCTGGTCGTCTCACAAGCCCCACTAAAAAGAAGTCAGCCTTCACCTTTTTTATAAACTCCCTTTAAGTACTGAAAGGCCACAATAAGGTCTCCTCAGAGCCTTCTTCAGGCTGAACAGCACCAACTTTCTCAGCCTTCCTTCATAGGAGAGGCCTTCACCCCTCTGATCATTTCATGGCCTTCCTCTGAACCTACTCCAATGGGTTTATGTGTTTCCTGTGCACAGGACCCCAGAGCTGGACATGGGACTCCAAGTGGGGTCTCACTAAAGCTGAGTCAAGTCCTGCAGTGCTTTTTCTTAGGATCAGGACAGACAAGACATTCTGGCTCTCCCAAGAAAGAGATTTATAGAATAATTAAAATCCATGTTCCCCCTTTGCTACAGGGTTTAAAACATAATTTTCTGTTAAGATCCTGAGGACAAGCTTACCCCTTCCTTATTCTGCTTGTGCTTAGCTCTCAGTGACTAACAAACATCTCACAGATCTCTGTGACAAACTAACATGCAGAGGATGTAGTTTTGTTGTGACACTATTGTTTGGTTGACTACTCAATTGCCAGTAGCACACCACCACCCATCCAGTGCCATTGCATGGTGCTGGTGAGCACACATCAACACAATCACAGAATAAAAGAATCATCAGGGTTGGAAGAGACCTTTAAGATCATCAAGTCCAACCATCACCCCAGCACTACCACTGTAACCCCTAAACCACATCACCTCCAGATCACCTCCAGGAATGGTGACTCCACCACCTCCCAGGCATTCCAGTGCCTGACCACCCTAACAGTGGAAAAAACCTCTAATATCTGATCCGAATCTCTCCTGTCTCAGCGTCAGGCCGTTTCCTCTTGTCCTCTCCCTGCAGGCACACTACAAGAGACTGCAGCCTCTTTCAGGTGGTTGCAGAGCCACGATCCTCCCCTGAGCCTCCTATTCACAAGAGTAAATAAATCCAGCTCTCTCAGCCGCTCATCTTAATACATGTTTTCTGGACATCTCACTGGCCTTGTAGCCCTTCCCTGGACACACTCCAGCCCCTCAATGTCCTTTACGAAGAGGACAAGAACTGAACACAGTCATCGACATGCGGCCTCACCAGCGCCGAGCGCAGGGGGGAGATCACTTCCCCAGTCCCGCTGTTACTCGGCAGTGAACAACTCAGCGCATGCAGCCGCACAACCGGCCCCGGTGGCCCGGCCGCCGGCGGAACACGCGGCCAGGGCAGGGCAGG
>WEKX01017091.1:19836-43935 GCA_013390025.1 Pitta sordida | reverse complement strand
AAAAAAAAAAAGGTAGGAAACCATCTCTCTGCCTCTTCATAAAGTTCTCTCTCTCTCACGAGAGAAAAAGCCTTTCATGACCCTTTCCCAGCATGAGTCCTCCGGACCCAAGGGGCAACAGCTATTCCATTCTCTGTTGCCCGAGAGACACAGCACAGAATGCAGTCTTTTAAGCATTGGCTGCGCTGCTTCATTTTGTGAGCCCATCCCAAAGTACATAGATCAGATCCTCCCATAGTGCAACTCTGTCACAAAGCATCTGTCCAAAGGATCTCTGCCGTCTCTGCTGAACTCTGCTCCAGCTAAGTGTGTGTGAGCTCGAGGACTATCTGCAGCTTCTCAGCATGGTCCTCCATGTACAGCGTGGCCTCAGGTGTATTCTGCACCTCTGGTTTCTCTCTCTCTATTCCATAGGTTTGCAGGCAGACAGTCTGCTTCACTATGGTCCATTCCACAAGCAGCAGCGAGACACCTGGAACCCTTCCTACCCCTCCTCTGACTGGCCTGGCCCTGGTGCCTTCATGGGTGCTCAACCTGTCACAGGCTCTGATCTGACCATCTTCTTTGCTGTTTCTCTACTTTTTTTTTCTCCTTTCTTAAATATGTTGTCACTGAGGCACCTCTATCTGCTTCTGATCTTGAATCCTTGGGAGTGGCAGAGGCTCAGGCAGCAGCTGTTAGGCCCCATCGCTGCCAGAGTGAAAAAAACACATTCCAACCAGGACATTCTGACAATTCATAATACATCAGGCACTATGAAATACATCTGGCTCTTCTGTAGGAATACTGCCTCTTCCAGCTGTTAACCTGGATTTTGATTATTTTGATTATTCAGTTGGTCAGAAAAGACTGAAAATGCAGTGAGAGATGAACTTGGTATCTGTGAGACCACAGAATAACAATTTCTGTTCTAATTACACATGACTTGTTGAAGTTTAGTATTTCCTTGCAAATCTTCCCTCAGAAGACTTAATTCTGAAAATGTTCCCAATACAGTTTCCTTCCAGATGTTCCTTTATTTCAGGAAATCTCATGAAATATGAAAGAGAAGATATATTTCATGTTCAGCCTTGCACTTAAGAGAAAAGGAAGGATGCATAGTTCATAGCATGTGCCTCATTAAATGTCTTTTAACAAACTGGAACTTCTTCAAAATTACCAGATTTTTACTTTGATTATTTCTAAATAATAAGTTACTATGGATGTGAGTCTAAGGCTGTGAAAAGTAGAAAGGCTTCTTACCATGTCCAGTGAGTTTTTATTCTAGCTTCTACTTTCCCACTGGGCAAACACTGATCGTTAAGGCCAGATCAATAGTGGAAACATACTTGCAGTTGGTCAGGTAACAGCTACTTGGCAAAATATGTTTGTAGCGGTGTTTCACTAAAATACAGTGCTGTTGCTTAGAAACCCCATTACAACAAACTTAAGATATTTTGACATTTTTCAGTTGCTCTTGCTCTTGACACATTAAGTTTTAAGGTTAGTTTTCAATTTGAATTTGGGACTGAGGAACACATAGGAAACTTTAATGTTTCAACAGTGTTACAAATCTTTAATGGACATTTTATGAAGATACATTTTGTCTGGGGATCACCAAGCAGTCTTGTTTAGTCTACTTCTCGTACTAAACATTCTTCTTGTAATACCAATACATTTTCTACCCTGAGACATCTCTTCCACCGTCAGTACACACCAAAATACCAAAGAAAAAAAGAATAGAGTGAAAAGAGCCAATAAAAATTTTCTGATGAACAGGTGAAAAATATATGGTTGCAGAATCTTATTTTAAGCCAACTTAATATACCATTGCAATGCTTAACCCTCTAAGATACAGGTAGGCTGTTCAGAAGTGCAAGGAACCTTGTAGGTGACTTGTTTAATATAATACCTTTGCAACAATCAATCATGATTTTTTTCAATTGTGACCTAGGTCCTTCCACGTATACTTGGTAATAAAGTATCCCGCTTGAAATGCTTTTTTTAAGTGAAAAAAAAGAATGTTCCCACCTGGAAATTATGTAGCTGGATATGCTTCAATGGTGACTTACCAAAGCCACTGTCCAGTTACATCATATTCTGCTTCTCTCATAGGCATCAGATTCACCACTGGGACTTCAGCTTCCATAATGCAGCAAAAGCTGAAAGACTTCTCTATATTTCTGTGCACAGAGAAACCCTGCATATTTGCGGTTAGCATATTCATGTATTCAATTAGTTGCAGCTGGATTTTCAGCGCGTTGTGCAACTGCATGCATGCGCATAACATTCCAGACCCTGGGAGGCACCAAAAGGCACTTTCTCTGCTTTAATGAGGTGCTACAGTGTGAGCCACGCTCCTAGGACTGCCCTCCGGATGTAATTAATGGAGGGTGTGTGGCTACTGGCGAGGGGTAGTTGAATATTCATGGGTTCAGTATCTTCATGGATTGCATAACTCGTGGGACTTGCCCAGACCTGTCCTCGCCATGACTACTGGGGTCACTCTGTATTATTCACAGGAAGACGTATGAGTTGTCATAGAACACAGAGTCAGACTTCGAATATGAAGTTTCTGTAATGTAACTCATATGAAGCACCCAAGTTTTCCAAATAAAAATTATTTAGATTTTAGTTGGAGTTTTTTAGTTTTTGAGCCATCATCAAAAAGTTGCAATTTTTAAGAGAAACAGAAGAATACTGCTTGCTTAAATGCAAACCCCCCCTTTTTCTTTTATACTATAGCACTTCCTGTGCTCGGTACAAAGGGGAAATATGGACATACTACTGACTTATGAGATGCACGATACATCTACTTGTTTTTACTGCTCTGCTCTTCGTCACTTAACAGCAGATGAGGCTGACTTGATCCCAACAGGTTTCATGCATGCACAACCTGTATAACTTTTACTTTTTACTGTGACCCTGTCAAAATGGGAGTGTTATTGAGGATACAAAGTTCCTGTATAAAGTATGGAGATCTTCTGTAAAACAGAGTAAGTTATTTAGCTGTAGCTAGAACACTATTTTTTTTACTTGTAAATGAGAATGTTTTTAAGCAAAAAATCTCAGGAAAAAATGTTAATGATAGAGGCCATTTATTCAAAAGAGATTGTCTGGATAACTGCTAGTGCTAAAGATGGGATTCATCTGATCCATCTCAGACGGCATAAGTTGTGCCCTGCGCTTCTTTTTTTACACTGAGCATAAAATTAAAACTACTTCACATGCATGCCTCTCTATTTTCTCAGCTGAATCCCACTGTTATGTGTGAAGGATTAAGATTTTATTTAACAGTGGAGAGAGCACTCAGGGTACCTCTCTCTCTCTCTTTCTAAATGTATATACAGTGATCCTCCACATAGTCGCAATCCATAATGTGTAAGATTTATGTTGATTTTCAGTGAGCTGTGGGACCTGGCACATGCGCAAAATGTGCAGAACCTACTGCGAACCCAGTCTGCTCATGAATATGTAAATTGGTCCCAGCTGGGANGCTCACCTGCCCGCCACAGCACTCGCCCGCCCGCCCCCGCATGGACCCACTTGCCCTGGCGTGTACTCGCCTGCCCTCGCCAGTGCTCGCCTGCCCCGGCTCTCGCCCTGGTGCCAAACGNAGCCACCGCAGTGCGGCCAGGATGTGTTGAGTGTAAATGAGTGTTTTTGCACGGCTGCAATTGTCCTCCACCAGGCTACAAGATGGGGTGATGGGGCTGCCATTGAGTGTGTCTGTACGTCTCACGGGGGCTGGTAGGCCGGTGCCTGGCTGCGCCGAGCTGGGGTGGGGTGGGCAGGCACCTGCGCCATGCTGGGATGGGTGGGAAGAAGCTGGAGAAGCTGCTGGACCAGTTACGGGTGGAGGAAAAAGGGGCCCTCGGGGCGTCNAGGACTCGCATGAAGAGGGCTAGACCCAACAGCCCATGAGTAACGGGGAATCACTGTATATAGAAATAGGAAGAAATAATAATCTGAGGACTGGTGTGGTCGTAGGGATAAAACCAGTAGCTTTTCTTACAAGAGGAAGCAAGTTAAATCCCACTGGCCAAGTTCTGAACAGCTACCACTAATAAGCACTAGTAATAGCTATTACTAACAACAGTGGGAATGTTTCTCTGGTCAACTGCTCCCCATCTACCCCTGAGATTTAAAGCGAATGCTGAAGGGAAAACATGACAAACAAAGAACTGGATCTGGAAGTGTGAAAGTAAAAGGAAAGAGAAGATCTGAACAAATGGTAAATTAAAACATTGAATTTTCTTCATAAGACACTTAAAATGTTGTAAGGCGGAGATGAGATGGAAATGGAAGGTTAAAGAGAGTAGATTAATTGAAATTTCATTATTATAACATAATGCAAATTATGAAAATTGACTATTAGTTTTTTCTTTGGGAAAATGATTGGCATGCCTTTCATTGAGCCACATCTTTCTGATCAAAAATTTTTGTAAGGAGACTATTTACGACTTAACATTTACCTGGAATATTAAAACCATGCCCAGTCTTAATTCATATTAAGATTTAAACCTCCACCATCTTCACATGTTCCTTGACAAGATTATTCGGTTATCCAGGCACAGCATACTCATGGGTACTCGAAAGGTTTGACTAAGGCAGAAATATGTAAGAGACATTACCAGGAGACTCTGTGGATGAGTTCACCCGTCTGATAAGAGTAATACCTCACCCTTCACAAGCAACAGGTCTTCTTGAGGTGTTGCAAAATGTCAAATACACAAACATGCGCAGGTCATTAATATGCATACAGGCCATGCCCATCGCTCCACCCCCAGTGAATTAGGAGTGCTGGGGAGCATTTTCCACTTCTCCCTACGGGCTCTCACAGCACAGGAGAGCAAAGGGAAGTGTTTTTGAGCCCTCTCTGCCTGGGGAGACCCCCAGATAATCCCTCAGCTACTCTTTAGCCATGCTGCTTCTTCCGTAGCTGTGGCTGGGCTGCTGCCACCACTCATGCTTGCTCTGCCTTCATGATGGGGAAGCTCTGAGGCTGCAGCAGGGAAGGGGTGTCCGGGGCTCTAGTCAGCGCTCTTGGAGCCTGGGAAACCTTAACTTTGCAACACTGTGACACCCAGTGCTCCTTATGTTGGAGTTTCTTTCCCTTTAACATCAGCCAGTCTCAGGTGAGGCACCAGTGGCCATACAGACACATCAGAATATCCCTTCCCCCTGCTGCAGTGGGGGAAGGGCATGGGGGAACAGAAGCCTTCTCCTGGCACAGCAGCTGTGGCGGTGGCATGGGCACATCCCGACGCCCCTTTTCTACTGGTCTGTCAGTCTCACCTCTGTGATATCATGGAACAAATCCTCCTAGAAGATCTGCTAAGGCAGATGGAGGACAGGAAGGAGATTCAAGACAGCCAGCATGGCTTCAACAAGGGAAAATTCTCTCTGAGCAAATAAGTGGCCTTCTATAACTGACTATAGTGACTGTATCAGTGGACAAGGGAAGAGCTACAGATATCATTTATCTGGGCTTCTGTAAAACCTTTGACATGACCATTCAAAACATCCTTCTCTCTAAATTGGAAAGAGACAGATTTATAGAGAGACTGTTTTTTGAATAAGAAAGTAATTGAATGGTTGCATCCAGCGGTCAATGGCTCAGGGCCCCAGTGGATGTCAGTGAAAAATGGTGTCCCTCCAGAGCCCATATTGGGATCAGAATTATTTAATATCTTGATTAAAGGCATAGATAAGGGATCAAGTACACCCTCAGCAAATTTGCAGGTTACACTGAGTGGATTAGTGCAGTTGAGACACCTGAAAGATGGGCTGCCATCCAGAGGGACCCAGACGAGCCACACGAGAGAGCCATGAGAATCTCATGAGGTTTAATAAGACCAAGTGCCAGACGCTACACCTGGGTTGGGGCAACCCCTGGTATAAATACAGACCAGAGAATGAACAGATCAAGAGCAGCCCTACTGAGAAGGACTTGGGGTGCTGGCAAATGAGAGGCTGGACATGACCCATGTNCCTTAATCATCCTTGTTGCCCTCCTCTGAACTTGTTCCAGCACCTCAACATCTTTCTTAAATTGAGGGGCCCAGAACTGGACACAATACTCAAGCTGCAGTCTAACCAGTGCTGAACACAGAGGAAGGAGTACATCATGAGACACTGTGTCAAAAACTTTACTGAAATCCAGATACACTACATCCACAGCCTTCCTCTCATCCACCAGGTGAGTCACTTGGTCATAAAAAGAGATTAGGTTGGTCATGCAAGACCTACCCCTCCTAAATCCGTGCTGACTGGGCCTGATCTCTTGGCCATCCGGCAAGTGTTGCATGATAACGCTCAGCACTATCTGTTTCTTAACTTTACCTGGAACTGAGATAAGGTTAACAGGTCTGTAGTTTCCTGGATCATCCTTCCGACCCTTCTTGTGTATGGGGATCACATTCGCCAACTTCCAGGCATCCGGGACCTCACCCGTGGTCCAAGACTGCTGGTAAATGATGGAGAGTAGCTTAGCAAACTCATCTGCCAGCTCTCTCATCACCCTGGGGTGAATCCCATACAATCCCATGGACCTGTGGGCATCCAAAGCTGTGTAACCAGCAGGTCAAGGGAAGTGATTCTTGCCCTCTGCTCTACTCTGCTGTGATACCATCTGGAACACTGTGTCCACCTCTGGGGTCCCCAGCACAGGAAGGACATTGACCTGTTGGAGTGAATCTAGAGAAGGGTCACCAAGATGATAGGAGGAATGGAACACCCCTCCTGAGAAGAAAGGCTGGGAAAAGAAGAGGCTTTGAGGTGACTTAACAGTACCCTTCCTCAAGGGAAGTACCGGAAGGAAGCCTGTAAAACAGATTGAGAGGGATTTTTTACAACAGTATGTAATGATCGGATGAGGGGGAATGATTCTAAACTAAAAGAGATTATGTTACCATTGACAGCTTCTCTCTACTCTTTTCTTTCAACTTTCCATGGCTCTTGGATTTATAATCATATAATACAGTAAATTGGAGTGCAATATTAATGGAAGGAAAATAGAAGTCTCCAGAGTTTGGTACATCAGCAGTTGCTGTGCTCAATCTACTCACTATTTGTAGCAAAACAAATTTTAATAATTCAATATAAATTTGTCCTATAATCTAATGATTGTTGTGGACCACAGAATGTGAATCAGATGTGTGCATGTATAAATCAAGAGCTATTAAGCTGAAGGAAGCAGTGCTGGTGTAAGACCACCAAGATGAGGTCCACGATAGAAAACCAAATTACTGATCTTGGTGTCAATTGGAATAAGATATTGGCAGGTGTCCTCATAACTGACTGGTATAAATCAGTCTGTACACTGTGAGGTTTACCACCATAATAGTAATAATCTGGAGACCCTGTATCTCTGTAGGTGAATCAAGTGAATTTGACTTCTCTGTAGTAGATATTTAAAAAATAAAAAGTTAATAGCAACATATTAAGCCAAATACAAAAAAAAAAAAAAAAAAAAAAAAAAAAAAAAAAAAAAAAAAAAAAAAAAAAAAAAAAAAAAAAAGATGATCCTTCAAACACTAAACCACTTTAAGATTAAGCAAGGTAATCTAAGTATGGATTTTGATATACAGTACACCCCCAGTTCACATCTTTTTGCTTTCAATTCTTGGAGGTGTTCAAGGGCACGCTGGACGAGGTGCTGAATGATGTGATCTAGATGTAGATGTTAGGTTTAGTTGCACTATAGGTTGGACTAGATGATCTTCAAGGTCCTTTCCAACCTTATCTATACTGTGAATACTGTGAACTGTGTCAACTCGCCCGGACTGGCAGGTGCATCTCAGCTTGCATTACTAGGGCTTCCATCATGGAGCACCAGGGTACGCATGCCGCTGCTGTGCCTAGCACTGTCACCATTCTCCAACCCTCCCGCCACAAGGTCCCGCTTCAGAGAGACATGGAATGTTGGTTCACAGTCACAGGCAAGCCAATTTTTTCTTGGACCTCCTTGCCAAGCCACCCTGGCTTTGTCAGAATGGTGTGGTGCCTTTGTCATGTTTGAACACAAGAGACACACATCAATAAGCAGCAACCCTGATAAGCCTCAGCATACACATGGTGGAGAATAAAGAGCTCTGCTCTGCTTGGCTCCACTGGGGGGGACTGTGCTGGCTCCTGTGGGATTTCTGTACTCAGAAAAGCATCTCCAGGTCAAAAGTCAGGATTCTGCACCTGGGAAGGGGTAAAAAGCATTTTCTTCACTTTCCTGAGTCAGAACAGAGTGTAGGATGGTCCTGGAAAGGCCCTCCAGAGCTCAGGAATTGAGGGGGTGGGGTTACGGGGAGGATTTAATTGCGTATTCATGAGTTCGCTGTATTTGCGAATCACGGCCTTTGTGGCTCAGAAGCGGACCTGTGGACCCATGAAACCTGGGTGCTCGCTAATGTTATAGATGCAATGACAAAACAATAACAACAACACTATCAAATCATAAACAAACCTAATGTATTATTTTGGCAAATGGTCATTACGACAACTAATTTTTATATTTCTACTTAATATACTAAAAGAACAATTTTTCTAGAAGTGTTGAAATAATTTTTATGTATGAGTGAATGTAGTGAGGGTTTGGATGAGGTGTTTTTAAAAAATAGAACAACACATTTCAGCCTATTTCTTAAAAAAAGAAAGAAAGAAAGTTTTTCCATTTTAAATGTTTCTTATCTACCTAGATTTATTTTCCCATCATCACTACAACTCTCCCAACATCTTCAGTCTGATGTGGTTTTTTTTCTCTCTGATTTCCTGCTCTCTTTATCCTTCTCAAACAGTCTGAGCAATTAAATCTTTAAAAATGCTATTTTCCTAGATTTAGTCACTACCTGATATTTGGAAATTATGTGCATCATATCAAGCATGTGGCGGACTTGGAAGTCTGCATGCAGGTCCCAAAGTATGTATGTATTCACAGTCAGGGTTCCGGTCCGAATCTCCATTTCAACAACTTCTCTTATACATATTCAGCTGAATTTCAAAACAGACACGTAAGTAGTTGGATAAATAGAATAGGTTAGCATCTTACCCTTGCTAACGAACCTATCACTCCCTTCCCTCATGTTCTTGTATTCTGTTGGAGTTTGCTTGGGAGTTGGACTAGATGATCCTGTTGGGTCCGTTCCAACTCAGAATAATCTGTGAACTGAAATTAATTTGACAATCATTCAATCAACCCAATTGACAAAAGCAGAATGGAAGATAGAGGCACCTGATTTCTACTCTTGTGACTGATGTATATTCAGTTCTAGTTGCATTTATTTCCATGCTTCATCTTGCATGATTCCATCTGAAGTAGAACAAAGCAGAGTATTTCTTGTTAGGTCACCTTCTTCTGTGAAGTATGTTGGATGCAAATGAATCTATACAAGGTATTGCCATATATATCTGTCACACAGCTTTTGCAATGTCAGTTCATCTCCAGGGAAAGCTAAAAAGAGCAGCATGGAGGATTCACAGGGAATGGCAATGCACAAGTATGATAGAGGCTTCCTTAAGGCAGCAGGGTTAACTGGCATCTGTTTTTCCAAGAGTTCAAAATTTTAGTATCTATTTCTCCGCATTCATATTGAAAATTGAATTAACAGTGCTATTGAAAATTTCCTCATTTATCGGCTTTTTTGCTTGCAGTAGTGCCTACAAGCACATTCACAATGAGTACATCTACATTTTTTCTCAAAGTCAAAAGAGGCTTTAACATTTGAATTCTAGAAAGAAAGAAAAAAATCATGAAAGAGCTTTAGCTCCACTTCTTATTCTTTTCTGAGTTCTTTACTACTTATCTTCCCAGAGTAAACCTACTCATTTTGTTTGTCATTGATGCTGAGCAATAGAGAAATATTTTATGACAATGCCATAGTTTTTTAATTTACCAATAATTCATTTATTCTTTCTCTGCAGTTTGTTTTAATCAATTACAATTTTGTTACATTTTATCAAGAAATACCCCTTTACTTTCATGGTGGTTTGACCCTGGCTGGATGCCAGTGATTCACCCACAGCCACTCTCTCACTTCATTTCCTGCACCCCCCACTCCTCATACAAAAAGGAGGGACAGGAAAGGAAAAAAAAATCTGAAGGGTTTTGCTACAGCAGGAATGAAGACGATTAGAAATCTTAACTGTCACAGCCAAAACAAACTCCAAGGTGGAGATGTAAAGGATTTATTCCTAACAAGATCAGAGCTCAAAGTGAGAAGTATCATCTTACAGACAGCCTTCTCCTCCACCCCTCCGTCTCTTACAACACATACCACATTCCCCCTTTCCTCCAGGAGGCAAGGGGGACAGGAGTAGGGGAAAGCCAGGCAGTTGGTGCTTCTCTGCCACTGCTCGGGGGAGCAAGACATTTCCCTGCATCCCATGGGGTCTCTTCCATGGGAGAAAGTCTTTCATGACCCTCCCCAGCATTAAGTCCAAATCTAGGGGCAACAGCTCTTCCATACTCTGCTGCCCATGAGTCACTCCACAGGCTGCAATTCTTTGAGCACTGGCTGCTCCAGCGTGGTCCCATCCCAAAGCACATAGATCCTACCAGGTAGAGTTCTGCTCCAGCATGGACTCTTCTCTCCACAGCCCACACGTCTCTCCTGGGACTCTGCTCCAATGTGGGCTCCAACGGGCTGCAGCCTCCCTTCAGCCTCCACCTGCTCCAGCGTGGCTTGCAGTAGATTAAAACAATCTCATGGTAATGAAGATGTTAGTCTCTGCTCCCTTAAACAATCTCATGGTAATGAGAGAAGTGTCCTTCAATCCCTAAGTGATCCCACGGGATCAAGGTATTACTCCCTGATCTCTCATGTTGAACTATGTAAGCCTATAGACAAATTGTCATGTGAATCTAGCTAGCAAACACCACTCTGTATAGGAATCCCACGGATTTCAATAAACCGATTCAGTGTGTTCACTTGCATACTGGGTCTGTGCGTCTCATTCTTCTCTGTATCCAGCATTTAAACAGGCACTCAAAAAAATAAAGATGGGTTCAAACAAAAACTCTGAATTAGAAGTTTGTTGTGAAGTGGAAATATTGGCATCCAGAATTTCACCTACACCAAATGAAACATAACAGGTGTCATGAAACTTCAAACACAGCACAACTTTTCTTTAGGGCTGCTGAAACTAAAGTTAACATTCGGCTAGAAAATAAAATAACAGACCAGTTATAGGTGAACTGAGTGAATACCAGTAATAGAATTTGGCTAGTTCAGGAATATCAGCAGCATTGTGTGATCTTTAACTACATAAATTACCTAATAACCATACAATAGTGTTCTTGATGTCATAATTCAACCATCAGTGACCACTGTTATCAACATCCCATGGTGACTTAATGAGTTTTCATCATGTCCTTTATGATGCAGAGGACAGCTGCCTTTCTAGATTAATTTTCAGATTTGTATGACATTGCCCAATACTGTGACAGGCCAAGGGCAAATAACAAACTCTACTTTTGATAAATAACCAAAATCATATTTTACCTTCAGCATACACAACTTGTATAAACATAAATATATAGATAGAATTTGATTTTTATGGTACTGACTAGTTCTCTTCTCAACTTGACTCAGCTCTAACTGAATAATTTTGCGTGTATATGTAGCAAATAACACCACTCCTTTGAGAGGTTGTGTGTGTGCAAGGCAGAGGAGACTGGATTAAAATTGATGCGTTTAGTCTCATTTCCATTACTCTGGGGGTAGAAAAGGTCTTTAAAATATTGCCTGTCCCAGTAGGAAAACATCATCACTAGTGCTCCTGCTGCATGGGCATCACAGGGTGAGAATGAGTTCTGCAGAGTAACAGCTATTGTTTCATAGTGCAAACCTCTGGAAGGCTTTTCTGATGTACAGAAACCGTCTCATAGTGCGTCAGTGACACAGCCTGTGATCATCTTAGGGCTTGAGGAAAGATTACACAAAGAAGGTGAAAGTGTGAAAAAACAGAATTAGTGTATTATGCTTCTAGCTCTGTGGAGGAGAAGATGATTAATCTCTATTTTCTCCCCCTTCTATTTCCTTTTCAGGCCGTGTCCTCTGTTCTCACACAATGGTACCAGTTGCCCCTTGATCTTCTCAGTGACATATCAAGATAAAGTGACACACAGCCAGTGACTAAATATATCAGCTGCCTTACAGAATTTTGCAATTATTTCAAGATCTAAAGTTGTTTATTGAATAACTTATGGAAATATTCGTAAGTTATTTTCAGGAAGTAATTAGTTCTGAAAACATGAACCTTCCTTGTAAATCAGTATTTGGATTTTCTTTTTCCACTGGTTGGACCAGAACAGAATATATGCTGAAAAAAACAATTCTAAGTGATTCTAAAGTCAACATTTCCTTGAAAATAGTGTCCAGGGTTCACTTAAACTACTATCTTTTGCAAATGATTCTGCCAGTAAACTGACTCAGAAAGGAGATATCACTGAATTAGGTTTGGTGGTTTTTTTGAATTGGCTGTGAACATCCACAAGCATTTTGAAATAAGCACTTGGCACCAATTACGTTGCAACTTTCCTTACCAAAACAAAACCAACCAAACAAAAAACACAGAACATGCCAAAGAGAATGATTTGGTGTGAAAATTCTGCGCTATATTTCTCATATTGCAGCAATTCAAGGAATAAATAATGTAGTTGAGAAGTTTTTCTAATGAATTTACATTCTGTCAATTCATTTGAAATAATGACCGGCCCAATTACTGTGCAGGAACATGCTCTGCCATTTCTTCACATGGTACTTGGCAAAGTTTGAGCACATACTGTGACACATATTTTCTATTACTTAAGCATCTGAGAAGAGCCTAAAATAATGAAGAAGGAATGTATTTATTCCTGTTTTCAAGTGTTTGACAGCTTTGGAAAGCCTTATGTTCAGAAAGCAATTCTGCAAAGCCTTATTTGTGTCTTACTAACATTCTGTTGAGAGATTTCTTTAAAATATAGCTCAGATTTTATACCTGGGAGACACCATTTTATTGTTTGATTTTCTGCTCAGAATTTTCTTGAGGAAATTGTTGCTCCTTGCTCACTAAAGATGTTTTAGAAAAATCTGTAATAAGTGAGAAATATGCGTGATCAAACCAATCTCTGATGTGGTCTGAAGCTGATTTCCTGTGCTATTTAGCAGGTCATTTAAGCTCGAAAAACCTGAAGCTGAGGAGAAAGAGAAACAATGTAAAGAAATTAATTTTTCCTTTTTATTAATCTAATCTCAGTTTTTAATATTTTTACATAAAAATTGAGGTAGCCAGTATAAATCACAGAAATGAGACTTGTTCTACCTTTCCGCTTTCAGTAACCTCAAGAGATCAAATAGAGGGTGTGTAGCAAAGCTCTGATTCTTCTCTCAGAGCAGAAGGCATGCATTTTTCTATAGTCATGTTAAGCTCTAATAATGGCTACAGTACTTAGAGGAAACGATACATTCAAAACCTTACATACACGCACATTAAACTCAATATTTTTTATGTCCTTTAAGCAAGACAGTTGTTGAAGGTCATGCTATAGATCGAAGACTGCTGAAAGCACAACCCTCTTTCATACCTTTTTAAATCTGAAAATAGCCTCACTTTCCTGAAGTGTCCAGAAAATCCTTTTGCAGAAATCATCATATGAAAAAAAATTCCAAATCAATATGTATAAGAAAAAAGAAATTGGTTTGAATGAAATGACATATTCAACAGAAACCTTTTACTGAAAATATTCTGTGTAGCTCTTCATAGTACTATTTCTATAAAAATAATGCACTGTTCCTAGAAATCCATATAACAAAATTAATAAACTTAGTATGTGAAATCTGCAAGCCAAATGAAATACTACACCATTGGGAAATATTGTGTGAGCCACTGGGTAACGAAGAAGTTCCCTTCTGACTGTTTTAGAGATCATTTATGTTACCAGTAATGATATTAGACAGGCTAACTTACATCTTTAGGCAACATGTTCCATCCTCTGTCTGCCTATTATTTGCTTGTTCTTTAAGAGCTATAGCTTGCAGCACAGACAGCAACATATATTTGGAGAGCTGATGTTCATTAAATTCTGAAACCTAGAGTCTAAGTTACATAAAAAATGAAAACTACAGATTTTTCACCAAAAAGGAAACTTGATGGTTTGCAAATTGTGAGAAGCACAAAACTGAAATGCACCAAAAATATTCTAAAGCCAGTCTTCTCACACCAGCTCCTCCAGTTTCCAAAGTATCATTCATTTCTGAGGAGCTTTGGCTTACTCTTGGAAGTCAATGTCAAAAAGGCCCTCCAAAAGCATCTGAAAAAATATTTTTTGTAGATATTTTGCAGAATTTGTACAACCTCTTGGAATCATACTGTGAGAAAGGATCCTGGCCCAGCTGCCAGACACTATAGTTCAGAGTATAGAGTTTACACTTCAAAATGCAGTAAATTGCAGAAGTGATACATGAAGTAGTCATGGGTTACATCACCAGTCTTTCTACCCTGGTTTTACCTGGCACAAATCAGCTTTCATTCTGCAACCACTCCCTTAACATGAAGGCACCACACCTCACCTACACCAAACAAGACATCATGGAGTACATTTTCCTTTTCCCTTTGGGGGAAAACACCCAGAAAACCAAAGACAAATGCCTAAAATCACAAGAAATTTTTTCATTGTACTTAAATTAAATTGTAATTAACAGTATGTTTTTAGCATTTAATAGTGTTCAGGATACTCCATATTGTTAAATATTCATAATCTTGCAGATCTCATTAGTTTAAGGATGAAAAAGCATCTCAGTATTTGACAAAAAAAAAAGAAAAAGATGCGAAATGTCACACAACCTAAAAAAAAATTGGAATCCCAAAGGAGTGCAGACTTAATAAAGATAGATTTACATACTTTTTCCCTAAAAGAAAAACAATATGATTTTTTTTATGCTGTCAGATCTACTATATTGCGGACATGCAGTCTTAATCGGGGTCCACGAAGCCCTACTTCTGTGTTGAATGGTGGCCTTGCCGCGCCCTGTGCCACTGCTTGCGCCATCGCTGCCATTGCCTACGCTGCTGCCATGGCAGCAGGTCGCACATGCGCAGTTGCGAAAACGGGCCTCCTTCATTGCTAAAAGGTCATGCCGCTAAGATCTGAAGCCGCAATATGGGGGGCATGAAGTGCAAGAGGACCAACAGTATATTTTAGACCTTAAGAATTCAGCAATACTATTTTATTAAAAAGTTACAGAGGAAATCTTCAGGATACATAGGGATGACATGCAAAGTATTAAAAAAGTTGAGTCGGAGTGGCTTCAGGTTTTTTTTAAAATAAAATCTAACTGTATCTCAGATTACAGGCATGTGTAGCAGACTGTGCCTTTTGCTGATGAAACCAAAGGTGTGGAGCTCTGCTTGAGCTATTAGCACATTAAAATAGAGGCAGACAAAACATAACTATGCAGTTATAAATGCTTTACTAGACAAGGACACCAGCAGTAAAAGCAGTAGAGAAGGAAAAGAAAAATGACATAGTGCAGACACTACAGATTAAGCTGGACACAAACTAAATGAAGGCAACCTCTTTGTTTTTTGGTTCGTAAACCCAGTTATTCAATTCATGGTAATATTTGAGCTGTCAATTCATACTTGGCAAAATTGCTGAAAAGACTGCAAATACATTTGGGAAATTTTCAGAAAATAAAAATTCTGCTTTGGCAATGACAAATCCCAAGTTCAAGAATTTGAAAAAGAACAAATGTAGAAGCTAGGGGCAAATAGATATTGCCTTTTTGCTCTTGAATTTTGGTGTCATTTGCTTCTTCCCTCATTTGAAGCTAAAAGCAGATTGTAAATCCATTCCTAGTAAAGCCAGCTTAAAAACTTGTTTTGCTGAAGTGTTCCTAAAAGGTAAAACTACAAGCTGAAACCATTACCTTAATGTCTGCATTATCACAGCTATGGATTCCCAAAAACTTTCAATACAGAAAATGCTGAACATCTAATTCTTGTGCTGATGGGTTCCTGTGCACTCAGGGGACAGCAGGACCCACAACGGCAAGAGAAAACGGCAGTCTTATTCTCTTTGTCCTTTAGCAAATCAGTATTCAGTGGGTTTCAGATTGTAGGAATTCATAGAATAAAGAGAAAACACAAAGAAATTGAGCAGAAAGAAGACCTTCAAAACACCAAGGAATTGAAAGACCTTTTAAAAAACCAAAGACAATGAGAAGAGAGAAGACCTTCAAGACAGAGGAAAGTCATAATTAGTTTTAAGAAAAAACACAGTCAACCACCAAAAAAACCAGATTGGAAGATGAGATCAGGAAGAAATATGATTTTATTTTATGTCTTTCCCTCTCTTAATGCTGAGATGGCAGGAGGAAAATTAACTAGTGATATATTTTGAAAATAAATTAAGGGAAAATATGGAGATTGATAAGTTTATCTGGAGATCTCTGAGAATAAAAATGGTGAAGAAATGCAAGAAAGATGACAACATGCAAAGAATTACTTCTCTAGTAGCAAAATAGATTGCCTGTATGCCCAGCTGCTTGTTGACATTCCAGGAGTGTGGGAGCCAAAAGAAACCTTTTCTCTGCACAGAATGTATATTGCATTCATAGACTAACCATTCTGTGTATTGAACCGAAAGCTTTTGAAAGAAAAACACAGGAGAACAAAGAACTGAGCTAAAAAAGGGACATTGAAAATTCAGATGTTTGCAGGATCATATTGCATATAGAGATATAAATAGAACACTTAGATTAATAATGTTCATCTTCCTCAAATGACCTGTGAAGAGCTGAGTATATAGCAACAAACTCAAAACAAAAATTGTTGGCAAATAGATTGAATGAACAAAATTATAATGTTTTAGTGGAACAAAACAAACATTGCAGTAACAAATATTAACATCACCTTAAAATACAGCCTATTTTGTATAGTAAACTAAAAGCAGTATTGTTTATTCTGAACAGCTAAGCACTGCTCTTCATGTCAATAGGTAGTATAAAAATTATCCCAATCAAGTAACATTTTTCTAGGAGAAAACTTCACTCAGAAACCTGGAAGAGTAAGTGTAAACAAAAAAATTTACAGCAGAAATCTTGCATTCACTGCACACTATTCATTCTGTTGCAGTATCTTTATTTCAGAATTGAAATATCACGGAATGGTGAAGGCTGGAAGGGACCGTTGAAGATCACCATGTACAGCCTCTTTCTAGAGCAAGTCCACTTAGAGTAGGTTGCCCAGGATCATATCCAGGCGGCTTTTAAAAGTCTTCAAGAATGCTCTGTTCTACAAGCAGCAGCGAGACGTCCGGAACACCTCCTCCCCCTCCTCTGGCCGCCCTGGCCTTGGTGCCTTCATGGCTTCTCAACCTCTCACAGGCTCTTCTCCGGCCATCCTCTTGCTGTTTCCAGTTTGGGGTTTTTTTCCTCCTTAAATATGTTATCACTGAGGCGCCTCTCTCTGCTCCTGACCTTGGCTGGCAGCAAGCCCAGCCGGGAGTTAGCTGGCATTACCAGCATATTTTTCTGCTGTATTTTTTCATATGGGGAAAAAATCAACAATGCTAGTGACGGTCCAAACAAGACAGGCACTGTCAAACTCTTGTTGCAAATCAGATCAACCAGTTTTGAACTCCTACACCTGTGTGGAACTATTAGTTGCCTGGAAGTTCCTTGCATGCACCAGTAAAACTAAAATTTACATTGCCAAGATATGAATCTGTATTGCCTGCCAAGGGGAAATAAGCCAGACACTGAACTTCAGTGTGGGACGTGATGCAATTTTAACTCTGTATTGTATTTCTTATTGGTTTCCTTTGTGATGCGTGGAACAACTTCTTTGAACTTTTCAGAAAACCCAACCAAGACATAAAATTAATCAGCGCACAGGGAGATTTCAATAAATATCAAAAATATGTGTCCATAGGCCTGTCAGTGTTCTCCACCTGAAATCCGAGACCTGCTCGTCCCATGTCGCTGAAAGCTGTGACCAAGGTGTACCCTACAGCTTTACAGCTAAGCAGGAAACCAGACTGCAATGAACAGGGATGTCTTGGATTTTTATATTATATTTTTTTCCCAAGAAAGGCATTCTGTACCCTGACTGGCCAATGGAAGAAAACTCAAATAATCTATAGCCTGCAGTTTAGTGCATCCATGTAACATGTGGAAGACTCAAGTTCATACTGCTTGCCTATAATAATAAGTTTAATGATGGGTCTCATCTCCTGGAACTTTTATGTTATGTGGAAATAGGTAAGGTTTATCTGTCTAGAAAGAAGGTAGCTTTGGGTTTGTGAAGTTGAAGATCCTGCCATGATGGCTGGTAGTACAAAGTGGTGGCTATCCATGGAGAGTCTGAGCGTGGCTCACTGCTGAGTAGCCAGCAGATGAATAGACACATGTGCTACGGGGATATGAATATGAGTCTTTCACTCCTAAACAGATTTACTGCCCTTCAGATTGTTCAGAGCGATACAACAGGAGTTGAAGCTGGTCTTAAAAGTGGGGGATAATAAAAGGGTTTTTTTCAGATACATTAATGGCAATACACAGTACAAAAATAACATTGGCCAGTTGCAGGATAAGGATGGTCACCTCATAAACAGAGGTGAGGCAAAGTTGTTTCATGCGTTCTTTGCCTCTGTTTTTAACACAGATGACAGACCAAGGAGGTTTCAGTGTCCTGAGCCGGAGGACCTAGACTGTGAGAATGAATGACTCCCAGTCAACCCTGAATTGGGGATCTGCTGCTACAGATAGATGCCTACAAATCTATTCGGTCATTCCAGAATCCTCAAAGAGCTGGCTGATGTTATCACAGAACCTCTTGGGAATTCAAAGAGGCTCCAGTTAACAGGTAACAGGTTTGGCTAGGTTAGGTAATAGGTGACAGGTTGGACTTGATGATCTCTATGGTCTTTTCCAACCTTACTGATTCTGTGATTCTGTGAAACTGGCAAATGTCATGACTTTCAAGAAGGGCAAGGAGGAGGAACCTGGAAACTACAGGCCTGTTAGTCTCAATTCAGTGCCTAGTAAAGTTACACAGAAGATTATTCTGGGAAATATTGAAAAACACCTGAAAGACAATGCAGTCACTGTTCACAGCCAGCAGGGCTTCATGAGAGGAAAGGCCTACTTATCAAATCTGATTTCCTTTTACGACAGGGTAACACACCTAGGTGATCAAAGGAAGCCAGCTGAAGTAATCTTTTTAGATTTCAGTAAAGCTTTCAATACAGTCTCTCACAGGATTCTTCTGGACTAAATGTCCAGCACACAGCTGGATAAACACATCATATTGTGAGTGAGCAATTGGCTCATGGGTTGAGCACTGAGGGCAATAGGGAATGGGGTGACATCAGGTTGGTTAACTGTCACTAATGGGGTTCCACAGGGCTCCATATTGGGCCATGTGCTCTTTAACATCTTCATAAACTACTTGGATGCAGGACTGGAAGGGATACTGAGCAAATCTGCAGATGATACAAAACTGGGAGGAGCTGTTTGTTTCCTCAAAGTCTGGCAGGCCCTGCAGTAAGACCTTGGCAAGTTAGAGGACTGGGCAATCACCAACCATATGAAGTTCAATATGGGAAAGTGCTGGGTTCTGCACCTGGGATGGGGCAGTCTGGAATGTATGTACACACTGGGGAAGGAAATGCTAGAAAGCAGTGCCTTGGAAAGGGACCTGGGTGTCCTGGTCAATGCCAAGTTGAATATGAGTCAGTAGTGTCCTGGCTGCCAGGAGGGCCAACTATGTCCTGGGGGGGCATCAGGCATCACCAGTCAGGCGAGGGAGGGGGATACCTGGTCTGCTCCGTACTAATGCAGCCTAACCTAAATATTGTGGCAGTTTTGGGCACCACAATGTAAGAAAGATATTCAGCTATAAAAGAACATCAAAAGGAGTGCAATACAGACGATGAAGGGCCTTGAGGGGAAGCCGTATGAGGAGCAGCTGAGGTCACTTGGTCTATTCAACCTGGAGAAGAGGACGCTGAGGGGAGACCTCACTGCAGTTTCAACTTCCCTGTGAGAAGAAGTGGAGGAGCAGGAACTGATCTCGTCTCTGTGGTGACCAGAGTGTGAGGGAATAGCCTGAAGTTGTGTCAGGGGAGGTTTAGGTTGGATATTAGAAAAAGGTTCTTCACCCCTAGGGTAGTTGGGTGCTGGAACAGGCTCCCCAGGCAAGTGCTCACAGCACCAAGCCTGACAGAGTTCAAGTGTTTGGACAATACATTCGGATGAAAGGTGTGACTCTAGAGGTTGTCCTATGCAGAGATAAGAGTTGGACTTGATGGTCTTTGCGGAACCCTTCCAATTCAGCATATTCTCCAATCTTTGTATGCCTAAGAATTTAATCTGGTGGTATATTAAACAACAGCTCATGCAGTCTAACACTTGATTTATCTTGACAGACTACTCTTAGTAGTGTGTTATTACCTGTCAGATTTTCAGACATTAATCAAAAACCATGAACAAGAAGGTAAATATTTGTTGTGCACAAAAAATCCAATTACTTTGCCACCTAAGGAAGCATGGCTTTCCCAGGAAGCACTGAGGATTATAATCATAGCATCATAGAATACGGTGAATTGGAAGGGATTCATAAGCATCATCAAGTCCACTCCTGGCCCTGTGCAGGACACCACAAGAGTCACATCTTGTGCCTGAGAACATCATGCAATCTTGAACTGTCAGACTTGGTGCTGCAACTTCTTCCCCGGAGAGCCAGTTCCGATACTCGACTACTTTCTGGGTGAAAATGTTCAACTTAATATTCAACCTAAACCTCCGTTTTCAAGTGTCTATCTGAACCACAGAGAGCTGGTTCACGGCCATACCTTTTATTTAACTTTGTCTCCAAGGGACACATCGGAAAAAATGGACAATGCGTAATCCCCAGAATCCTTTAGTGTACTCAAATTTTTTCCCCATTCCATAACCAGAGACTCACATTATCTGGATTTTAAAAGAAAGCAGTAGGAAGATGAGTTGACATGACTAAAAATATACATAATATTGAGTCTGAAACTGAATGAAATTCTATATAATCTTAAATTAATACAGCACTTTTTCTAAAAATAAAAATCAGGCTTGGAATTGTCAGAAAAATTCAAACTGAATTTCTTTTAAACTTGGATGGTGTCAACAATGGATAAAATCAAGCCACCTCAGGAACAGCATAAGTAAAAAAGAGGGATTATGAAACATAGAAGAAAGGAAACATATGGAAGTTAAATTTAGGGAACAGGAAGTATCCCCTCATGTGTCTTTCTATTGTTGCTGCAAAAAAACCCTGGAATGTGAGGAAATTCACGTACTCAGTAACAAACACAACAATCTTCAGTTTCTAGCAGCTCAACTTCAACTTGCTCAAACTCTTCAGTGGAGGATAAAATAACGAGATCTTAGTCAAATAACTAGATCTTTGTCATCTGATCATTACATTTGTTTAGTATTTATCTCTATCCACCCTGCAGGACATCTCAGAATGCATACAGAAATGGAGAGCAGAGCACTGAATGTGTATCACATACCCATCTTTCAGTTCCTCCATAACCTAAAGACCCTTAACTTAGCATCCAGAAGTCTACAAAGGAATTCAGTGCACTCTCTGTGTATGAACCGTGCTGTACCAAAGACTGCTGCACTTACAGAGCATATATCCCTGTAGCTTCCTGAATTCTGGGATTGGACAGTGCAATGTTTCGAGATCCAGCCTGTGTATTCCTCAAGTTTTAAGATGGAGATTTTTCAGGATTTTTTCCAGTCATAGGTAGTAAAAAATGCTGAATATACCACCTATCCTAGTCTCTGGAAATGAGAAGTAGAAATAAATTGCTCTGAAAGGTAGTTTAGGCATTAAGATGGATCCATTCTGTAAGATGCAGAAAAATACAGAAGCATGGAATGGTTTGAGATGGAAGGGACCTTAAGATTCTGTAGTTCCATGCCCCTGCCGTGGGCAGGGACACCTTTCACTTGTTCAGAGTCCCATCCAACCTGGCATTGAACTCTTCCAGGGACGGGCTATCCAAAACTTGTCTGTGCAAAATATTTACGTTATTCCAGGTCACCTGAACACATCTATTTTTGCTTATGTCAGCTCTATTTGCTCTAATGTGAACCCAGAACTTAGTGTTAAATGTATGTCCTAGGGCTTTATGGGGTTCGGATCTAAATTTTCAGAATTTAACTGTTTTTGCCATTCCAAATGAAACTCCTTTGGGTCCCTTTCTGCTTGAAATGAAAGAAGAACATAATCTCAACCACTATTCATGTGAGTTTCCTTATATGTGTAGGCTATGTGCCAGATCTTCCCATGAATTTTATCATTAAAACCTTTACAACAATAATCAGAGGATTTTCAAACATCAAAAAACTCAGATATAGGAAATCAAAGTAAGTTGAACTGTCATTAAGTCTAAAATAATTGTAATTTCATTGTGGCATGTTCCATTTTTATATTATCATAATTCAATAAAATATGCTGGTTTTGAGAATTCAGAGTGATCCCAGAAGTCACAGAGGGACAGGTCTGAGCAGGTCCTATGAGTTACGCAATCCGTGAAGATACTGAACCCATGATATTCAATTACACCCTCCACTAATTATGTCTGGAGGGCAGTCCTGGGAGCATGGCTCACACTGTAGCACCTCATTAAAGCAGAGAAAGTGCCTTTTGGTGCCTTCCGGCCATGGAATCCAGGATCTGGGACATTATGTGTGTGTGTGCAGTCGCAGAAGTCGCTGAAAATCCAAACACAACTGATTGAATACACAAATATGCGAAACGCGAATATGCAAGGTTTCTCTGTACTATCAACTTCAGAAAATATTGCAAAATGTACTTCCCAAGGAGAAAAAAAAAGTAATAAAATGAGAGCACAAAATGTCAGAAACTAGTTTTTTCAGTATTGAGAGACAGGATAATAAATCTTGAGATTCAATAATATACTTATTTAGTAATGAGATGATTATATAATTGGCAAGTTTTGTAATATGCTGGTAAACATTGTATGACTTGATGAAGTACTTGATGAAGTTAGCATTCAATATAGAAAAATAAAGCACTTTTATTTCTGCTTGAAGAAACACAGTTTACATCATCTATGAAAGTATTTTTAATTTTACAGTACCAAAATAATTTTTTTGTCATGGTTTTATCAGATTTTTGCATGATTGATCGTCTTCCTACTTTTAGATTGAGGATTAAATATTTATTATCAGTAGTTTTACAAGTATTGAAATGCACTTATTTTTATTCTTTATTTTGAATCTGTTGATTTCTTGATATGTCCAGCACATAATGAATGGTTAAGTGTCAAGTATATTTAATAACTTCTTCAACAACATTGCATACTGGGTTTGATGGGTTTCAGTTTTCCAGGTAGAACTGACAAAATCTGGTGAACTCCTACTTCTTTCTCTTGCTCCATAACAAGGGCAGACTTCCCAGAATATTTATCTAAATGGAAAATAGCTTGTTGTTTGAGTTTAGAAGTTGAATATTTCCATTTGCTCTTCCCAGGATTATAAATCAATCAACCTCTTAGTTTTTTAACAAATAATCCCCATTTACTTCTCAGTTTCTCATTGTTTTTCCCTCTCTCTATCGTTTAGCTACCATAGATAAGTTGTCTTCTATCTTGATTTCACTGCCTCCCCTACCAGATACAGTGCCAGCTGCCCTTACAACACATCAGTTCTCTCCCATGTAAAGACAAAGAGAGATGTGGAGATCAGAATTCTGCCACATTACTCCAAAAGACCTTCTGTTTTGTTTTGGTTTTTTATAATAATAAAGCTTGACAAAAGATTTATCTTTCTCATTTCCTGTGACTGTGGCTTTCTACTTCCAATGTATCTGTGGTACGAACTACTCCCAAATTCCTCATTTCTCAGTCAGCCTTTTCTGACTGTTTTTCGTACTGTCCCTGATACACAAAAGAATCTCCTTGAAATAAACGCAACAAACAACAAACAAACAAAAAAAATCCCATATAAACCAACTATATTTCTTTTTGCTTCCTCCTTAAAGGCTCCTTTGCCAAAATACAATTTAGAATCTTGAAAATGCCAAAATGCCTTGAAAGCTTCTTCTTCTGCTAACTAGGACCTTCTGAAT
>WEKX01017091.1:222-18260 GCA_013390025.1 Pitta sordida | reverse complement strand
TCAATTACACCCTCCACTAATTATGTCTGGAGGGCAGTCCTGGGAGCATGGCTCACACTGTAGCACCTCATTAAAGCAGAGAAAGTGCCTTTTGGTGCCTTCCGGCCATGGAATCCAGGATCTGGGACATTATGTGTGTGTGTGCAGTCGCAGAAGTCGCTGAAAATCCAAACACAACTGATTGAATACACAAATATGCGAAACGCGAATATGCAAGGTTTCTCTGTACTATCAACTTCAGAAAATATTGCAAAATGTACTTCCCAAGGAGAAAAAAAAAGTAATAAAATGAGAGCACAAAATGTCAGAAACTAGTTTTTTCAGTATTGAGAGACAGGATAATAAATCTTGAGATTCAATAATATACTTATTTAGTAATGAGATGATTATATAATTGGCAAGTTTTGTAATATGCTGGTAAACATTGTATGACTTGATGAAGTACTTGATGAAGTTAGCATTCAATATAGAAAAATAAAGCACTTTTATTTCTGCTTGAAGAAACACAGTTTACATCATCTATGAAAGTATTTTTAATTTTACAGTACCAAAATAATTTTTTTGTCATGGTTTTATCAGATTTTTGCATGATTGATCGTCTTCCTACTTTTAGATTGAGGATTAAATATTTATTATCAGTAGTTTTACAAGTATTGAAATGCACTTATTTTTATTCTTTATTTTGAATCTGTTGATTTCTTGATATGTCCAGCACATAATGAATGGTTAAGTGTCAAGTATATTTAATAACTTCTTCAACAACATTGCATACTGGGTTTGATGGGTTTCAGTTTTCCAGGTAGAACTGACAAAATCTGGTGAACTCCTACTTCTTTCTCTTGCTCCATAACAAGGGCAGACTTCCCAGAATATTTATCTAAATGGAAAATAGCTTGTTGTTTGAGTTTAGAAGTTGAATATTTCCATTTGCTCTTCCCAGGATTATAAATCAATCAACCTCTTAGTTTTTTAACAAATAATCCCCATTTACTTCTCAGTTTCTCATTGTTTTTCCCTCTCTCTATCGTTTAGCTACCATAGATAAGTTGTCTTCTATCTTGATTTCACTGCCTCCCCTACCAGATACAGTGCCAGCTGCCCTTACAACACATCAGTTCTCTCCCATGTAAAGACAAAGAGAGATGTGGAGATCAGAATTCTGCCACATTACTCCAAAAGACCTTCTGTTTTGTTTTGGTTTTTTATAATAATAAAGCTTGACAAAAGATTTATCTTTCTCATTTCCTGTGACTGTGGCTTTCTACTTCCAATGTATCTGTGGTACGAACTACTCCCAAATTCCTCATTTCTCAGTCAGCCTTTTCTGACTGTTTTTCGTACTGTCCCTGATACACAAAAGAATCTCCTTGAAATAAACGCAACAAACAACAAACAAACAAAAAAAATCCCATATAAACCAACTATATTTCTTTTTGCTTCCTCCTTAAAGGCTCCTTTGCCAAAATACAATTTAGAATCTTGAAAATGCCAAAATGCCTTGAAAGCTTCTTCTTCTGCTAACTAGGACCTTCTGAATGTCTCCTCCCTTGCCGGGACCTTGATGCTGTCTCATGTATTTCTCAAATACATGTTGTGAATCCCTATTGCATGAGCTGAACAGAAGCTGTAAATCCTATGCTACCAATGGAAATGGGAGCAGTCTGCAAAAATAAACGTGGGAGTCACTAGTTTTAAATTGTAAAATTTGCAAACAGGTTATCTGTTCATTATCATACAGTGTGGTATCTGCACCTATATGCCACCTTAATTTAACTTCAGTGACATTTTGTAAATGAATGGCTGTGATCATTGAAAGGGATAATTTTATGGCTTCTGTGAATAAACAAGCATAAGTTTAAGCTATGTAGGCCAAATATGGCAAAATTTGGGGGGACCAAGTACCATATGAATTCTAAGAAAAAAATTACTGTGGATTTTTGTTGATGCCAAGTCTGAGACCTGTCCCAGTCCTTTATCACAACTAGACATTTCTTCAGCAGAAGCAGAACTGCCTGGACAGTTCAATGTCCCATGACTTGGGGCACGTACACACCACCACGTAATTTTCCTTGCACAAGGAAGGGTAGAATGTCCCTTTGATAAATCGTGTCCATCAAAGAGATTGGGAGGCTATATAATATCCCTTATCTGGTCAAGCACTAGCAGATGAGGTGCAATCAAAGGAAATGTCTCATGGCTTGGATGTATCATTACATCCTGATGAGGAAGCTGGGAGCAAACTAGAATGGCTCTTGATGTGCTGTGAGGGAGAAGGCACACCACGGTCAGTGCCTGGTCACCTCAGTTTCCTGAAGTGATGATGGCTGCTCTCCAACTTTGCACTAATCATAGCTTGAACATGCAGAGGAAACGGGTCCACCGGGAACAACTCTGGTCTATTTAGATCTTGTAAATAATCTTGCAGAAATTTCATAAACCTTCTCTCATATGTTCAAGAAATATGGCACATATCTCTATGAATAGTATTGGTATCAGAAAATCCTTTAATGTCAATTGAATCCATTGCTGAAAAATTTTTTTATCAAATGCTCCTTAATGAAGATTTAATATATTTAAATCTTTAAGAAATATATAAATCCTGTATTTAATTTCACAACAAAAGAAAGAAGAGGAAGAGTATAACTAAAATGATTCTACATTGATGTAAACAAACATAGACCTTACAGGATAAAACTAACATGTTTTGAAATTACTCTTCTATTTTTATTTGCTATGTATTAATCAATTTGTATAGCAAAAATTCTCTTCTGTTTGTAGCATAAGCAACACAAATTGTGTTATAATGTGACACTATGTCATGGGGTGGTGTAAAGTTTTCTCTTTAAGTGTTCACAGAGGAAAAGATTTATCTGTTGTTTTTTTCCTTTCACTCTTTCTTCCCCACCCCCTNGACCTTACTTCCCAACATGACTTGGGTCCCGTGTCTTCCTGAGCTGAGGAAAATAACTCCAGTCATGAATGATGTGGAGGGTACGTTTTATTTCAGCGCTGGGAACACGGGGGTCACCCACCAAAGACGTGCTTGACCAACAGAAGGGAGAGGGGTTGTATTTATACACCTGGTTTTCCCACCCACTTTGAATTTTCCAGAACTCCCTTCAGCAAACCCACCCTTACAACAAATGACGTAACACCCAACACCACCCAACATCCACCCACCAGAGAAACAGAGCCCCCTCTCAACTGTAAGGCTAAACTTGTTCTCAATTCCCCCCCTTTTCCTGTAACACATAAATTCTTTTACGTGGGGGTTTCGGCAATTGCATCATAGTCCAGATAATGCAACTTACGAGCTTCTGCTAGAACAGTGTTAACTCCAGAATGAATATATTGAAAAATACAAGGACCAAATGTCAACACTGTAACAACAAGTAATGTAGGATCCACAGCTGCAGATAGTAAGACAGTGATCCAAGCAGAGCTACTATACCAAGATTGAAATCAATTTTGATTTTCATTGTTTGTGGCATATTTTTCCCTAAGATTCCTGTGGACCATGGCCAATGTCTCTCTTACTACTCCAGAGTAGTTAGCATAAAAGCAACAAGTTTCCTCCAAAACCACGCATAACCCTCCCTTTTTTAGATTTTAGATTTAAACCCCTTAGGTTTTGTAACACCATTTCTTCTAAGGAATCTACTTGTTTTTCCAATCATCCTATCATTTCTTCTAGGAATCCCATGTCCTGGGACGCTTGCCCTGACAGTGCCCGAATGTTAGTATCTTGTAAGCCGATGGCTGTGGCTCCCATAGTGGTTGAGCCAACTATGCCTGCACCTACTAAGAGTGGTATTAGTACTGGTGCTCTTTTACTTCGCTTATACATTGGGATCTCTAGTGTGCTTTTAAGGTATTCCCTCTCACGGTCCTCATCATACATGTACACTTGTGGTAATACCTATATTAATATGCAAAATTTAAATTCCCATTCTTCTTAATGCAATTAGTTAATCCTATATCACAAACACACCAGGCTTGGGATGGAGTTCTTAATTCCCTGTCCCCAATTTCTTTTAAGAGATATGTTTAACCACAATTTGGGTACCCCTTTTCCCAGCGCCCTGTATGACACTGCGTGCCTTACCTTGAATATCTCCCAAAGTTATCCGATGAATTCTGCATGCTTTGTTAGACTTACGAAACATTATAGCACATAAATTTCCCTCTATAACCTTCCCAACAAAGTAAAGTGTCTTGGGGTTGAGACACAGCTAACAGTCCACAACAAATTTTGGGTTAGATTTGTTAAGACATGAATAGGTAACTTCTATCATATTAAACAGTGATTGTTCCATATTATTTCTCTTTTTAAAGGTCTCACTATAATTTTTAGAGGTTTTACTGGAGGTGTCATCTTTGATTAAGGAACTCTCTGACTCTTATAATTTAAACAGATTCTGATTTGGGCCTACAGCAAAATATTTGTCCTCTGGCGGAAGCCATTTTTGAATTTCTATGTAACTTCTTGGATCCACCCCAGAGAAATAAAACTGAAGCCCCCACCTTTTTCTCTCATCACAAGTCTTCTTTATGGTGAATAGAAAGGGATTGCATTCAATTTCTCTATTGCATGGTCCCTTCTCATACCTTTCTATCCATATGTGAGGATCTTCATGGAGCCAGGAAGCCTCAGTTACACACTCCCACCTGGGACAATTATATTGCTCATGCCACCATAACCAATTCTCTTTAAACCGTTCATATCCCTTGCATGCCAATGTTTCCTGTTCTGGGCATGCATAGAATTGGACTGATCTCGTGGCCTTTTGTTTCACCGTATTCCCACATCCTTAATACCTGTGTTCTGGAAATAACCTATACAGATCCACCTTGAGAGCTGGTTTCAGGTGAGTCTGGTTAGTGGCCAATGTGTTACGCACCTCATTAATAATTTCCCAAATATATTCCGCAAAGTCTGAATGATGATCAGTTGTACAGTCTGTGGTTCCTACAATGATGAGCATTAGGACCGCCACTGAAACTTGAGTCCACGGGGAGAAGCCTGGACAACCTGGACAACCACCCTGGGACCTTCTTATTATGAGTGTGATGTATCTACAAGTTGATGCCTTCCAATTTCACTGCTGTGAAGGTCGTTAGCAGAACTTGGAATGGTCCTTCCCACTTCAGTTCCAAGGCTTTGTCTGAAAAAGGCTTGACATNAGGTTGGTGTTATGCTCTGGGATGTGCTCTCGGTCTCTTTACGGGTGTTAGATGGTGAGTTGGACTAGATGATCCTTATGGGTCCCTTCCAACTCATAATATTCTGTGATTCTGTGATTCTGTGATAATCTCCTGGTTTCACATCATGGATCGGTGAGTCTAAGCCCCGTCTCTTTGTACCCATCACTTTCTTATTGATTTTTCTAAGCTGTGTTCCTAGTTGAATAACAAACTGAGCTAAGCTGTTTTCACCTATTTCTCATATTGGTTCCCCTTGCCGTATTTGGTACAGCTGACCATACATGATTTCATACGGACTTAATCTTTCTTTTGTCCTTGGCTTAACCCTGATTCTAAGAGAGCCAAGGGTAATGCCTGGGGCCATGGTAATCTGCATTCTTAGCCCAATTTGAGGATTTGTTGTTTAATAAGGTGGTTCATTTTCTCCACTTACCCACTTGACCGTGGGTGATAAAGTGTGTGAAGTTGCCAATCTATTCTTAGTATACAGCTAACCATTTGAACTACTTTGGAAATGAAATGTGGCCTTCCATCTGAGGATACTACATTGGGGACCCTGTATCTTGGGATGATTTCTTGTAACAATACCTTTGCAACATCTCATGTTGTATTGGTTCCAGTGGGGAATGCTTCGGGCCAACCAAAGAAAGTATTTATTAGAACCAGTAAATATTTCAACCTCCCTTTTCTTGGCACAGCCCCTTTTTTCCTGGCAGTTCCTTAAAATCAATCTGCCACTGTTGTCTTGGAATATTTCCCTAGCCTATCTGACCAACTTTAGGTGGGCTCCCTGGCTCTGGGTTTGTTTTAAGGCACATTTTACATTGTGAAGTTACCTGTTTAACAGTTGTATAAAAATTTCGCCCTATAATCCTCTTCTGCAAATCTTGGTACAAAGGCTTCCCTCCCCAATGGCACTTATTATGTTCTGATTTCACAGCCCAAAGCATGGCAGATGGAACTATTGTCTTCCCCTCTGATGTAACAGCCCATCCATCCTCCCCTCTTTTTGCTTTCATGTCCTCTATTAATTTCAGATCTTCCTTGTTGTAAACAGGAGGGTCACTTATTTTACTCACCTGCTCTGGTATCAGTGCCTGGATCTTTACAATACCTTCTCTGGCTGCTCTTTGTTTTCCTTGTTGGCCATGTAATTTCCTTTCTCCAGATCTGTGTATGGAATCTGGTAAGCCTTCACATGTATTACTCCAACTTTTGCTGGGAGCTGTATGACCTCTAATAACTTAAGTATCTCTTCTGAGTGTTTGGCATTTTTCCCTTATGTTGTCAGCAAACCTCGCTCTTTCCACATTGCTCCATGAGCATGGACTACCCCAAAGGCATATTTTGAGTCTGTGAAAATGTTTATTCTTTTCCCTTTTGCCAATTGAAGCCCCTGGTCAAAGCTATTATTTTGGCTTTTTGGGTCAAAGTCATAGAGGGGGGCACCCCGGACTCTATGACTGAATTTACCGTGGTGACCGCATATCCGGGATACTGTGTTCCCTGGACGACAAAACTGCTGCTGTCTGTAAACCAGTTCTCTGCTCCCTCGATGGGCTTCTCTTTGAGGTCCTTCTGACTAGAATAGGTACCTTCTATCGTCTCTAGGTAGTCATGCTCCACAGGTTCTCTTGGTTGTCCCCTCAGAAAAGAAGCTGTGTTAATAATATTAGTGGACTTAACAATAACATCATCTTGCTCCACTAGCACTGCTTGATATTTTAAAAACCTTTGTGGGGATAGCCAATATGTCCCTTTGACGTCCAATATGGCAGAAATAGTATGAGATACATAGATGGTTATTTTCTGTCCCATTGTAAGCTTTCGTGCCTCTTGTGTGTTAATAATAACAGCTGCCACTGCCCTTGAACAATGAGGCCACCCAGCTGCAACCTTTTCTAGCTGCTTTGAAAAATAAGCAACCAGTCTTCGATATAGACCAAGGTCCTGGGCTAAAATGCTTAATGCAATTCCTTTACTCTCATGGGAGTACAAGATAAAGGGTTTACTCATGCCTGGAATTCCCAGGGGTGGTGCTGTCATTAAGGGTCTCTTGAGGTCTCTGAATGATTGGTCTGATTCTTCATTCCACTGCAATTCCTGTGAATCAGTCTTTAAAAGGTTATACAGAGGTCTTACCAACAAGCCATAGTTATAAATCCATAAGTGACATCATCTTGTCATTCCAAGAAATGTCTGGAGTTCCTTGGTGGTTCTGGGCTTCGGTGTACGACAAATCACCTCTTTTCTGTCCAGTCCCAGTGTGCACTGTCTGGCACTAACTTCATAGCCCAAGTAAATTAGTTTCTCTTGTACTATCTGCACCTTTTTCTTGGAGACTCTATACTCCGAAAGACCAAGAAAGTTTAAAATGGATACAGTCCAGTTAACACATTCCCCAAAAGTTTCTGTTGCTATCAATAGGTCATCCACATACTGTAAAATCTTCCCATTACCTTCTGGTCTCTCCCAGGATTCCAATTCTTTGGCGAGTTGGTTTCCAAATATTGTTGGGGAGTTCTTATACCCATGGGGTAATACAGCCTAGACTAGTTGTGACTTTCCGGCAACTCCTGGGATTTTCCCACTCAAAGGCAAATATTTGTTGACTGTCTATGTGCAGCTCCAAACAGAAGAAGGCATCTTTATGATCCAGAACACTGAACTACTTGAGCTCAGGTGTTAAAAGGGTGAGCAGGTTATAAGGATTAGCAACAACAGGGTAAATATCTTCTGCTATTTGATTTATTGCTCTAAGGTCTTGCACTAATCTATATGATCCATCAGGTTTCTTAACTGGTAATATAGGAGTGTTGAAGCTGGGTTCCTGTTCTCGCAAGCGCTTATATTTCATAAATTTTTCAATTACTGGGGCTATGCCTTCTTTGTCTTGATTTCTAAGGGGGTATTGCTCTATTCTGATTGGTCCGGCTCCTTCCTTGAGAGTCACTCGGATTGGAGTTGCATTCTTAGCCCTTCCAGGTATTTCAGAAACCCAGACTCCAGGATATACTTGATTTACTACTACTTCCAATAACTCAGTTTCTCTGGGTGTCTATGATAGGGCTAGGCTTAATGTCTGTACATATTGTTCTTCATTTACTTTGAAATTGATCTTTCCATATTGACATTTTATTTCATCCCCAAGTTTTGTTAGTAGATCTCTACCTAGAAGTGGACTTGGGGAGTTAGGTAAATATAAGAATTGGTGTATTCCCCATTGCTTGCCAATTTTATAAGGGATAGGTTGGCCAAAATATACTTTCTCTGATTCTCCTGTGGCCCCTTTGACCAGCACAAATTGTTCACTTAAAGGAAAATCTTGAGTATTTATCACTGAATAGGTTGCTCTAGTATCTATTAAAAACTCCTGCTTATTATTCTTTTCCCCTAATTCCATCTTAACCAGAGGGTGTTATGGTTTGACCCTGGCTGGATGCCAGAGACTCACCCACAACCTCTCCTGAAGGAGAAAACTAGAAAAAACAAGCTGGAAAATAAAACTGGAAAATAAAATAAAAGTGGTCAGAGGCAAAAAAAAAGCAAAGGAACTACAGGGTTTATTTTTCTAACTAACAACATCAGAACTGCAAGGGAAGCATCATTTAGAAGGCAATCTTTTCCCCCCACCCCTCCTTCTCTTACAACAGATGTAATATTCCCTTTTGCACCAGGAGACAAAGGGGGAATATAGGGTAGGGGTAAACCAGGCAAGTTGGTATTATCTGACCAGATCCAGGGTAGGAACCATCTCTCTGCCCTTCCATAAAGTTATCTCTCTTTCTCTCACGAGAGGAAAAGTCTTTCATGACCCCTCCCAAGTGAGATCTCGACCCGAGGACGACAGTTCTTCCGAAATTCTCTGTTGTCCAAAAGTCACAGCCAGGATTGCAGCTTTTAAGTACTGGCTTTTCTGCTTCATAATGAGCCCATCCCAAAGTACACAGTTAGAGCCTATCACAATGCACAAAAAATCTGTGCACAGGATCTCTGCCGAGCTCTCAGCTAGCTCCAGGCTTCTGTCTCTGGGCTCCAACATATCAGCAGTTTGTCCAGTTTTTACCTCTCCATCTTCAGTTGTGGCCTAGATGGATTCTGCAGTACTGGTTCTCTCTCTCTCTGGTCCATAGGTTTTCACTATGGTCGGTTCAATTCACAAACAGCAGCGGGATGCCTGGAAGAACATCTCTACCCCTTCTCTTGTGGGCCTGGGGACCTTCAATCTCTCAGCCTCCTGACACAGGTTCTGAACTGGCACACTACATCTTGCTACTAACTTTTTTTTCCTCTCCTAAGTATGTTATTCACAGAGACGCCTCTATCTCTATAACCTTGAAGGCCCTGGCAGCACGGAGAGCCCAGGCAAGAACTGAGCTGTTAATCCCCTCGCTGCCAAAGCAGCAAAAAACCTAAACCCAGGACAGAGGGTCAGCTAGGGATGACTTCTCCGGCCCTCCTCAGTCACTCATACTCATTATCTGCTCAACCTTTTACCCCGCTGCTTCTTTGGGCATTCTGTCTTCCAGTGACCCTTTTGTTTACAGAAAACATTGGTCCCTCCCTAACTTAGGACAGTTTTGTTGATTGGGAGTCGTTTGGGGAACATTGTGAGGTCGGTGCAGTTGTTCTTCCCTTTTTGTGTAAACACATCAAGCTTCTCTTAGTAATGATTCCAAGTTATGTCCATCTGCACCTTTCATCCTTTGAAGTTTCCGTCTAATATCTGTAGCCAATTGTCCAATAAATAGTGCAACTAATTGTTGAGCCCCTGCCTCTGTATCGGGATCTAAAGGCACGTGTTTGAGCATTATGACTTGGAGTTTATCTAAAAACTCTGAGGGGAATTCAGTTACACCTTGCCGAATGGCGTACATAGCAGACCAGTTGATTGTCTTGGGTATTGCTCGCCCGATTCCTGTTAAGATCCAGTCCTGATGAATCCTTGGATGTTCTTTACCCTCTGATCTATTTGGATCCCACCACGGGTTTTGTAATGGAAACCAATCTCCAACATCTTCCCCGCGGGCCTGGTGGTGTACCTGTGCCATGTCTCTCGTCACTGTCAAAATCAGAGCCTTTTCACTTTCAGTGAACAGGTCTAACAGAATTTGGATATCGGTCAAGTCCAGGTTATGCTGCTTTATGATGAATTGAAAATGCTTAGTCACTCCCACCTGATCGTTTCTATAGTTCTTAACTACTGCCCTTAACGTTTCCAAATCTTGTGTTGTAAAAGGAATTTTAATTAAAATTGGAGTTCCCTCTGGACACACTGCTTCCATAAGCGGGGCTTGAATTACTGCCCTCCTAGTTTGGGTAGAGATAGGGCTCAGCCCAAGGGATGGCACAGGTACTGCTTCGGCTTGTATTTCGGGTGGGGCAGAAGGAACCGGAGGCGGCTTGGCTCTTTCCTGTGCCACCTAATAGGGAGGTAAGGGGGTTCAAATCCTGCGGAGGTAGGAGACTTACACTAGAGGTAGGCATTTCTGGGGTTCTGAAAGGGGACTGAGGGCTGGCACAAATGGAGAAGGAGGAGGAGGGAGCACTCTTGATGGAAGAGGTCTCTCCAAATCTCAGAGATAATCCTCCGGTTCTTTACATGCTTTAGGTTTATTATCATATTTTTGTTTGGTGACACAATCTGGTTTCAAAACCTTTCTTTGGTCGCACCCTCCCCTTCCCAGGGCCAAAACAGATGGGTTATCTGACGGGTGTATGCTGCATTCCCTCAGCCACTTCGGATGATTCTGAAGTGTGAGGAACATGTCGGCATAGGCTACCTGCTCCTACTTCTCATGCCTATGGAGAAATAATACTAGCTGGATAAAGGTCACGTGATCAAGGCTTCCATTTTGAGGCCATTCTGCTTCTTGCTCTAACTGATAAAATGGCCACCGTTGGTTGCAATACTTTATTAATTTGAATTTCTTTTCCGTTCCCTTTGAGCTACCAACTATGTCTCTCCAGTGAGACAGTGTACAACCTAGAGGGCTACACTTCGGAATCTCCTTGCTCTGACAAGCCCCCATATCTCTCACCAGTTTGTCTAATTTACACTCACACTTTCTCTTACACTCTTTCTCTATCTTTCTCTCCCAATCTCCTCACACATGTCGCACGTCTTAAGCACCAATTCGGGTCAAATGGCGCAAGACACAGAGGCACTCAGCCTCACAGAGTTCTCAAAGTCTTTCACACTTGTAACTCACAAAGTACCAACTACAGTGGCACACCCGACAACACAAAAGCACCCGAAGCCGGCGTCACTCTTTCATTCCCTGATCTCTAACACGAAGTTCACACTCACAGCACAACAAAATCCGAGCAAAAGACTGTTCTAAATATTGCTCAGTAGAATTAGCACAATCACCTCTGAGTAACTCATGATCTGTCCGTCTGTCATCTTGGACAGTTTTCTACAATTCCATCATACTACAATATGCCAAACCACCAAGAAAATCCTTCCGCACGAGGTTTAGGTGATCTAGACTTCTAAACACCAGGCGGCGGCGCGGCTTTTGGAGCACCCACCACAGCTTGCTCCCACACTGGCTGGCAGGAAAACCTGACTTTTTACTGATCAATTACTTATAATGTAATTGAACAGATAATTATGAAATCAGACATATAATAAAATCGAACATACAATCCACAAACTTATCAAGCCCAGGCAATAAATCAAACAACCCCAATTAATAGCTGACAAAACCCACTGAGAGAATTTCCCGACAACTTTAGTAGGACTCTAACCCACAACCTTTGAGTCTGAGCCCGGTCTGACTAGAACCCACAATCTTTGAGTCAGACTCCAGTGGGACTCAAACCCACCACCTCCGAATTATGTTTGGGTGGGACCCAAACCCACCACCTCAGAATTATGTTTGGGTGGGACTCAAACCCCCTAAAACTACTTGAGCCAGTGCGGGTCACCAGACGTCTCTGATGCCTTTTTCATACGGCGAACCCCACGCAGGCATCCCTAGCATCTTATGGGTTCCCTCCTTTTCCCTAAATTCTCTCTAAAATGTACCTGTCATCTCCCATGGGAATCTTTGTCTGACCCGTGGTGACTCTTGGGCTGTTCAAATCCTCTGGAAAATCAGTCCAGGGCATGCCAGGATTTTCCCAGCCTGGTACTCCTGGCGGAGAACACACTGGAGTCCCATCTGGGTCATCAGTTGAGCTGAGGAAAATACATTGAATCCTTGCTGCATCGTGACCTCTCCATTATGACCCCGCCCATTTGCGAAGCAAATTTTTCCCGATTATGATTCAGCGGTCCGCGAGCTCATCTGGCTGACACATGCACAACTGACTCTGCTCTGCCAAGGGGCGGTGCCACGGTGCCTGTGGGGCGGGACTCACCCCGCCCTGTGGGGAGGGGACTTGCAATGGCGGCACCATGCCCCCGGTCCCTGCCCCAAGAAACTGCCCCACGAAAGTGAGGCAAGCTGTGTGCTGGGAGGGCGCAGCTGTCGCTGTGCCAGGAGGTGGCTTCTGTCTGGTACTGTTAGGGCAACGCAGCCCCTCTCTCATGGGACCGGTGGATGTTAAAGGGAAAGAAATACGACCTCCCCAGCCACTGTTGCTCCCACAGACTAAATCCTGTGCTTCTTCTTCCCCCAACTCCAGTGATTGTGCCCGTGGCGTGGGGTGGAGTGGGTTGCGGCACCCTGCCCCAGTCCCTGCCCCGATCCTGTGTGCTCCGCCGAGAGCCAGTGCAGCACCACCACAAGACATGATATTCCTTGTTACTCAAAGCCTAGTCAAAGCCCGGGCAGCGCTGCCTCTACCTGGACTGGTGGATGTTAAAGGGAAAGAAACTCCCATACCAACGCCTCCCACCTCCCATAAGTGCACGGGGTGTTGCAGTGTTGCAGAGTTAAGATTTTTCCAGGCTCCAAGAATGCTGACCAGAGCTCAGGGACACCCCTTCCCCGCTGCGGAGGCAGGGCGAGCGCGCGTGGGCTGGCGTGAGCACCGGGGCCGGGCCAGGCCAGGAGGCTGGGGGTGGAGTGGCTCGGGGTTTGGGCTGCAAGAACACATGGTCACAGCAGCCACTCAGAAACGGTTCCCTTTGCTCACTTGTGCTGAGACAGACTATGGGAAGGAGCAAAGAATTGTCCGCAGTGCTTCGGAGTTCCGGGGGGTGGAGCAATGGGCGTGGCCTTCATGAATATTAACGACCTGCAGTTCTTTGTGAGTTTTAGGTTTCGCAATGGCCTTGGCCTGTCCCTTTCCTTGTAATGGAGAGGATTTATCTGTAACTCCAATGACGAATGTTGTGGAGGGTACATTTTATTTCAGCGCTGGGAACACGGGGGTCACCCACCAAAGACATGCTCAGACAATAAAAGAGAGAGGGGTTGTATTTATACATCCGGTTTTCCTGCCCACTTCAAATTTTCCAGAACTCCCTTCAGCAAACCCATCTTTACAACAAATGACATAACACCCAACTCCTTATATGGAACGGAACATCCACCCACCAAAGAAACACAGCCCCCTCTCAACTGTAAGACTAAACTTGCTCTCATTCCCACTGAGAATACTAGGACTAGGGACTCTTTTAAATACTGCAGTCCAGCTTCAGCTATGGCTTTTTTTCTCAGTTGTGGTGTGAGTGCTGCTGGTCCTGTAGAAACTGCTACAGCTGGAGCTGCTGCCTTGCCATGGACTCCCTGCCTTCTCTGCCCATCTGCTGCTGTTTTCCTGTATCTCCCTATCTGCACACAGTCATCTCTGACTGCCTTCTTCTGGAGAAAGGAGGGATCTACCTTCTGCTGACTTCTGTGTTTGTGGGTTTGTCTTCCAGTTTTGCCTTCTGTCTACCTGAGAACTCCTCATCCCTGAGTTCAGCCTGGAGAAGAGAAGACTCAGAGGTGACCTGATTGCTGTTTACAATTACCTGAGGGGAGGTTGCCACCAGGTGGGTGTGAATCTCTTCTCTCAGGCTGACGACACCAGAACAAGAAGACATAGCGTTATACTACACCAGGGGAGGTTTAGACTGGATGTTAGGAAGAGCTTTTTCACAGAGAGAGTGATCTCTCATTGAAACGGTCTACCCAGGGAGGTGGTGGAGTCACCATCCCTGGAGCTGTTTAAGAGAAAACTCAATGAGGAGCTCAGTGACATGGTCTAGATGGTGGGAGGCTTGGATGGATGGAGCATGCCGCCCGTGGTTTCATGCTTGTAGGCCTGATCCCTGGATAGGTGATCGCTTAGGAGTTGGACTGGATGATCCTGTAGGTCCCTTCCAACTCAGAATAACCTGTGAACCTGAGTAGGGACACCACCAATCCCTGGTTGTTGCCAGAGGTGGAAAGGCAGCTTGTGTTCCTGCTGCCCCAGCATTTAGTTGCTGAGGGATATTCTGGTTTTTGTGGGTGGTTGGGGAATGATTGGGGTATTTTCCTGTTGTTTACAGGGCTCAGTTTGATTTATACACATATACAGTTAACCCTCTTTTATCATGGTACTGTGGGTCTGGCTGTTCATTAATATACAAATTTGCCCCACCCTGGACACCACAACTACCCCGAAGGGACCATAGAAGGATGACAAGGATGGTGAAAGGACTGGAGGACAAGCCCTATAGAGAGGGGCTACGGGAACTGGGGTTGTTCAGCCTGGAGAAGAGGAGACTCAGAGACGACCTAATTGCTCTTTACAACTACCTGAGGGGAGGTTGCTGCCAGGTGGGTGAGGATCTCTTCTCTCAGGCTGATGACACCAGAACAAGAGGACATGGCCTTAAGCTACGCCAGGGGAGGTTTAGACTGAATGTTAGGAAGAGGTTTTTCACAGAGAGAGTGATCGTTCACTGGAATGTTCTGCCCAGGATTGTGGTGGAGTCACCATCCCTAGAGGTGTTTAAGAATAGGCTGGATGAGGCATTTAGTGTCATGGTTTAGACAATGGGTTGGTGTTGGTTTACAGGTTGGACTTGATGATCTCCAAGGTCTCTTCCAACCTTGCTAATACTGTGATACTCTGATGCTGTGAATATGTGTAAATCTTACACAACTGTGTAAATCATCTCTGTGGGGGATAGGGGAGCACCCATGCACCTACGGGACCCCATGAGCACATGTTTAAACAGAGCTTGTGCCGTGCTCATCTCTCCCAGATCCTTTGCTGGCTGGATACCCCACTCGGGTGGAAGTGAGGGAGAGCAGCCAGCTCTGCCTGGCTAGCCCATCAGCATGGGAACCGTGCTAGCACAATCAGTGGCCAAGCAGGCACTCTCAGGGCCCCACCTAAAATATGTAATATGAACCTAGTGCCTGGCTCAACAGCCGACAAGGAATTAAAGCCTAACTTTCCAGTATGAACTTAGGCTTTATTAAAGCATAACTTTCCATTTTATGCTTGCAATTGACAGCCTTGCCTTGTTTAATTTTTGAATGGGGAGGAGACGTGCTGAGACAGTACCTAGGCAGCTCCTGGCACACACCCACTCCCTGTTTCCATGGAATCGATGCAATGCCGGGGCCACCCTTGGTACACCAGCCCAGCTGTCCTGTTGCTGGGCTAGAGAAGCAAGTCCCATGCTGTGGCCAGCAGGAGTGAGGGGCCTCACTGTGAAAAGAAACACTTGTGGCAGCCATCCCTCGCCCCGCTGCCGCTGCTGCCCTCAGGATGGGTAGTGCTGGTAGTGGCCAGTACAAAGAACAGGTAGATCATGCATCACTGGAATTTTGGTAGCTGATTTGGTTCTCAGCAGTGCAAGACTATCAGTGTTGGCTCGAATCTAGGATTGTAGGACCTGTCGCAGGTCCTACTCAACTGTTATTCTGCTCCAGCAGCATCCCTGACCCAGTGCTTCTCGAGATATTGATTTTTGCCAACATTTTTGTTTAAATTCACTGGGAGGGCAGCAGGGATGAGCTCTTGTTTCAGCAGCTCAGTCTGTGGTGAGGCCCTGTCCTGATAGGAGAGGGGCACTGTCCCACCAGTCACACTCTTTCTTAGGCAGTGCTTCCTGGACAAGCTCTGTGTAGTGTCGCCGATCACAGCGCAGATGGCAGCGCCAGCAACTCCAGATGGACATATGACTGATATAGGGGCAGAGTCTCACGACAGCCCAAAGAATCCTCAACAAAACCAGCTTTTCCAGTGATGGTGCAGTGCGGGTGGGCGCAGCTGTGCCTGGGCACTCTGAGCTGCAAGTCCAGTGTGGGACGAGCAGGTGCAACTGCACCTTAGTGCTCCAAGTTGGGAGTCCGGTGTGGAGTGGGTGGGAGCATCTGCGCCCAGGTACTCCGAGCCATGAGTCTGCTGTGTCACAGGCCTGCAGAGCAGTGTGTTGGTGGCCTGTGCAGGGGGGGGAGGAGAAAATTAGCATATTCATGACTGTCAGTTTGTACAGTTGCAGTCACGAATGCCCCATGAAACAGACATCCTCAATCGTGCAAAAAATCACACCGTGAAGAAGTCAATCCGAGAATGGGGAACCATGAAGTAGAGAGGGTTGACAGTATTTTCATTCATATGTATCTTATGCAATCAGACATTCCAATATATATACAGTACATCCCTGCTGCATTGCAACCTTGCCATTGTGACCCCACAGATTTGTGAGGAAAATTTCTTGTGGTTCGGTTTCAGGCATTTGCACGGTTCCTTGGCCGATGCATGTGCAGTGCTTCTGCTCTGCTGAGGGGCGGTGCTGGCGCTCCATCTGGAGCGGGACAGGGTTGGCCCTGCAGGGAGGATGCGTGCTTTCTGAGGCTCACCAGGGTCTGTGGAACGGGGACGGCCACTGTAGAAGACAGAGCAGGGCCCTGTGTGGTGTGAGGTGTCAGGTGGAGATGAGTCCTCCATCTGCCTATGCTTAATTAATGCAGGTCCCTGAGTGTTGTTCACCCGCTCGTGTGTGCGGAGACCCTGCAAGCTGCGAGTAGGCAGTGCTTGTGTATGTACATCTGTGTTACTGTTTCCATGGCTACAGGTGGGGAAGGAAATTGCCCCAGGAAAGTGGAGCTGGCTGTGGTGTGTCAGTGGGACATGCTCGCTCCACTGCCACAGCCCACCCACGCGGCTGGGACACGGGGCCGGGATGCGGTGCCGGGACACAGAGGGCAGAAGTATGGGGGTCAGAGGTGGGCAGGGCAGGGAGCAGTGGCGCGGGGGTTGTGCTGCAGGCAGCAGCTGCAGAAGAGGTAGTGTGGCTGAAGACAAGTCTAGGGATTCTCGGGGGGAGGCTCACCAGGAAGACAGGGTGCAAAAATGCTTCCGTTTCCTCCCCTGTGCTGCGAGAGCCTGTGGGGAGGAGTCAAAGAGGCTCCCCAGAGCTCCTGATTGGCTGGGGGTGGAGCAATGGGCATGGTCTGTATGCATATTAATGACCTGCACGTATTTGCGAGTTTGACATTTTGCAAGACCTCTGACACGACCCATTTCTCGCAAATGAGAGTGTATAACCGTATATTAATGTATGTATTTCAATAAATTTGGTGTTCTTCTAGTGGTTTCTCGTCCATTTTTCCTTGATAGCAATCCCTTAGTGTCCGAACCAAGACACACTTGACAAAATCTTTCCTGGTTACAAAGGCGATTGCTTCCAATTTTAACATTACACTGCGGGGGGCTTGGGCAACTGCGGGGGGCTTGGGCAACTGCAGGGGGTGTGTGAATAAGCAACTAAAAGGCAGTTTGCATGGCAGTTCGCGAGGGCAGGACAAGCGGGCAGGGTAGCGGGCGAGGTCTTGGCAGGTGCTGTCTCTCCTTCCTCCCCCTGTCAGGCATGGCCAGAACTAGGCAAATGGCAGCCATGGCCAAAACCACAAGGGCGGCTAAGAAGGCCAAAACCACAAGGGAGGTTC
>WEKX01017089.1:34068-47158 GCA_013390025.1 Pitta sordida | reverse complement strand
ACATCATCTTTTTTCCCCTAGTTCTTTCAGGATCTCCTCACTCATGGAGACCGCTCTTCTACCCCTCCAACTCATCTTTTGGCATATTGGGACCGCCTACTCCTGTACCCTCATGAGCTCATTCTTAAAGTATGTCCAGCCTTCCTAGATCCCCTTGCCATTAAGGGGTGTTTCCCATGGTATCTTCCAAATTAAATCCTTAAATAGTCCAAAATCAGATGTCAGCAACAGGGTAGGAAGATGGCCCTGTCCATGGTAGGAGGGGTTGATTCTAGAAAAATGTTCAACAGAACACTCACCTTTCAAAATGTGCTTCAATAAGCATGTGTGGGATTTAAATTCATCTTGACATAATTTTCTTTTTAACATTATCGAGCAAAATAACTTCTATTGTATTTTAAGTGAAGGAGCAGATGTTACTGTTCAGCAGTGGTTTGTCACAAAAATTAAGCAGATTTGAAAGCTTGTGTTCAGTTTCTCACAACATAATCATGTTCATCATCTTTAAATTCTTTCTACGCAGAAAGCAAAGTAAATAAAATAAACTACCATGTAAAGAAGTTTTTTTTTTTTTTAATTTCTTTTTTCTCTCTCTCTCATTTTAGCCTATGGGACAATAAATAGGAAACTTCTGCTTTATGCCAAGTTCATTTTTTTCCCTTAGATTTAGGGTTCTCAGATATTAAGAGAAGTAAATGAGATATTTAGTAATGGCTACACAGCTTTGGACCAGGAAACAAGAACCCCTTAGGAAATCCATTGCAATAAGGAAAAAGCCAGAAAATAAAGTACAAAAGTGAAATATGATGTTCTCTGATTAAATCCACACATAAATTTCATACCAGGAACAATAATTCACTACTGAAAAGTAGTTCAGATAGTTTAGATTGTCTTAGTTTCATCTGAATTAGATGTGAATTTCTAGAATAATTTTAAACAGAATTTTTTTAAATTGATATTTTAAAATAAAGATTCAGAGAGTGGCTTGATAAGAGCTTGGAAGAGATATTCAACCGTTTTGATTTTACAAATTTTGTTTGTATTTATATCAAGCACTTTCCCAAAGTCATTGTGAATTCTAATGCCATTTTCCTTCACAAGGAAAAGCTGTAATAATACTATAGAAATGCACTGTGTATTCTATCATTCAAGTCATTAGTGAAATTATTAAAGAGTATCCAGAGAAAGTTCCAATGGGATCTTGAATAAAATACCCTCTCAACTTCACATTGAGTTATTGGTAACTACTCTTTAGTAAGTTTTAAATTTATTTCTAATTCTATCTGGTTGAAGTCTTTGCAGTTTAGTGTTGAGAATAAAAGGACATTTTGTCTCAAAAGTTTTGTTAAGATATACCATGTCTAATGTTTCCTTCTCATCCCCAAGTCTAGTAACTCTGGTGACTCGAGATTGGTATTATAAAATTTTCTCTCTACATTTCAATTTTTTTTTTTAATAAGTAATTCCTATAAATTAATTACTTAAGAACACGTTCCAGTATCTTTGCTCATGCTGAAAATAGACTATTAATTAATACTTTCTTGGTATGATGGTTTCTCCTCAGAATTGTCCTACATTTTATGACTTTGTATATCCTCTGCATTTTTTGGAAATAAATAATGAATCAAATTGTTTTACATAATTCTTTCAGATCTTTAAGGTGAATTTAAACTACTCACACTAACTTAGAATGTTTACACTGAGTATGCAGTCTCATTACTTTACTACTTGGATCGGTATTTCTATTATTTTGTTGTTCTTTTATGCATGACCGTGTTAGCTAATAATCACAATTATGTCAATTTTCATTGTATCATGATTCATTAATTTGTCTCTCTCATTAAACAATGGATCTATGTTTTCTCTCTTCTTCTTTGTAATAATTAAATTATAAGTATTTATTTAAACTTAAATTATAAGTATTTATGTTCCTGATTTGACTTAAACAGTCAAGTTTTTATACAGTTAGATAGTTAAACTGAAGCTGGAGCCTGTTCAATGTGCTCTATATTGTGCAATCAAGACTGAAGGTGAGCCAGCACCCTGATTGTTCTTTTGAACAATTACTTGAACTTTTTTGGCTGCTTTGCTCTTTCTTCCAAACATGTTAGTTCATGGACAAGAGTAGTCAGGAGTCTCTGGGAGGGCAGAGAGGAACCAGCGTGGCTCGCCATGGGCGGAAGAGTGCACCTGTGGTCTTTGCAGCACAGCATGGGGATTTATTTAAATATTCATGACCGACTGTCTAATTTGAATATTCATGCATGTGAGGCTGCACATGAGCAGTCCCAAAGCAGGCCTCCTTAATTCCTGTAAAATCACACCACTAAGATGTGAAGCCGCAATATGGGGGGTGTGAAGTGGAAGAGGGCTGACTGTATCACCATAAAAGTTGGAGCTGTTTAAGAAGAGGTTGGATGATGCACTTAGTAATCTGACTTGATATCAGGACAGGGGTTGTGGTATGTTGATATCAAGTTACGGCAGGGGGGGTATCAGGTGTTAGGTTACGTATTAGGCCTAGGATAGGTGTGTTAGTTGGGTGAGGTTAGACTGTGGTTGGACTGGATGACTTTTATGGTGTTTTCCTACCAAAATAGTAATTCTGTATAATTCTGTAAGTTCTTTGAAGATGCAACTTTCAAAAATGTATATAAATTATAGACCCATCAAGGTAGTCACATTCATCAGGAAAAAATTTTTGATCAAGGAATCTCCAATATTTCCTTACAAACTCCAATATTTCAGTCTATATTACCACTACAAAATGAGAGAGGTTATTTGAGGATTTGTTTAATAATAATGCCTATTTCTGGTAACATTCTGGTAACATTTACAAAATTGTAAGAAATTGAACTGAGTCTGATCTAAGACTTTAAAAATCAAGGACTTTATGACATGGTCTATCACTGAGCCAATTACAAAGTTCTTTCAGTTAGAGACTGAACGAGCTTTAACAATGTCTTCAGTAAATATGACATAATGGTATAATGGAAGAAGTATCTGGCCTGGGACACCGACATGCAATACATTCTGGAATCTTATATTCAACACAATAATTTTCTACAGAAACATTTCCCAGAATGCCTGTTTGTACTTTTAACACATTTATTAATTTTCAATTATACGTCAAGCAGTTTACTATTACTACAACACATATTAACTTGCTAGCATTGTGTGTTTCCAATGGGTTGTAAGTGATGGTATTAATTAAATATTCAGATGATAATGAATTATGCATTGTATCCTGCCAAAAAAAAATATTTGCAAATGTATATTCTTTTTTTTAACAGCTAGGAAATATATACAAGTGCAAAATAGGGTCAACAATACTGCCTCTTTAAATGAAAAAAATTTATTAACAGTTTTATGTGTAAGTTGACATGTTTAAGTGGGTTTTCAATGGACATTGGACATGAAATTTATCTAAGTTTAAATGGGTTTTCATTAGTCATTCATTTTTCATTAGTTTTTCATTATTCTGCATTTAGCATAAAAACATGTACATCTTAATGTCTATAAACTTTCGTGGAACTATTAGATTTTTTTTTTTTTTAAGAGAATCTTAGTTTGGAATGTACATGAGGAGAAAAATACTAAAGACATGTCTTCATTTACCTCATTAGGATTTCTAGACATAATTTATGGTTTTGCCAGTGGTCTGAGCCTGATCCCGGACCTCAAAATCAAGGATATTATAGTCATAGGCTTTTATGGATAATCTATTGTTGAGTAAATAACAAAGTCTTGAGATCTCAAGAAATAAAAATAAATCTGAGCCATGTCTAGTGTCACAGCTCCATCAATTTCTAGTCCAGTCTCGTTAAATTTGGTCTCAGATTTGACTTTTCCTTCATTGAATGAAGCACTGATAATGGAATCAATCATTATAATTGTTCACTAGCTTCCTCCATTTGTATATTTTCCCTCCATCAAACCCACTTTTTGATAGCATATACAAAGGCATGCATTAGTATGACACCATAGGCAGGATAAAGAGGGAGTGATGATAACTCAAATAATGCTAGAAAAAAACAGAATGCTAATAAGGACAATATAAATTATAACGAATTCTTCAAAGTTTATACTGAAACTGTTCCGTAGACTAGGAAACACTTCTTCATCCCTCCCATTAGCCCAGTTAAATCCAACCTTAGAGAGATATAGAGAGGTATACATTGCTTCATCAACCCTGACTGCCTACAGCCTGCAACAGAACTGAGTGCTGAATGCAATGGGAGTTATTATCTTCTCAAACATCATGGATCTATTCTATTCATATCCAGTAAACATCAATTCACCTGCATTTCCAGAGCTCAAGATATTCATTAATCAAGATGCAGTGCGTTCTTGAAAGATTCACAACCTAAAAGTTGTGAATCTTCTGGTTATTAGAAGAGAGTCGTGTAACTAGGATCACTCATGAGAAAAATAGAATACAATTTTCTTCTAAATATTTAGCAGTATGGATAAAAGGCAAAACTTTGCATATTCTGACTTTAGACAACTACTGTCCATAAGTAGAATTTTAGTTTCTTACAAGCATGTAAAGTATTAGGATAGGTCTAACATTACTTATCTATGTAATTAAAGCTAATGCTCCACTCACAATGTTATCTAAATTTGCACTAGGGCGAAGCATTAAATCCAACTCTGCAGCACTTATGGTTGTTTTTGTCCCATCAGTGTTTTGCAAGTAGCTCTTATACAGCAAACTCTCAATTGTATTTAATGTTGCTTATGATGCACAATGCTTTGAAAAACTCCAGCTGGGCTGGTATGCAGCAGAGCATTTCTTCAACAATATGGGGGACAAGAGAGTTGCAAAACCTGCTGTCAGATCACTTTATGGACCAGAATTTGAGTGAATTCCTTGTCTCAGTTTCATTTTCGTTGAATTCAGTGTCTGGAGATCAGCTCTCTATGATTTTTAAATAAAGATTGGATTTGATATTTTAATCCTTCAGCAGGACACAAATTTTAAAATGAAATGATAAAAAAATTTAGAAGATAGATTATTTTCAAGACCTGTTCACAATTAAAAACCACATTATGTAAAAGTATTTCTTTGCTTCTCCAAGGACAAGAAGTCTCCAAGGACAAGAAGTATCTCATTAACTTTGTCTAACTAAAATTCATTGAACAGGTATAGAAGTTACCAATAATAACAGGAATCATCACACAAAAAACCCAAACCAGTAAAAACCTATGCCTGTGAGACTGGCAAGCTTAACATGATTCAGATGTTTCCCATACTACTCACTGCAAGACCAGAAAGTCTGAAGTCTGCTAGCACTGAGTTAGTTAAGGTAGGTAGAGTTACATTCTTATCCAGTTACGCAAATGTCTTTGGTAGTTATGAGAGGACAGATTATTCTGGGAAATTCTAACACATTATAACTAATGTATATGCTATTAAGATTTATTCTAACAAATTAAAACTTCACTTTGTACAATGCTACCCCTGAAATCTTACATTATATTTATAAATGTTAGTTACCTGTAATTTGATTCCCAGGTGCTACACTGGGAAAAGCCCTGTTTTTCATTGGCATTATGTATATTTCTTCAATATTATTGTCAGAATTTCTGAAGAACTTCCAGAGTAAGACTAAGAGAAACAAGCATCAGAATCATCAATATAGGCATAGTGTTAATAAGACATTTTTTGAGGATAGGAGGAAAAAAAATCCAGATCCATCCTGTCTTGCTCTTTCACCCCACAGTTATGCATTCTGCATCCAATACACAGTCAGGTCTCCTATACCACGGTACCATGGTCTTATTTGGGTCCCACGTAACCTGCCTTCTCCATTGATTGGCAACTCATCAATATGCAAATTTGCTCCGCGGCCTCACACGCACACTCCCGGCCCCCCCGCGCTGTTTTGGCACTGCCTTGCTGTGTATTGGTGTTTGTGTCGGCGCTTCCCGGTGCCTACAGCCACCCCATGGCAGGAAAAAAACCTTTTCTGCTTGGATGGGGACACTGGTGTGGGGAGCCACCCGTGCCTTTGTCCCATCAGCCCCGAGCAGCCCCAAGGGGAGTGGGGGGAGATGGCACAGCCCAGAGAAGCCCTGAGGGGAGGGGAGGGGAGAAGGCACAGCCTGGAGCAGTCCCGAGGGGAGGGGGGAGGCGGGGAAGCCGAGGTTGGGGGAGAGTGGGGGGGCCGGAGCAGCCCGGAGCAGAGGGGCAGAGCAGGGCCAGTGCGGCTCGCCACGGGAAGAGCAGTGAGCCCCTGGTCCATGCGGCATGGTGTGGGTGTTGATCTGAATATTCATGACTGCCAAATTGAATATTCATGCGTGCCAGGTTGCATATGTGCAGTTGTGAAAAGAGGCTTCCTTAATCACTGAAAAATCATGCCGCTAAAATGTGAAGCTGTAATATGGGGCACGCAAAGTGGAAGAGGGCTGACTGTATGGCTGTTTATTCTATTTTCCCAGCTTGCGTATGAAAACAGAAATATAACAGACTTATGAAAGTTAAAATATATGATATTGTCTACTTCTCCTGTATTTATAAGTCAGTCATAAAAGAAACTGTGATTCATTTGTTAGTGGCTTGTTCAAGTCTCCTGTGGAAAATATTCTGCTTTGCATAAGGAAATTCAAGTTAAATAGGATTTGAATGTTTACCTTGGAGGTCAACAGGAGCATTTAATGCAACTGTCCTTAGATGAAAAATGTACCAAAAACAATAGAAGAAAAAACTTAAGTCTGGAATTCTACTTTAGGTCCTAATCACAATGTTTAAAATTTCTATTAATAACCCAATGGGTTATTAATTATTTTCTTCCTAATGGAATTGCATAAAAAGAAAAAAACTAAAAATCCTGATCCACTTTTATTTTACCATCTCAATCTATGTCTATCCTCAAAGTCTAGAGATTTTTTTGGTTTGAGTAGTCTTCTGAGAATTGTGAAATTCAGTGAAAAAAATGTCCATGTGGTGAAATAAGGATTGTAAAGGGTATCTGTCAGAAACCAAAACCTGCAAAAGTTGACCCTAAAAATAAAAAAAATTGCTCTTTATGGCCTTTATCTCTTAAGACAATAATTTAACCACAACTCTGCTTCTAATTACATAAATAGAAGAAAGTAGTGCTTCCTGGCACTTAGCTTGGTGTGCAAGAACTAGTCACAGGATGTGAATCAAGATATTTGTACTCATCATCTCTTGTAAAATATAGTTATCTCTACAGTTGTCAATTACCCTTTATTGGTGATCTCTTTCTGGAGAATGTAACTCTCCACACATATTATTTGGAAATTTAACATTTTCCCTCTAAAATAGTTATTTCTTCTTAGAGAAATCATGCACATCTTACAATCAATACCAAGTAAGAGTTCATTTAAGTATACTGCTGAGAGTCATAACAGATGGATTGAAGATTATCTGTTTTTGCACTCTGCCTGCACACCTAAATAATCACCCAAGTGTCTTTTGGCCTTTCTGGTTTCTAATACGTCCCTATCAAATAAAAGATCATTGCAAGGTGAGATTTTTTTTCATGAAAGTTTTCTCATTTGTCATGTGTTTAGCAATTCTTATTATGCTTTTGTAATTCCTAAAGAAAAATTTTGACTACAAAAGTTTGATTGGCAACAAAATATTCTTCAGACTACAGTGGTTGTTCATAAGGTTTTCATAATGTTTTCATAATGTTCATAACATTTTCATAATGAACTGCTCCACACTGTATAGCACCACATAAGGAAATGCATTAAAAATTACAGTTGTGATGCAATACATTTTCTGTCAGGTATAAACATATCGATGGAACACAGTGTAGAGTAACTCATTCTTAAATATCACATTCTTTCTGGTACTTTTATTGCATAACATTCTTTGCATTTTATTCATAATTTAAAATCAATGTACTAAATATTTTGAGTAGAATTTAAAATCTTTGAGATTTTAAAGTTTTGTGTCCAGGTAAATGGAAATCACTGTGCAGAACTGAACACAAAACAATGTGCATGTTTCATCTGTTGAAAAGTAAAGGTCTCTAATCTGATTGTTTATAATTTGAGGTGGTTATCAAAGCTGCTTCTGCACTCTGTTACAAGAAAATATAACTTCTGTAATATTCATTGAACTTTAAAGGACACTTCTTGTATCAATCTGATAAATCACACACTAGAAAGGCCTGACTTTCTCTACCAATTACAGAGAGGGGCTAGGGTAATTTATGTAGAGTAGACCTCTGATGACACATATGCTCATTTCGTTAGATGAATCATCTCCTATGAAGATGATTTTGCTCTATCAGACTCAGAGGTAGAAGAATATATGCCTTGTAAATTGAGTATGTTTTCTATAGTTCCTCACTTTGTTTATAATATTGTTTAAAAACACTTTATTAAAAGTAGTGAGAGTACAACTCTGTAAACTGAAATATTCCATCCTGAAATCCTGTTTTGATACAGAACGCAGTAGGAAAAGCATGTCCATCTAGGGGGAATTTATTTTTTTTTAATATATCTGTTTGTGACAACAATCCGTTGAAAAGTTATCATCCTCTCTTTAATGCATATTAATATATTGTATATAGATCACAATGTAGCACAACAAGTCAGCAGTGGTATTATAAATGTGTATCTGGAAGAAACTCACTTGTGCAGTTTACAACTACCTGCGGGGAGGTTGCCGCCAGATGGATGTGGACCTCCTCTTTCAGGCTGACGACACCAGAACGAGAGGACATGGCCTTAAGCTACGCTAGGGGAGGTTTAGGCTGAATGTTTGGAAGCGATTTTTCACAGAGAGAGTGATCGCTCATTGGAATGGACTGTCCAGGGAGGTGGTGGAGTCGCCGTCCCTGGAGGTGTTTAAGAGAAGATTGGATGAGGAGCTTAGAGGCATGGTCTAGCTGGGGGTGTTGGGCTGGATGGTCCTGTGGGTCTCTCCTGGCTTGGAGTGGCCTGTGCGCCTGTGAGGGAACTAGGTTTATGTTCACAACTCTGGGGTGTGTGTTCGATCTCTGTACGGGCGTTAGATGTTGAGTTGGACTAGATGATCCTTGTGGGTCCCTTCCAACTCATAGCATTTTCTGATTCTGTGATTCTGCATTAGTTTGTCATTGAACACTGTTCCTGTAGCGTTAGATAGAAAAGCAAGAGGTTGTTGTTTTGTTGTTTGGGGTTTTTTTCCCAAATATTAAAATCACACAGAATCACACAATATTCTGAGTTGGAAGGGACCCACAAGGATCATCAAGTCCAACTCTGAAATGGCACCACTACTTCCCTGCTGGGGAATCGAACCCAGTCTCCTGCGTGAGAGCTGGGGACACTCACCATTATACTAACTTACTACAAAGTATTCCCTACTGTGAATTATCTTTTAACAAGTTAGAAAAGCGGGAGAGGACAGTCAGCTTGGGTCTAAGCTGAAGTCTCATTCAGCACAAAGCAGCTATCAGAGGAGGATTTTTAATGCTGCTCTAAGATAATACAGATTCACAGAAAAATAATTTCTTATTTCCTTAAACAAATCCATTTCTCCACCTGCAGAACACAATCCCAGAGTAGTTCTGCAGATTCCTTAGTGATTTAGTTCACATTCAGCAGTCCAATAGCATTGTCCTGAGGAAACCACTGTCTTCAAATCTGTAGTGGAAAACCAGGAAAATTTATCAATGCAATGAAAATGTAAGTACTTTCTCTAACACCGCATGTTTCCTTTTCCATGCTGTTAAACAGTTTCTTACCAAACAAGAGTTTTGTCTATTTTGGTGACTGGGAAAAGACTGTGATTCATATCATCCTCCAGAAGTACACCAGTACTTGTCTAGAGAGAGCTCATTGAAACAGATTGAATATTTAAATGTGTACATATGTACATACGTGTGTAGAAATTGCTTCACATACAAGATCAAGACTTGTAGGTGTTTGACAGCCAAATGCTTCTGGGGGACACAACTGCTCAGTACTAAATTAATGCTAAGAATATAAAAAAACATGAAGTGACTATTGCAGGGAGTCTTAAAAAGAATGCCAAACCTGAAAGGTACAACTTACTACTTCAGTCCTGTAATGAAAGGAGGTTATGACTAGTACATAAAGAAAGAAAGGAAAAGACTTTCATAAAATGAGCTACAAAACAGTTCAGAGAACGTAATGAAACTATCTATACTTAAACTGAACAAGAAGTATCCTTACTGGCTAAGTCTGAAAACTTAAAAGGAAATTAAAAAAAAAAAAAAAAAAACTTAGAAAGAAGATTGTCTTAAGAAAGTAAAGGGCAAATAATTTGTACAACTCCATTCCAACAAAAGCTATTGAAATCCTGACAATATGTCACTGGTTAGGGACCCAGTTGAATTTCTAATCAGGCATTCTTAAAAATATTCCTAAAAATTAATAAAGTGATTAACAGCATCCTGATTCGTGAAATACATATATTTTTTAATCATCCAGTGTAATTGCTGTAGTAAGCACAATGGGCCTGACCTGCCCTTGTACTGACAGCACTCTTACCTTATCAGTGTAGTTCCATTGGGTTTAAACCAAGTGGAACTCTAGACTATGTGCTACTACAGACCATAAAATCTAATGCCTCATTAAAATATTAATGTAAATATTGAAAACATATCACTCAATTTCTCTCAGCTCTTATTTCTTCTGAAAGTAGTGAGGGAGAAATGTCTTACAAAAAAAAAAGATATTACTGAACAGAAATTAGAGAAGCATGAGCTGCAGTACCATTATGTGCTTCTCAATAAATATCCCCTTATAATAAGCCTCTTAGTTTTAGAAATTTAAAATATAATCTGGTATAATTGATAATAACAGTAAACTGTGATAGATCACACAGAAAATGCTGATTTCTAGTCTTAAATAAAGAAAACCACTTAATTATAAATCTTCAACAGAAAAGTTATCTTTTATTGACAGTTGTAAGTCAAGAGTCTGGGGCAGTTTGGAACTGTGGAATTACGAAAAAAACCCCTATTCACACACCACTGACAGAGCACTGTAAGGTAAGGAAAAGTTCCTTTCTGCAGAGTTATATCATAAAAGAAAAATCTTGAAACAAAAAGGAGGGAAAGTACCTCAAATTAGCATAGCAAGATTAAACACAGCTAATGCACCAGAGATATCATCTGCCTAATTATCTCAAGTCTGATTTGAGGGACTCATTTCAATTGCTTAAAGAATATGCATATACTTTTGAACTACTTGGCCTGGATTAATTTTATAGTCAATTGAGAGCAACAGACACTGAGTCAGATTTGAATGGACTTAGCTGAGATGCTAACTGCAGACTAAGAAGAAACACAGAGAACAGAATCACAACCACTGGACAGTTGATGTTGGAAGGGACTTCTGCAGATCATCTAATCCACCCATTCTGTTAAAGCAGGTTAGCCTTGAGCAGACTCTATAAAATCATCTCCAGGCAGGTTTTGAATATCTCCAGGTAAGGAGAGAGACTCCATAACCTCTCTGGACAACCTGATCCAGTGCTCAGTCATTCTCAAAGTAAAGGAGTTTTTCCTTATATTCAGGTGGATATTCCTGTGTTCCAGTTTGCACCTCTTGCCCTTGGCCTGTTGCTGGGCACCAGTGAAAGTAATCTGGCCCATCCTTTTGATACATCCCTTTAAGATAATGTATATATGGATAGAGATCCCTTCTCATTTGTCTCTTCTTGAGACTGAACAGGCCCAGCTCCCTCAAACTCTCTGGCTTCAGTCCCGTCATAATCTTTACAGAACTCCACTGTAGTTCTTTGCTTTGAATTCAGGAGCCCTGAACTGGGTGCAGCATTCCAGCTGTGGCTTCACTAAGGTAGACTAAAGGGGAAAGATCGTCTGGCAATACATTTTTCCAGGAAACTGTATGGACTTTTTGGTCGCAAGGCACACTGATGGCTCATGGTTAACTCCTTGTCCACCAGGCCCCTCAGGTCTTTCTTGTTTCCTCTGTAGAATGCAAAGGTACTCTATATAGGCTGCTCATATTAAGGTGTGTGCATCTAGTCAGATCACACTTAGTCAGATCACAGCCATCCAAACATTTTTGAAGGAGTTCATCTAAGTTTTTAAGCAAAACTGATGGAGTGAAGTATATATATCAATTTGGAACAGTAGAGCATATATGAATATAAGATCTAGCAATAAGGTAGAAGTTAAGTGTATCAAATAAGGTATTAAGAGTCATGTAGCTGTAGTTAAAAGCAACTACATGAGGTGTGTTTTGGAACTATATATGGTTTCAGAACTTAGGATGGAAACTACTGATTCTTCCCCCAATAAGAAGCAGGAATTTATCTGAGGCACAATCATCAGTCACAAATAGACAGAAGTGCTAGTACTGAAATATTGTTAAATCTAATTCCTTCTGCAGCACATTACTGCAACTTATTTGCCTTAGATAGGTACTAGTTTGAAATGCAAAATAATAATAATTATTATTTTTATTATTATAATTATATGGAATAAATAATCAAAACACGATATTCTTATTATTGTCTGAGTTGTGCTCAGAATCTAAGATAAACCTATCTTTATTAGATTTGAAGACCAGAGAGTCTTTTGGTTAGAGCTCAGATGAAAAGAGCATCCGAAAAAATGGGAGTGACAAGATCACTTGCACTATACTTATTAAATAACCCATCTGGATAATGGGAGGAAATGTTGTTTCTGAGGGCTATCTACAAAGTATTCTCACTGCCCAAGCAATAACAGATAGTAATGGAGGATAACCTGCTTGATATCTGCTGGGAACTTCACACAGCAGAAAGGAGGCAGTCCAGAAGGTTCATAGAGTGTATTGAGGATTTCTACCTATCCCAGCTGGTTAGTGAGCCCACCAGAGGTGGGGCTTATCTTGACCTGCTTTCCACAAACAGGGAAGATCTGGTGGGTAATGTGGATGTTGGAGGTTGTTTGGGAGGTAGCGATCATGAGATAATAAAATTCTCAATAAATAGTGCAGCAAAGAGGCGGGACAGTATAATAGTTAAGCTGGATTTCCATAGGGCAGATTTTGGGTTATTTAAAGAACTGATAAGGAAAGTTCCTTGGGAAGTGGCTCTTAAAGACAAGGGGGCCCAGGATAGCTGGGAGTACTTCAAGAA
>WEKX01017089.1:0-22925 GCA_013390025.1 Pitta sordida | reverse complement strand
CTGGTCAGACCACATCTTGAGTACTGTGTGCAGTTCTGGTCTCCCCAGTTTAAGAAGGATGTTGAGCTGCTTGAGAGGGTCCAGAGAAGGGCAACAGGGATGGTGAAAGGACTGGAGAGCAAACCCTTTGGGTTGCAACTGCAGGAACTAGGGTTGCTCAGCCTGGAGGAGACTCAGAGGTGATCTCATTGTTGCTTACAGCTACCTGAGGGGAGGTTGCCGTCAGGTGGGTGTGAATCTCTTCTCTCAGGCTGATGACACCAGAAAAAGAGGACATGGCGTTAAGCTACACCAAGGGAGGTTTAGACTGGATGTTAGAAAGAGGTTTTTCAGAGAGAGAGTGATTGCTCTTTGGAATGGTCTGCCCAGGGAGGTGGTGGAGTCGCCATCTCTGGAGGTGTTTAAGAGAAGACTCGATGAGGAGCTCAGTGACATGGTCTAGATGGTGGGAGGCTTGGATGGATGGAGTGTGGTGCCCATGGTTCCACGGTTGTGGGCCTGATTCCCTGGGTGGGCATTAGCTTGGGAGCTAATTAGCTCAGCTAAGCTAAGCATTATCTTGGACTAGATGATCCTGTGGGTCCCTTCCAACTCAGAATAACCTGTGAACCTGTGAAAGTTTCCAGGGCATGGTTTATAGATGGGTTTCCTGAATGTCAACTATCTACTCCTGCTAAAAATTTTTAGACATCAATTCTGTACAATAGGACACATACTGGTTTATCTGTTTGAATGGATTCAGAAAGGATCTCTTAGCTTAATGATCCAAATAGACATATGATTGAATTTCAGAAACATCAATCCAGATGAGATCACAGGTTTTCATAGGTGTCAGCGAAAATTCTGAATTTTTATTGCTGAATTCACAGGTTCACAGGTTATTCCAAGGTGCAAGTGACCCACAAGGATCATCTAGTCTAACTCCCAGGCGAGTCCCACCCAGGGATCGTACCCCCAAACCTGGAGACATGGCCACCATGTTCTGTCCATCCGAGCCTCCCATTCTCTAGGCCATGTCACTGAGTTCCTCATCCAGTCTTCTCTTAAACACCTCCAGGGATGGTGACTCCACCACCTTCCTGGGCAGACCATTCCACTGAGGGTCACTCTCTCTGTTAAAAAGCTCTTCCCAACATCCAGCATAAACCTCCCCTGGTGTAGCTTAAGGCATTTTCCTTTTGTTCTGGTGCTGTCAGCCTGAGACAAGAGATTCACGTCCACCTGACTACAAGATCCCTTCATGTAGCTGTAAGTGTTTGCATGTGTATTTAGCCCAAATCCTCATAAAACCCTAATAATTTGAATGTGAGTAAAGAACCTAATTACTTATTAGAGAACTAATTGTCTTATTTCCTTTCACAAACAGATCTTAAACTCTTTCAGCTTAATATAATATATATATCATATATATTTGTAGGTATTGTTGACATTGTTACCCGAATAGTTAAGTGTGCTATAGTATGTACATGAAGATTTGAAAATATTCTGAAGCTCAGTGGAAGACATTCAATTTTTAACAGCTCAGTTGCAACAATTGCTTCCTTTTATTGATGTTATGTTCTTCATCTCTCCATCAGCTTTTTATCTTGCTCACACACACACAAAAAAAGAAGTTATGAGCTAGTACAACTGATATCAAAAGTCACTGCTCTAGTCTATTGTTTTTTAATTTGCCTATAAATTAAGCTGTGAAATGGATTTTAAAATTTTTGATTAAAAGCACTAAAAAATGTTTCCAGAAGGAGACAACTGCACTAAACTTCCTTTCATAGAGAAGTTTTATAAGTAGGTCATAAACCCCTGAAATTAAGTCAGAAATGCTGACAGACCCCAAAACTTTTAGATGCTCTGTAAGCTCCAGTCTAATCATGTTCTCCCAGAGGGGTAAAATCTTTTTCTTGAGACTAAATTGTAGACTGTAAAATTGTTGTTTTGTCACGTAGAGCTCTGAGTATATGGTAAAGAAATGTACAGCAAAAAAGAAATGTATTGTTACTATAGCAACTAAAAGTAAGAAATATAACTGAAAATGTCTTTTTCTTCTAAATATATCCTATGAAATATTTCCCAGTTTTAACTAATTTTGTTACACAATATAGCTTTCATTAGTGTGGGTCAGAAGAACTCTGAAACTACACAGGTATTACTGGAGGTAAACAAATATAACCTAATGTGAGATTTATCCTCAGTGGACCCTACATACACTAGGGTATGGAAAAAAATTACATAGAATTGTACACCTAAAAATTTTATCTTAGAAATCAGATGTATTTGTCTGTATGTGTGAACAAATTATTTTATATAGTCTTCTTCTAAGAAAAGATAGGGATTTTTTTCTCTTTGTTCAATTTTTCAAAATGGTATCATGATTTTCATGACCTTTATATGAAATGTCCATGTTTAGCAGAAGGCTTTGACAGAAAAAAATTGTGAGTTCTGCAAATTGATTGTATATCAAGTATGGAATTTTTCAGGTATGGAATTTAGCAGTTGGGGTATTTCACTTTTAAGAACTATCATTTCACAAGGAAAATAAGTACAATATATAAAATAAATTACTGCTAAACATTATTTTTGCACATCGTGTAATATGAACTATATGTTAGAAAACCAAGGTCTTCGAACTTCCATTTTAATTTTTTTTTTAATGTAAAGTAAAGCCAGAATAGAGCATTCTGTTGTGGTGCAGAAGAATAACTAGAAAAGAAATAAGAAGAAACAAAAAAAGTCTCTGAAGCTGTCCTGTAGTAGAAATGATACTTTGATATACTGATTGCTGCTCAAGTACAGCTGAAATTTCATGAAAGTGTATTTTGTATTTTTGTATAACTTTGCATTTATTCTGGAAAAATTTGAAAAATAAAAATAAAAGAAAGCCACCAAAAACCTTTCAGACCTGTAGTAGATCTTGTTGAAGGCATATAAACAAGCCATAACTTGGAGCTTTTTATTGTGAACTCCCTGTTATGTTCAAGTTTTATGGATTTTCAAGCTTGTTTGCATGTGTGTATGTGTATTGTTCTGTTTTCTTTGCACTTTACTCTTTTCAGTTCACTGACTTTTATACCATAGTATCTCATGTTATAATAAAAAGTATTATTTTGTGTTTGCCAATTTAGTAGCCACATAGATTAGATATGCGGTTGAAGCCCATTACTTTGATGAGGCACCCATAATAAAATGGAGATTCAACTGTCTCAGCTTGCATTAACAACAAAAGATGAGCTGGCAGAAACACATTGCAGTGAAAGAGTGAGAATGCAATCAGTTTTGAAAAAATACAGTTAACAGCTTCAGATTACTTCAGCCAACAAATCAAAATAGTACATTAAAATTCATCTCATATTTTCAATTCAAACAAATGTCTGTATTTATTTTTTTTTAATTTTTGTGGACCAAATATATTTCTTGTAAATAAGCTTATTAATCAGAATTACTTGATCTCCCTTTTAGTCTAAGTTGTCTCTAGCACCAAATCCACACGGAGGACTCTCACTTTCTTTGCAGGACCTAAAAAAATAACACCAGAAATACCAGTTTCTCTACAATGGCCACTTTAGCCTATGAATCACTGTCCTGGTTTGGCAGCTTTTACATACTTCTTTCCATTCTCTACCCCTGTATATAATACATACCTGTAAGGAAACCTTATGACTTAAATTATACTGTTATTCCAAGTAGCATAATTTTTACTGTATTTTCTTACCACCTGAGAGCAATTGTGTTTATTTTTTTTTTTGTGTTACATATTTATGGAAATCTCCCCTTTAAAAATCAAAACAACAAACACACGGGCATGCACACACATACATCAAGCAAGATCCTGAAGAGCTACACGAAGTCCCAAGGTCAAGTAGCAGTAACTTGTGGCTCTCTTCCTAAAGCTGTGTAAATTAATTCAGTGACAATCTTACAACAACCTCAAGTTAATCCATTACGTAAAGTCCATACAGATTCCTCATGCTCATTGTGGAATAATCAAGAGAGAAAATAAGACTAACTACCATAGTGCATGGGAAACACTAACTCAATGTGCAGTTTGTCTCAAGACAGTTAAAACTTGTCTCTCAGTGTGCTTAACACCTCCCTTAATACTGTTTACTTGTTTCTTTAAGAATTTAATTCTCTTTGCATTCTCTTATATTCATATTATCTACTTTATTCACTTCTCTCCCTTTAGGCACAAGTCTACCTAAAAGTCCCTTACTATGAAAGAGTGATTAGTATGCTATTAGATAAGATAGAAGCATAGAAAACCAAGGAATAACTGCAGACACATAGTAAACCAAACATATTCCTATTGCTATTTTATGGTTTGCATTGATAAGTATTAAACACAATCCTGATTATTATCTGTGTGTTACAATCCCTATAAAGAGCTTTGAGTAAAATTTCTGAGACAAAAAAAAAAAGGAAAAGTACAGAAAATATTAAAACATTAAGTAATACCTTAAAATTAATAAATTAGTTATTTTTGCAAAGAAAAATAAAAACTTAAAGCAAGAAATCATTTAAGATGAAAACAAGCCAAGAGAATTAAGCCTATATAATAATAGTGGTTTCTCTTCAGACAGTTTAAAGAAGTTATATCATGTTTACAGCAATTTATACACAAATCATTTATTAATCAAATTAAATATTATTAATTTCTAGATAGCATAAATAATAATAAAACATTCGTATGTTAAATGCTAGCTGAATATTTTCTGAAAGTTGAGTGTAGCAAGCTTGCCATCTACTGATCAACAAAAAATATTTTCTTTGTATGGTATTTTTTGTGTATCATAATATTTAGTTTAAAACTCTCTTTATATAATTAATCAATATTTGTCTATTTAAATAAATCCATTTCCAGTGCCCATAGGTCAGCATGAAGCCTCAAAAGTATTGTGCTAGCAGATCAAAGATGAGTTCCTGAAGTATTTCTTATACTCACTGAGGAATTTTTCACTGAAAGACATAATTTTATTCAGTATTTGGGGAAGACATTTGGCTTCTCTCAAACAGTGTATTCCCAATTCATAGAAGTTCTGAAGAAGTTAAAACATTATTTTATGAATAATACAGCAAAATCAGCTAAATATTCTTACTTTTTTCAATTCTTTCAGTTTCACAAAGAGAAATTCACTTGTCCAATGCCATCTGCCAGTTTTGCTCTAAGTCAAACCTTGTCAGTGTGCAGTGGGAAACTGCAGAAAATCTGTATGTCTGGTGTATTTGAGTTGCACTCATGTTCCATTCAGATGAGTTTAGGTACGGAAGTTAAAATCCACAGTTATGTCATTGGTACAACAAAGAAAAGTCTTCATTCTTTTGTAAGAGTCTATCTTATGGGTTTGGATCTTATATTATTATCACTATTACTATACTATCTTTCATTTTGCCACCATCAATTAATTTCATTCAATGCAGAATTATAATGTATGGATAATAAAGCATGAAAATGGATAACCTGTCTCTAACAGCTAAACAGTGATTTTTTAACTATATCTTTAAAATTATTTGAAATTTTGTGGACTTATATTTACCAAATATACTCTCAGAATGGGTAAAAATATTAAACTTCTGAAATTTACAGACCGGAGCAAGCTTGAGAGCAAAGAATATGCTCTTTCCAAGAACATAATAAAGTTCATCTTTGAGCCTATACCAGTTTAGACCCAGTGGCAGGTTATTTTTCCACACTGCTGCCATGTAGATCATGTCTGGACCTTTTCTCTTTTTGATATCTGTCTTGTTTTCCTTCTGGATAATATTCTTCTCTTACGTCATTATTTAAAGTTTGATTCTATGTCATTTCAATTGTACTGACATAAATCAGGATTGGCTTTACTTCTCTTAAGACATTTAGAATTACGTCTGTTAACTCCAAATTCAGTTAATGCATTTTTCTGCAGAATCTCCTCTAAACAGGACTAGGATTTCTAAACTGCACGGGACTATAACCTAAAGCAGAAAGTTCCAGAGCCAGCATGATTTGTAGATCCTAAGGTATTTCAAGAGACTTGTCTACAGAAATCAATAAGCTTTGTCAAATAAATTTTCTACCTGGCAGTCAGAATCTCTGCAAGAACTGCTATACATTACTTTGTTAATCTAGAGGGTTAAAACTCTGTCCTTGAGAACCAGTGAGAGGAAATCTTCAAGGTTTGTGATATTTTACATGATTTGGATTTGTTTGTGGTTTTTTGTTTTGTTTTGGTTTCTTTGTTTGTTTTATTTTGGTTTTCAGGGTCACATTTCTGTACCTTTCAGAAGGTGGCCTGAAAGTACTCTGCATTTCTGGGAACAGATAGGTCAGTCTCTATTGTGAGAAAGTTCCAAGTCTATTGGAGCAAGTGAGTCACAGCCACCCTGCTTATCAACAGGAATTCATCACCGTATGAAAGCTTCCCCAGGTCATTTTGCGCATCACTTCTTTACAAACACTTTGGCTCATCTTCCTCATCTTCTCTTCAGCAAATGCCAGAGAAAAGGCGCACATGGCATATCTCTTCAATCTCTACTTTCCTTTCACAGAATCACAGAATCACAGAATATTATGAGTTGGAAGGGACCCACAAGGATCATCTAGTCCAACTCACCATCTAACACCCGTAAAGAGACCGAGAGCACATCGCAGAGCATAACACCAACCTAGATCCCTCACAGTCTAGCAGGCCACTCCGAGCCGGAAGGGGCCCAGCGTCATCCAGACCTACACCCCCCGGCTAGACCATGTCACTAAGCTCCTCGTCCAGTCTTCTCCTAAACACCTCCAGGGATGGTGACTCCCCCCCCTCCCTGGGCAGCCTATTCCAATATGCAATTACTCTCTCTGTGAAAAACCGCTTCCTAACGTTAAGATTGAACCTCCCCTGGCGTAGCTTGCCTCAGGGTTCTATTTGCCTCAGGGTATTCCTGCCACCTTTGGTAAAACTTTGATCCTAGAAAGTTGCCTCCAAAGCATCCAGAAACAATCCACAAGATGGATAGGTTACAAGTGAAGCTGATTCTGTGTGATGGAACACACACACACACACACACACACACACACACACACAGAGAATATTATGAGTTGAAAGAGACCCACAAGGCTCANTGTCACTGGCCTCTGGAGGGCCTTCCTATCCTCTGGCAGATCAACATTTGCCCCCAGCTCGGTATCATCTGCAAACCTGCTGATGATGGATTCAATTCCCTCATCATTCAACATCAATAAAGATGTTGAACAGTACTGGGCCTAACACTAACCCCCGTGGGACTCCGCTGGTGACTGGCTGCCAGTCAGATGTTGCACCGTTCACCACCACCCTCTGAGCTCGCCCTTCCAACCAGTTTGTAACCCAGCATAAAATGTTCCCATCCAGTCCATAGCAATATTATGTACACTATCACCTATTCCATGCCTCTTGGAAACTTTGAAGGAATTGTTTAGTTCACTACAAAAGAGATCTTGGAATGAATTAAAGTATATTAAGTATGAATAATTGGAATTTATGACCTCTTCATAAAATAAAAATACACTAGTAGACACTCCTTCAAAAAAATCTAAGATTCACACAGATTCACAGGCTATTCTGAGTTGGAAGGGACCCACAAGGATCATCAAGTTCAACTCTTAAACAGTATCACTACCTCCCTGGCGGGAATCCAATCCCTGGTCTCTGAGAGACGGGGACTCTTACCACTGTACTAAAGTGGATTTTCATATGTACTTCTTTTTGTCACCAGATTCAAAAGGAAATTCATAAAGGAACATAGAATTATTGGTTTTGTCTTGCTTCTAAAAAAACTGAAGAGGGATTTACAGATTAGATAGAATATATCTAATCTGAATATCGTATCAGTTAGACAATATTGTACTATCAATAAGGCTGCACATACTTGGAGAAACATAAATAAGCACAGTTTTCTACATATTTTGAAATAATGAAGTGTGTGAGATCTTTCAGTGTCAAAGTAAATTTAAAATAAACAGAATTCAATATTCATATATATTTAAGCACAGTTAGTGAGGCTCAGAGAAATTGAGAAAATATTACAGATATATTTGATCTTTGAAAAGAAGCTGATTAAAAAGGGTCAACTTTATTTTTGTAAGAAAATATTAAAGCTTTAAAATTGGACAGCTATGATGGAGAAGAGCACAATGACAATTAAGTAGTAGATTCCAGTTCTTTCTGCAAAGTTTAAATAGAAGATTAGGTAAATACGGGGGTTTGTACTTTAGCAAAATTGCTCTACAGTAAACTTTTATATTGATTAGCATTATAATTCCAAGTACCAATTATAGTATTCCAAGTAATTATAATTCCAAGTAATACTCAGGAGTGCATATTTAAATAAACTACTTATTACTCTCTTTATGCTTTAACATTACATACAGACCTGAAAAATCAAATCTGAACAAATTATTGCTTTTTCTCCAAGCTCAAGTCCAACCTCAAATATGAAAAAACCAGGAATAGCTTACTGAATTAGTCTTTTATCTCAAGTGAATTTGATGAAGTTATTCTCTTAGCCAAGTTCTAGTTACCTGGAATTTAAGGGGAGGAAGGGTCTTGGGCAACAACAATTCGTTTTGTTGGACTATGTTAAGTGTCATTGCACTGAAAATCTTAATGTCAAATGCATTAAATTATGATTTCAAATAGACTCATACAATTTGATTATAACCCTTCTTTCTATCCTATAAATTTATTTCCTAAACTTCCACAACTGATATATTAAAAATAATTGTAGATCAACTGGGGTGACTAGATTGCAAAAGTCAATATTACTGTTTTAAACATGGTTTTTGAATCAACGAGTATTCTGCATGTTTTTACTTATTCACATATAGTTTAAAAGTCTCAAGCAGCTGATGATATCATTCCTCTGACATACTTATTTCCTGACATTCAGTGGGAAAGATGAGTATGTGACTGTTTTCTTGCCTGTACAGTCTTATGCCTTATAACAAGTCTAAAAATTTACATTAGGAATACTCTGCTTTTTCAAACATAACGTGTTCATTTATTCAATACAGTGGACTAAATCCAGCACTATGTTTCCCTGGCTTTACCTATCTGTAATTCATACAGGAATTACACTGAGGAAACACACAGTGTAAACAAGCAGTAACTCAAAATAATTTTATTTTTAAAAAGAATAGCAGCAAGCAAGCATTTCATGAATCACTGCAAAAGGTAGTTAAAACTGATGGGTCTTATGAAAAACATAAATTTTTAGGACTGGTTTAAGACCAATCTCTAAATAAAACAAGGGTGAGTGACAGATGTTAACCCATTCCCAAGGTGTTCTGCTGCTTATATTGGTGCAGCAATTGAAAATAACTCACACCTTTTCTAGAGCATGAAGTGTAGACCATGAGTTTTTTACAGCTCCTCTAAGTTACATCTGCTACTTCTAATCCAAAATATATACTGTAGCCGTTTTCCCTTTCTCTTTGTTTTTTACCAAATCTTTCTATTTTAAAAGTACTAACGCAGGAATTACTGAACTACTTACAGTTGCAACTCCATTAATTAAACTTGTTAATTACTTAATTCATTATGGAATGCAATTTACTGGCATATACCTAAATAAAATAAGACTAAAAAATGTTTGCTTCGCATCAGATACTCAATAAATGTGATATCAAAAGCTGAATAAAGATGGACCTACATTATTCAATTTTGTGTGATAGTAAATTTATATTTTTAACAATCCTAAGGAAATTCATCACAAAACTTTGTTTTACTGTAAAATTGAAACTGAGTGGGTTCTTTTAATTATCAGCAGCTCTAAAATTCTGATACTTTATTATGAGTAAATTCTCTACCACATGAAATAAAAATGCTAAGGTAAACTTGTACACTATATGTCAAATTTTATTGTGTGTGACTCTGTGTGTGATTTTCTGTCAAATCAGAAATGCATTATTTTATTTATATTGTAAAACATGTATGATATATCTGAAGAGCTACATTTGGGTTTATCTAAGGTTGTAATATAATATTGGAACACAGCAATTCCTGACTTACGGTGTGCATAAACTACTGGGGTTAAAAATTGGTTCCTCAGTCTTTACTGAGGCCAGTGTAATCAGGTTCTGCCCCTTCACAAATCACTTGGGAGTGTACTTGACATACTCTTACTTAACTGTGAGAAGCAACAGCAAAAAATGGATTATAAGAGCAATTTCTCACTGAAGACTGATATACTTTTGTCCTTACAATGAAGTTGTTACATACCAATAGCCAGATTTTCTTTATTATACAATAGTCTGTAAACTGCATTCTCAGTCTGTACTTTATGCAATTTGTTTAGCATTTACAAAAAATAGGATTTTTGTGCCTTTTGATTGAGAAATAATAATTTTTTCTCAATATGTAATACAATATAAACTGCTGCTAACTGAAACTGAGAAGTTGTCTAAATAAGATTAAGTAAGTGTGCCATTTTGTCTTACATATGTCTTCATCTGTATGTTTGTGTGCCCGAGCAAATTTGTATGCTGTTTTTGATGTAAAGGACACTGAGTGAATATTCAACATTCAATATGCAAATGGAGAGTTGTCATGGTTTGACCCTGGCTGGATGCCAGAGATTCACACACAACCTCTCCTGGAGGAAAAAAAATGGAAAAAAGGTTTATCACAGGCAAAACAAGACAAGTTACAAGTGGGGAATAGATAGGATTTATTTATTCACTAACAAGATCTGTGCTTAATGCAAGAAGCATCATTTTAAAGGCAACCTTTCCCCCCCCCCCTCCTTCTTCTTACAACAGATCTCATATAACTGGTATTTCTGACAAGTTTTAGGGTAGGAAATCATCTCTCTGCCTTTTCATAAAGTCCTCTCTCTCACACAAGAGAAAAAAGTCTTTCATGACCCTTTCCCAAGTGAGATCTAGACCCAGGGATGACAGCTCATCCATTCTCTGTTGTCCAAGAGTCACAGCACAGGATGCAGTCTTTTAAGCACTGGCTTCGCTGCTTCATATGAGCCCATCCCGAACTACATAGATCAGATCCTACCATAATGCAATTCTGTCACAAAGTGTCTGTCCAAAGGATCTCTGCTGAGCTCTCAGCTCCAGCCATGTGTTTCTGGGCTCTAAGACATCTGCAGCTTCACAGCATGATCCTCCATCTTCAGCGTGGCCTCAGATGTTTTCTGCATCTCTGACTTCTCTCTCTCTATTCCATAGGTTTGCAGGCAGACAGTCTGCTTCACTATGGTCCATTCTGCCAGCAGCAGCAAGATGCCTGGAACCCCTCCTACTTCTCCTCCAGCCGGTCTGGCCATGCCTTCATAACTGCTCAACCTCTCACTGCTCTTCTCCAGCCATCTTTTCTGTTACTACTTTTTTTTCTCCTTTCTTAAATATGTTATCATAGAGGCATCTCTATCTGCTTCTGACCTTGACTGGCAGCAGAGGCCCAGGCAGCAGCTGTCTGATGTTAACTCTGCTAGTTCCCCCCACCCCCCATTACCAGAAGAAAAAAAACACTCAAACCAGGACAAGAGTGATTGTCTCTGTAGAGTCATTTTGGTTTTTCCTCATGAACAGAAGTGGAGAGAAGACAGGATGAATGAGAAAGGGTAGTCATATTAAGAAGCACTGTAGCTTGCTGAGCCTTAATTTATAGTGGTTTGGGAAAGATCAAAGGACCAGCATCACAGGAAATAACTTATATTGCAAATGAATTCAACAATTAATTCCTGAAAGTGCTATTGTCTTTCTTCCAGCTTCTATAATTCTGTTGTAGAATCCTATTTGTCCTGCAGCTAAGCACTTGTTTCAAAGTGTATGTTTCAACAATATGTGTACTCTTATATAATGAACAGAGAAATTAGAGATTAAGACTTCAATAGATTAGATTTTTTCTTTGTCCCCTTACATTCTGCAAAAATTTAAAGTTCTTCCCTCCCCATGAGAATTATACTATTTTCCTTCCCACACTCTCGTGAGTGATCCATACCTCCCTCCCCTAGAAAGTCTTCTCTACCTGGTTCTGTCTGTGTATGCATATCTCTGTGCTTAAATGAATATTTATATGAATCATTTATCAACCCCAAATTAGAGGGTTGGATATACAGTGAGACCCCTCTTTTCACACGGTACCGGGTCTGAGAAGAACACATAACTCACGAAATCCATCAATAACCAAACCATGAATATTCACTTAGGCCCCACCCGTAGGCACACACCCTCCACTAATGAGCTCTAAAGGGCAGTCCTGGGAGCATAGGGTGACATGTTTCACCTCAGGAAACCAATAGAAATACCTTCTGCCTGTTGCCGGCTGTGGAATCCTTTACAATGGTGCCCCTTTTCTGGGCTTTGAAACCCAGTGGAAGCCAGGATGCATGGGCTAGCATGCTCCTGCAGGCTGACACAGTCACCACAGTTTTATTTCTGGGGGAGTAGTTTTGTTTCTGTGGGTTTTTTTCCGGGAATGCAACAGAGCAGGGTCAGGGGCCCCCAAGCGGTGCAGCTGACGCTAGTGGCAGCCCCACACATAGGCCTGAAAATAAGGGCTGGTAACATGGGAATGTGGGACCTGCTGCCCCACCATCACCCCCACTCCAGTGCAGCGCTCCAGTGTTCCTCCTCCTCTAGTGTGCTCCCACACTGCACTCATGCCCCATTGTATGCCCCGCTGCACTGTACCCCCCATCCCCCAATGCACCCACGGCAGCCAAGACCAAACCCCTCCCTCATCAGGGTGTGGGCCAGGGTCTGAGTGCCCCAGAGGAGGCAGGGGGTGCTGGGGGCCTCTGGGGGAGGCAGGGTGGTGCTCTCTCTTTCTCTGGAGTGTTGGAGAAGCTGAGCGGGCTGTGCTTGGATGAGGTATGGGTTACTAGAAAAAAAGAGTAGGAAAAAAAAGCAGTTCCTCTCCTCACATGCACCTTAGAAGAGATGAGACAGAGGGTATGTGTGTGTGTGTTACAGAAGAGGCTGTTTCCATAAAAACCAACAGGGGGACATTTCAGGTGAAATGGAGTTCTGTGTGCTTATCAACTTCAATGCATAACCCAACGAATACAGGACAAAGCTGATTTGGAGATTCAGAAAATTACAAATTTTAGTGAATTAGGTAAGGGCATAGAGATTTAGGGATTTTAGTGAATTAGTGAAAATTTCGTGAATTTTAGAAGGATTAGTAGATTTAAAAATCATCCAAGAGGCCCGAGAGTTAAGGTTGAATATTAAGGTTGAAAAATGTTGTCCTGCAGTTCTTGAAGGTAAACAAAAGTGAGTGCACAACAAGGGGAAAAGAAGGAGCAACATTGGAGCTAATTGGTTGAAGGACTTCTAGCAAAGAGCATGTCCATGGCATAATGTTGAAGGGATGAATATTCATGGAATGATTTGCATATGCATGAGACAAGGGGTTAAAGATTGATGACAAATCTGGGCGGCTCTCTTTTGGCACCTGACAGGGCAGAGTGCCTTGCCGTCCCTCTTTCACAGGTTTCACAGGTTACTCCGAGTTGGAAGAGACCCACAGGATCATCTAGTCCAACTCCCAGATCCACAAGCGTGGAACCACTGGCAGCATGCTCCATCCATCCAAGGCACCCGCCATCTGGACCATGTCACTACTTGTCTCTTGGGCAAAAAATAAACTTTTTTCTGCTTGCAACCAAATTACCTTGAGCCTTCATGTCATTTCCCTTAAATCAAAGCTTTAAAGCTTGCTTTGGCATTCTAAAGGCATCCTGGCTCAAACTTCTCCCCCGCCCCCTTCTCTGTTTGAAAAGAAAAAAAAAAAAAAAAAGAAGCCTGATTTTATTTGTAAACTGAAGATCTCCACGCCCGCACTGCTCCCTGTGCCAGGTTTCTGGGATTTTTGTGCCACCCAGCCTGACCTGACCTTGCTATGTATCTGTACTTCTGCCAACACAATCACTGCCCTGTAAGAGTCAATTCCTGGAAGTTTTGATGCCCTCCACCATGCTGGAGAAGCAACTGCTGCCCACTGACTAACACACACAACTCTTTCTCTGGCGTGAGCAGGCTTCCACCTGCCTTGGCTCAGCTTGGCAGCACAGCGTTGGTTTAGTGCGCCACAGCTGGGCCTCCACCCACCCTGGTTCCTCACGGCACAGCGCAGCTGAGCCCCTGCCTGTCAGCCCCAGGGGTTGGGGGGAAGGTGCCTTCCGCTCCCGCTCTCATGCGCAGACACACACAGTGGCCACCTGGAGGAGGACAATTCCAGTAGTGCAAAAACTCACATTTAAATTAACATTACACAGTGTGTGTCTCCTCGCTCCCGGCTGCCTCCCCTCGCCACCCTTGGTGGCTCCTGGGTGGGCCCAATTTTCATATTCATTATCTCATTACATGGGTTTGATGTTAGAGGTTTTGTTTTATATGTTTACAAAGGAAAAGTTTTAATCAGCTTTTTTCTTTCCCTCTCTCTTTCCCCTTTGTCGCCTCCCCCTTTCCCAAGTTTGGGGAGGGTGGGAGAGGGACCACCGGGAATGAGAAGACCCATCCCAAGTTTGAACAGAACGGCCCAGGAATTCCCCTGCCTCTGCAAACCACGAGGTTGATAATGAAAGTGGATGTGATCACTGCCGGACAGGTTAGCCAGCGGGACCAGCCAGAGGGGAGTTCTGGGATTTGTGGTTGACAGTCGCTGCTCCAAAGGAGGTGTAAGGAATTGGAGAGCACAAAACTTCAATTCTCTAAGAACTTTGCCCCACAGGCTTCTGCCTTTTGAAATACTGGCAAGGAGGGCTTTTTGGAAATATCGTTTCATACCAGAAGCTGCCTCTCTTCTCCCCTTGCTCGGGATGCTGAGAAGTTACTACTAGNCTCATTAAGGTTGGTGTTTTCTCTTAATAGTCTCTCGTCCATTTTCTTTGAAAGAACCCCCCAACAGTGTCCAAACCAGGACAACGTATTTTCAGAGTTCTGCAGAGATTCAAATATAAGAGAAAATATATCGGATATGTCATTGAGGATTCTTTGTTGTGTCCTTCCACTCACTTCACCCTCTGCCCTGGTGAATTTTTTCATATAAAATGGATTGTTTATTATTACACAGGAGCATATTTTTTGTCCTGTTGCATCCTTCTTGCTCTCTTTCCAGCCAGAATATTCTTGTATCCATCTACATAGCTCCAGTAAAAATAAGAGAAGCAATTCTCCTCCTAAAATAAATTACAGCCTTGTCATTTGGAATCACAGCAAGTGCATCAAAATTTCTTCAGCCAATTTGGAGGGTGCATTCCTTTCCTAAATGAATGTTGCATGCATTAAAAAATCTGCATTCAAGCAACCCCAGTTACATGCAATTAGCTTATGCTAAAATTACAGTTTACTGTAATTTAAGTTTGACTACATTCCATTTGGGCTGTCATTTAATTTGGATCTTATCCACAGTGTCTCCCAACATTTTTAAAGGCGATATCCCATGATTCATTAAATCTGTTTGCATAGCTCCTGTGCTTTCATCAGAGATTCTGTCACCTCCCTCTCACTCTGTCACCTCTACTACAGACACTGATATTCCACCAGCAAGTCAGGCTAGACGTGTCTGCTTCTGTCTCAGGATAGTCAAGTATTTACTCTTTCTCTCCATAGCTGTTGAACCAGGAACACTGCACAGACATCTGAGTTAGCCATGTAGGGAATTAACATGGAACTAACAGAACTAGCTGTTGGAAGGAATTGAGGGTGTTGGTTGACAAGTTCAACATGACCCAGCAGTGTGCACTTGCAGGACAGAAAGCCAACTGAACCCTGAACTCCATCAAAGGCAGCATGGCTAGAAGATCAAAGGAAGTGTTTCTCCCTCTCTCCTCTGCTCTGGTGAGACTCCGCTTGGAGTACTGCATCCAGTTCAAAGGTTCCCAACAAGGGAATGACATGGATATCTTGGAAGTCCAGAGAAAGACCATGAAGATGCACAGAGGGCTGGAGCACTACTCCTATGAGGACAGGCTGAGAGTTGGGATTATTCTGCCTGGAGAAGAGAAGGCTCTAAGGAGTCCTTAGGAAAGACTTCCGGTACCTGAAGGCACCTGACAATAGAGCTAGAGAGGTTCTGCTTACAAGGACATATAAGACAGGAGAGAATGGCTTTAAGCTGAAAGAGGAAAAGTGTAGATTCATTTTTTTTGTATAAAGCAGAAATTCTTCCCCTTGAGAGTGGTGAGTCACTAGAATAGCTTACTCAGAGAAGCTGTGATTGTTTAATCTCTTGAACAGGACAAGGCAAGGTCNTTCCCCTGTACTTGGCACTGGTCAGATCATATCTTGAGTCCTGTGTCCAGTTCTGGTCTCCCCAGTTTAAGGATGTTGAGCTGCTTGAAAGGGTCCAGAGAAGAATGACAAGGGTGGTGAAATGACTGGAGGATGAGCCCTATGGGGAGTGGCTATGGGAATTGGGGTTGTTCAGCCTTTAGACGTCCAGTCTAAACTGCCAAGTTAAGTCCATGCAAAAGTAGGGGACAATTGAGGATTTTAGAAAGGGACTTTTAAGATTTGGGTTTATTTTTCATTGTCTTCCTCTGATTTTATTGATAATTAATTCAGCTACTTTCGTGAAACTGAGTCTGTTTTGGCCATGACAGTAAGTGACTGATCTCTACCAGTCCTTATCTCAAACCACAACCTTTTCAATATATTTTCTCTCCTGTGTCAAGCTGAGGAGGGGAGTGACAGAGCAGCATCTGGCATCCAGTCAAGGTCAATGCACTACACTTGAGTAGTCAAATCATGTTAAGAATAAGGATACTAGCTGAAATATAGACGAATATGATATTTTCTTTAAAGTTAATGGAAGATTTTTAGGTTTCGGTCTTTTCTCTTTTCAAGTATAAATTGCTATGTGTGTGTATATGTTTGGTTTAAATTAATCTGTTAGCTGAAAAGTCTTTAACTCTTTTTCTCCTGTCATGTTACTTGAGAGCAAAATGATCTCTTGAGTGGTACAGAGTCATAATTTATGTAGAAATTCTTAATTTTTTGAAAGCACTAAATGGACTGTAAATGTTTGTCTCTCACTTAGGTTTGGGTATTAATAATTTATAAAACTTCATTATAATTTACTATGAAAGACATGATGACCTCTGTGTAACATTAGTTATTTTCAGTGTAAACTTCATTGAACTACATTGAGAATAAGAATGTGCTTTAGAGCAACACAATTATGAAGAGAATCTGTTTTGATTTTACTCTGTTGTGCTGAAATTTGCAGTACCTAAAATAATGTGGAGAGTGGTTTCCATTAGATAACTAAAAAAAAAAAATCTGAAATTTTTAAAAACCATCGAAGAAGCCACAATGAAAAACTCTACATTGAGACTGGCCAAAATAATCCCCATTTGTAATAATCTAAAATTCTAATGGTATCTGGAAAAAAGTACATTATTTAAAGTCTCTTATCAATATTTAACATGAAGACTTACAACATCACTATAGAAAGCTTTTAGCTATTTTTTCCAGTAGGTGTTAACTGTTGGTCTCATCAAGTTGCAGAAGCATACGCTTAATCACTTTACCATCAACATTGTTGAACGGAAAATTTATTCAAAACTACTGTGAGACTGAATTAGAGATGAAATAAGCTTTTAAACAGCTTGCTAGCTACAGGAAAATTATTTTTCCAGTTCGCAAAACAAGGCCATATGTACAAAGAGTTGGAAGAGAAACATTTATGACAGTCTTTTTTTGAGATGACATGCAATGATCATGAGACAAGATGGAAAAAACACAGAACTTCTTTCGTTAAGTATTTGTATTTGTTTAAAAAAAGGTGCTTAAGAAGTTTTATTTATGTTTGTTTGCTTGTTTGTTTGCTTTTTTTTCTTTTGTTTTGATTCCTTTTGCTCAAATTTTGTTTTAGGGCCTCTAAGGTCAGTTCTCTCAACTTTTCTTCTTGGTTGATCCCAGTGACTCGACTGGTTGATGACAAAAAGGCTGTGGATGTTGTGTACTTGGACCTTAGCAAAGCCTTTGACACGGTTTCCCACAATAAGCTTCAGGAGAAACTTGTGAAACTTGGGCTGGAAAGGAACATTTTATACTGGGTTACAAACTGGTTAGAAGGGCGAGCTCAGAGGGTGGTGGTGAATGGTGCAACATCGGACTGGCGGCCAGTCACCAGTGGAGTCCCACAGGGGTCAGTGTTGGGCCCAGTACTGTTCAACATCTTTATCGATGACATGGACGAGGGAATTCAATCCATCATCAGCAAGTTTGCAGATGATACTAAGCTGGGGGCAAATGTTGAACTGCCGGAGGGTAGGAAGGCCCTCCAGAGGGACCTTGACAGGCTGGAGAGATGGGCAGGCTCCAACAGTATGAGGTTTAACAAGACTAAGTGCCGGGTTCTTCACTTTGGCCACAACAACCCCATGCACCGCTATCGGCTGGGGGAGGAGTGGCTCGAGACTAGTGAAGTGGAGAGAGACTTGGGTGTACTGATTGATAGGAAACTCAACATGAGCCAGCAGTGTGCCCAGGTGGCTAAGAAGGCCAATGGCATCCTGGCCTGCATCAGGAACAGTGTGGTCAGTCGGTCCAGGGAGGTTGTCCTTCCCCTGTACACAGCGCTGGTCAGACCTCATCTTGAGTACTGTGTGCAGTTCTGGGCTCCCCAGTTTAAGAGGGATGTTGAGCTGCTTGAGAGGGTCCAGAGAAGGGCAACGAGGATGGTGAAGGGACTGGAGGGCAGGCCCTATGAGGAGCGACTACAGGAACTGGGACTGTTCAGTCTGGAGAAGAGGAGGCTCAGAGGGGACCTCATTGCTGTTTACAACTACCTGCGGGGAGGTTGCAGCCAGATGGGTGTGGACCTCTTCTTCCAGGCTGACGACACCAGAACGAGAGGGCACGGCCTCAAGCTACGCCAGGGGAGGTTCAATCTTAACATTAGGAAGCGGTTTTTCACAGAGAGAGTAATCGCATATTGGAATGGGCTGCCCAGGGAGGTGGTGGAGTCACCATCCCTGGAGGTGTTTAAGAGAAGACTGGACGAGGAGCTTAGTGACATGGTCTAGCTGGGGGGTGTAGGGCTGGATGACCCTGGGTCCCTTCCGGCTCGGAGTGGCCTGCTAGACTGTGAGGGATCTAGGTTGGTGTTATGCTCTGGGATGTGCTCTCGGTCTCTTTACGGGTGTTAGATGGTGAGTTGGAATAGATGATCCTTGTGGGTCCCTTCCAACTCATAATATTCTGTGATTCTGTGTGTGATTCTGTTATTTACATGTGTACCAACCAGAAAAGCAGTCTGGAAGAATATTTAGAGATATTCCTTGTAAGGATCATATGGTTGTTGTGGAAATTGCTATGTGAATGAAATGTAATACCAATATATATGTAGGTGATGATAATATGGATATACAGTCAGCCCTCTTCCACTTCGCGCCCCCTAGATAGAGGCTTCACATCTTAGTGGCGTGATTTTTCAGCAATTAAGGAGGCCCGTTTCACGAGTGCGTCTGTGGGAACTGACAGCCATGACTATTCAAATTAAGCAATCATGAATATTCAAATCAATGCCCACACCATGCCACATGGACCCTGCACTGCTCTGCCTGTGCTCCACTCCGCTCCACTTTGATCCCCTCCCACCACACCTGCCCCACTCCACTCCACTCACCTCCCGCTGCGCCCACCCCACTCTGTTCCCCTCTCACCATGCCTGCCCAGCTCCACTTCCCTGCCCTTCTGCAGCACCCACCTTGCTCCCCTCCTGCTGGGCCCGCCCTGCTCCGCTCCCCTCCCACTGTGACTGCCACACTCTGAGCAAGGACGCTTCATGCAGTTATGAAAGATTTACACACTCTCAGATTAGACATGGTGTCCAAGACTTTCTCAGGCTAGATGTCTACCTAGAGTATGGAGAGACCAGGTCTACCTATCCAGAAAGACAACAGGACAGTGGCGTGGGTGGCTCCCTGCACCAGTGTCCTCATCCAAGCAGAAAAGGGGATTTCCCGGCATGGGGTGGCCACAGGCACTGGGAAGCGCCGACACAAACACTGATACACAGCAGGGCAGTGCTTAAACAATGCCAGAGCAACGGGGAGCGGTGTGAGGGTTCAGGGCAAATTTGCATATTAATGATCTGCCATTCTATGCAGACGGAGGACTTCACAGAGCGGCAACAAGACCCACGGCACTGTGGTATTCAAGGGCCTACTGTAATTCTTTGAGCACAGTCAAACCTGGAATGGGTGAATAATAAAGCCTAATCCATTCAATGGAGATCTGTAAACCATTATTGAACATCTGTTTCCATTCCATCCTCTGCACCCAATTTTAACTCTGCTAAATCAGAAACATTTTTTGTACCTTCTCTATTCAATATACACAGTATAAAATCTGGTTAAAAAAAGAGAAACTCTTGCTCCTAATCAAATATCATGAGAAAATAATGACCAACACTCTCAATTTATGTTCCATAGCTCAGCGGAAGACTGAGGGTAAGCATGTTAGGTGCAAGTGATTATTAGACTATTCTACTCAGCAGAGGCTTTAATTCACTACAAAGACCATGGACAATGTGCTACTCAAAGGATAGTGACCAAGATTTTCTTATAATTTTTCCAATTATTTTATCAGTTGCATAAACCAGTTTAATTTTCTTTTTTAAAATAGTAGTTTTCTTTGAGGAAAAAATAGAAAGAGAAAAGAAGTTATTCTGAAGTTTTCATTTTATACCATCAATTTCCACTTTTTGAATATTCTTTCCTATGTATCTAGTTTCATCATGGTAGTGTCACGGTCCAGTCAGCTAAGCTGGACGCGTGATGGTTCGTTTACAGGATCTCAGAGTGCAAAACAAAATTCTGAGAGAGGGTTTATCTTTGATCAAACAGTGAAACTTTATTAAGTGCCCATAAAGTGGCAACGTGATAGAAGAAAGGATGAAAGTAAATAGAAACAGAGAGAGCAAAGGTTATAGCTACCGTCACGAGGAAATCCTCAAAGGCGTCCCTCACAGATCTGTCGTCAATCAGGATGCGAGAAGTTTCCGAAGTTTCCTTGTTAGGGGGTTATCTTTTACACATCTTGCCCCCTCATCTGTCCCATGGTACTTTTGCCAAGCTCTGCCTTTCCCTGCCACACAAGCAGTGTCCAAGGTGTGGTCAGGGCCAAAAGCGAGTGGCCCATTGCCCAAAGAGGAGTGTCCAAGGTGTGGTCAAGGCCAGAAGCGAGTGGCCTTCTGCCAAGGGGTGTGTTTTGTAACAAGTCCATCTTTTTTGGACAACAGTTTTTATGGTTCCTTGATTCCAGAGAATAGGTACAGAATGGACATTCCATCCCCCCATATCAGAGAAGGGTGCAGCACCTGGGCACCGCACCACTCATTGTTCTGGGGTACCTGCACCTTGGTTTCCATAGGAATCGTACTTCAGTCACAGTCCAGGGAGCAGCAACCTGACAGGTAGGCCGCTGCAAACTCTTGAAGCCTGAGCTTTTCAGTGTACCTTATATTGTCCAAGTTCATGATAACAATGTTGAGACAATACTCTTCTTCTTTGACCGACTTCTACAGGTAGATATTTCTAAAAACTGCTTACTACCATTTAATTCTGAAGCACTGAAGAAAATTGTTTCTGGGAAGATGCAAAACTCAGCCTTGTGTTTAGATACTCAGAATATGACGTATCTGGGTCACTAGAAGAATGATGACAGCTAAAAAGATGATACTCATATCCTGACATTTTATATCCATTGCAAAGATTCTCTGTTATTGGATATTTATTTTCAGATAAAATAAAATAAAAAATTTTTTAAACAAAAAAGCCTCATAGTGTATTTTTGGAAAAAATCCACAAAGTGATGTACTTACAATACTGTTAGACAAGGTTACACTCTTTTAAATATTCTAAAAATTATTTGGTTTATGGGATTCTCTGGACACATAATAAGTGGTTTCTCAATCCATTTTAATATAATAATGCAGTAATATATTTTGTAATGCATATTGGAAATGTGATACAGTTGGGTCTCCTATACCATGTCTTATTCACAGTCTTATTCGGGTCCCACGTAGCCCGCTTTCTGCATTGATTGGCAGCTCATTAACATGCAAATTTGCACCACACCCTCACATGGACCCCCCAGCCCCCCAGTGCTCTTTTGACACTGCCTTGTTGTGTATTGGTGTTTGTACCGGCACTTCCTGGTGCCTGCAGCCACTCCACACTGGGTAACAAGCCTTTTCCTCTCAGCTGGGGACACTGGTGCAGGGAGCCACCCGCACCGCTGTCCTGGTGGCCCCAAGCAGCCCCGAGGGGAAGCGGGGGCAGATGGGGCAGCCCGGAGGAGCCCCGAAGGGACTGGGGAGGGGGGAGAAATGAAAGGAAGGAGGGGGAGGGGGTGGGGCCAGGGTGGCCTGGAGCAGAGGGGCAGAGCTGGGCCAGCGTGGCTCACCACAGGCAGAGCAGCGTGTCCATGGTCCATGCAGCATGGCATGGGGGTTGATTTGAATATTCATGACTGCCTAATTGAATATTCATGCATGTCAGGTCGCACATGCACAGTTGTGAAAAGGGGCCTCCTTCATCGCTGAAAAATCATGCTGCTAAGATGTGAAGCCATAATATGTGGGGCATGAAGTGGAAGAGGGCCAACTGTACTTTATGGCAGTAGGCAAACAGGGAGCCATGTGACAACGTATGCTAGTTAGACTGATTGTTTATTCAAACACAGATGCTTCTCAGACTTTGTAGAGGAAATATCATTTTGGATTTTCTGAACTGACACATTATTGATACGTTCCTATTTAAACAACTGAGTGTGAAAGTTGATATGTCACTTAGAAATTTAAAACAGATTTCTGGAAGCTGCTGAAAAACAAGATTCTGCTACTTTGTTTATTCAAATGAATCTGATTCTTCTCTGTAGTACATATGAGTATATATGGAATATCTTTGTCACTCTCTCAAATATGGGGCCCAGTACTGTTCAACATTTTTAT
>WEKX01017087.1:0-43529 GCA_013390025.1 Pitta sordida | reverse complement strand
ACACCATTCACCACCACCCTCTGAGCTCGCCCTTCTAACCAGTTTGTAACCCAGCATAAGATGCTCCTTTCCAGCCCAAGTTTCACAAGTTTCTCCTGAAGCTTATTGTGTGAAACCGTGTCAAAGGCTTTGCTAAGGTCCAAGTACACAACATCCACAGCCTTTTTGTCATCAACCAGTCGAGTCACTGGATCATAAAAGGAGATCAAGTTAGTCACGCATCCCTTCGCCACCCCCCTGTGTGCAGCAGCGCTGGCACACGCCTGCACTGCTGTCCCCAGCTTGTGTCCCATATTACCATGGGGACAAGCTGTGTAAGTTCACCGGTGCACCCCTCTGATGGGCCGCCTGCGCTAGCACTGGCTGGCAAAGCTGTTGTTGTTGAGGCTTCTTGGGGCACTGGCAACACCCTTACCATGGGGACAAGCTGCAACAGTCCCTGGGCACCACCATCAGAGCAGCGGGGCAGGCGTGTGCCAGCACTGCTGCACACAGACAAGCAGGGAAGGGATGTATGCTTTTTTCCCAAAGCGGTGGGGTGGGCATGTGCCAGTGCTGCCACACAAGCAAGTAGCAAAGGGATGTGTGCTTTTTTCCCAAAGCGACGTGCCCATGGCACAGTGCCAGCAGCCGCTCTCAGGCCCAGCGGACACAGCAGGGTGGCTAGGTCGCTCCCACCTGGAGGGGTGCAAGCTGGGGACAGCGGGGCGGGCCTGTGCTAGCGCCAGTGCACATGGCCAAGTGATCAAGGGAAGTGGGCTCTTTTGCTGGCGCAGCATGCTCACAGGCACTGGGAGTCTCCCATCCACTGGGTGAGCGGAGTGGAGCCGACACACCCCTGGAGCGTGTCAGGGCTGACAGGGGCAGTGCAATGGGTGGGGCAGATTTGCATTAATGTGCTGCCTATCATCATGGAGCAAGGGCTTTGCAGGGGGAGACCCGTGGCTCCGCAATAATCAAGGGTTGACTGTAATGCAAACCTAAGAAAACAACCTACTTTAGAAATATTAAAGATTTTTAACTACATGTGCAAAAATTTCTGGTCTGTATCAAATTTTTTGTCTTATATACATGTGCACGTGTTTCAGGGCTGATTTCTTTAACGACGGCTGAGCATGGGACGCCCACCCCAGGGCTATACTGAGCTGTATATATTAAAGCTGACCCCAGACGCAGTTGCATCATCTTGGTGCTGCAATAGCATCTTGAGCACAGGCACTCACAGTGCTAGAGTGCTAGAGTGGTACCTCTCTCCTTTCAGGAAATGGTTGTATGCTGTGTGGTGGGAGATCACCTTGCCTCCAGTGTGCTCATGCTGCCCTTGTGACCATCCTTTTCCACTCCTCCCTTCTCTAAAACAAGCTCAAGTCCCCCAGTGTGGAGTAGTCTCAACTTGATTCACTGCCTGGTGGGAAATAAGGTGTTTCTTAACACGAACAGAAATGATCATGAACAAACTAGTCTGAAACTTGCATTTCATCCAATTATTTGCTTTACTGAGAGTAATAGTCAAGAATGTTGCTTGTAGTCGAGAAAACAATTATTTAATTTGCCTTGTGGCACTCCCACCCATATCTTTTATTTTCTTTTTCCTTCCTTTGTGCCAACCTTCATAGACGAATTGGCTTCTATGTGAACACCTTCAAAAATGTATCCAGCCTTGAAGCCAAGTTTCACAAGGAAATAGCTTTAGTGAGTAAAAATTACTATCTCATGTATAATGGATTATGATATGCATGACAGCAAACAAATGTCTTGTAGTAAAAATTTAGCAGAGGCACACATTTGCCGTAGATCCAGATCTGTAGTGTAACAGCCATATTCATTTCTGCTTGCCATATTTGTTCTCTCCTTAACGGAAGAGCAGCCCTTACAATTTTGGATTTCAGTGCTTTATCAGTTGTAGCACTGCATTAACTTTCTATTTTGATAATTTACTGTTGTTTTCAGCATTTTTGCCATGTCTCATTTTTAAACACCTCTTCACTAATCAGTACAAGAAAAACATATCAAGCATTCCCTTCAAGTCTGCTATATACATTGTCAGCAATGCCGCATTGTATCTGTGACTGTCAGGCAAATCAGGAAGTTTCAGTGAGGACCTTTTGAATGTACCTGGCTAAGTGGTAGTGTTGTATTATCCATAATAGCCTCCTAATTGAACTCAAAATTTTGTTTGAAAACTCTCTTTACTGAAACCCTGTGTAAATCTGGATTAGGTTTCTGAGGGCAAAATGTGAATCTTCCCACCCATGTTGCTTTAAAATTCGGGCAACCTCCTTCATCAGCCCTTGTGTAGCAGTCAGTCACTCTTATGAACTTGTTTTCTGAAAAATAGCTCATGTTTTTTAAGAATTGCTGTTATACTTGATCCTATGGATTTTGCTATGTTTCTGTTTAGGCTTTTGCTATGCATGGCACTGAGAATTTTTGCAAGGATTTATACAGTAGCGTAAAGTTATCAGATTGTGTATTATCAGGTTATCAGACCAGATTTATCACCTTAATAATCATTATAGTAATTCACATCAACTCAGGCAAGTGTTTTGTTTCACAGCTATGTCACAAACTATATGAAGTCATGACGAAGCTGGGGGATCAGCATGCAGACAAGGCCTTCACCATTCAAGGGGCACCAAGGTGAATTTACTGGATTTTTTAATTAATTATAATAAAGTAGGCTTTGTGGGTTTCAGCATGCGTAATAATCACCTATACCACGTGGAGTAATTGCTTCACAATATGGTAACAAGTGTCATTTGTTCAGGATGGTAGATGAAGATACTTTGGATGAAGATCTTCTCAACAGGAGGAAAGATGCAAAGCACACTTTCTCAACAACTTGCTTCAAAAAAGTCCTATAAAAAAAAGAAAGAGCTGTTTCAATTTAGCCTAGTTCATTGTAGATTGTTACACTGATTTGCACCAACTAAATGCATAGCTCATTTATTTTTAGATGCTTACTTTACAGCAATGTTGATAGCTCTCAATTATTTGAAAGCCTTGAAATATCTAGATGTGTTTTCACCTCCTATTATTGTGTAAGAATCTGAATCTTTGAAAGTCAACTTTTAACTCTTCTGCTCATAGGGAAAAGTCAAGATCTGAGGGTGCATTATAGAAGCAGAAATGCTGAACTAAAGAGAATGACATGAAATACCGTATTTTTAGACTTTCAAGAGAAATCTTGTCTTAAAGCACAAAACCAAAATAGAGTGTATCAGATGGTGCTTTCCTCAGGTCAGTGGATGCCAGTATTTCTGATGTTTTGCTTTCAACAAATGTAGCCTTTCTGCCATAATTTGATCTTTCAGTACTCTTAATACTGATATGCAGAAAAGGTTGAAATTCTAGAACAGTGAGGCTTATAATGACACAATGATATTTGGAGTTAATACATAAAGCCTGAATTTCTATTCAATCCCAGCTAATCAGAAGCAATCAGAACAGTGTTACAGCTACTGCTAATTTGCTCTCAAGCTGAATTTAGATTAGCAACAATGACAACTGACTAAACAACATAACATCTGCCTCAAACATATGGCACATAGTCCTATATTTGTTTTAATCTCACTTTGGAAGAACGAAGAATGTAATATTGAAACTTCTGCCCTAATGCAAAATTCAGAACTACTTTATAAGCACATGACCAAAATTTGTATGTTGCTTGTTTCAGTAATAATCCATGTTCATATGTACTTACACACTACCTCCAGAGCTGTTAACTCATGCATCTCCACTTGCAGCCCCTTTAGGATGGATTCACAAATGGAACTGTGTTTCCATAGAGATTTGTAAAATACTTTCATGGGATGAAAAGTAACGTAGTGTTGGAAGATTCCAAGTGGTTTTTGTAAAAAAAAGATCTTTTGTCAGTCCACCTGTATCTCCTAGACTATGTTCAACATGCACATGCTTGTTCCCAGTGAATTACTGATTCCATTAGTGAGAACATAAATAATAATTCTCCTGCAAGTGACTAGACATATATTAATATAGTGTGATTTTATCTTACTTAAAAAATGCTTTTAAAAAATACATTATTTTTTAGTTTCTATGGTGCAGTCGGCCCTCTTCCACTTCGCACCCCCCATATTGCAGCTTCACATCTTAGCAGTCTGGTTTTTCGGCAATTAAGGAGGCCCCTTTTCGCAACTGCTCATGTGCGACCTGGCATGCCTGAATATTCAGTTAGACAGTCATGAGTATTCATGCACAGCCGCTGCGGTGACGGCTCTGCTGGTTCCCCCCGCCCCAGCTCGGCGATGGCAGTGGCTCTGCCACTTCCCCCCCACACCACCCCAGCACAGCTGCCGCGGCAAGTGATACACAGCAACGCAGTGCCAAAACAGCACCAGGTGGCTGTGTGAGGGTGCGGGGTAAATGTGCATGTTAATGCGCTACCATTCTACGCGGAAGGAGGGCTTCGCGGATAGGGGGCAAGACCCACGGTACTGTGGTATAGGAGACCCGACTGTACTTTCTTTTACCGTACTAGTCAGATTCTTGTGTAAAAATCTGGATAGATTTTGACTTCCATTATTAGTGATGATGCTCTAAAAGGCTACTCACAAGTGGGAGATAAAAGAGCTTTCCTTTTTGTATGCATAAGAAATAGATGTAAGTACAGTATCTAATCTTGCCTTTAAAGAGCTGTATAAAAAGAAACTAAAACTTCATGCTACTGAATCCTGAAGGCAAATATTGTACCTGAGAAAAAAATTCTTAACACCTGCTTATTTTTTCTCTTTTAATGTTTCCACAGAAAGAGGTGGTGAGTGTGAGCTAAGCTTGTCCTTCCAAAGAACAATTTTTCTTGTCTTAGCATTAGGATCATGTTTATGCTATGGTCTCGGGCAAGGTAGTGCTTCTGCTTTCGCTGAAAATGTGTAGGAGTCACACACGCTGAATAGTGTGGTCACTGAGTGCTGTAGTTTATAGCCGCCCTGAGTGTAAGCTTTCAGCTTTTGTAGGTAGCTGAATACTATCTCAGTGTTTGCAGCAGGTCCTTTCATGAGAAGGGTGGATGCTTTCTAGGACTTCATCAGACCTTTTCTTAGTATCAGCAGAACTCTGTTGAAGTAACTTGATTGCTGCTTCTTTACAGTTGTGGTTAGTTGTCCTTCTAAATAGTGATATTGTAATCTTGGCTGTGTTCTTTGTCAGCTGAAACCATTCTGAAGATGCTGAGTTAAAAATTATTTGCATTATCTATTGTTATGCTTCCCTGTAGGATTTTTTATCTTTAGAGTCTTTTACTTTGAGAACCCTGTGAGATGAAGACAGTAAATCCATCTCACATTTTATGATAGCTATAAACTTATAAGTGAAATTGTATTTCAAGTACAGAATCTGTAAAAATGCTGGTACTCTGTTTTCTTTCATGTTACAATGATCAAGTAAACGTATATCCCCAAAATCAAGATAATTCAAAATCAAAGCTTACTTTGACACTGTAGATCACTGAATTTTAGTTGCATTTAATTGCAGTTTTAGTTTTAGTGTTATGTAATGGCTTAGTTCATCTCGAGTGTGTGTTGCCTTTTGTGGTCACTGACATTACATGAGGAATGAAGTTCAACTGTTGCATCAAATTGTCAAGGTAATAAGTCTGGAAGATATGTATGTCCTCACCATTGCTTTTTTCTGTCTAGTGATTCAGGTCCACTCTGCTTTGCAAAAACACCATCACCACCAGAAGAGGTCTCTCCCCTGCCTAGCCCTACTGCTAGTCCCAATCATATGCTGGCACCAGCATCTCCAGCACCAGCCCGACCTAAGTCACCCACGCAGGTAAGCAGATACCTAGCAGGAAAAACTGGCCTGTTGTGCAGTGAAGGATAACTGAGATGATGTATATGGTGGATTTTTCTTCTAGGCTGTGACCAAGTAATGACAGGGATGCCTCTGCTTCTGTTGCCATCTGTTTTGTTCATTAATTGTTCATCTCTGTGTCACTACATGAATGGAAAATTGTTTTGAAATAAGGAGGAATGAAGAAAATTTAAGGTGCCTGGTGAATTAGTGGGACTTGCAGTGACAAAGCAAAATACATCTTAAAAAGTTGCATTGTCTCTAAGGACCTGTATCCCAGCAGTGAGAGTTTGAAAAACCTGTTTCTACAACCTCCTTGTAAATTTCTATACAGTACATATTTCTACTCCTCATTCATGATCAAATTTATGCTTACACTGGGAAAAATCAGCCAGTATCACTGGTCTGACCAAGCTCTAAAAGAGTAAATAATAGAGCTAGCTTCAATACTGCTGTGCTGATTACTGATAATTAAAGTTTTATTTGTTGCTGTTAACATTGGATTGAGAAATTTGACACTGTTGGAATCACTATTCTTACCACTGTTAGTAAAATGATCAGTTCATCCATCAGTTTCATCCGTAGCGTAAGACTTACATGTGATACTTTGTGAGCATATCAAAGACTTGTGTTGATGTTACAGATATTTCTGGAATTGAGATACCTTCGGTCCTGATTGCTATGTCTATGCTGGGTACACATCAGAGGACATTTAATTTTGCATTTAGTGAAAATACCTTTTTTTCCTCTCATCTCACAGAATATGACGCCTCACTGATTGAATATTCATCTGGTGGGACTCAGTCTCATTGGTGACAGTGGTGTTATGCCACTATACCACCTGAGGATTTTTTTGTGGACTTATTTTCTTATATCTTGATAGATTTAAAAATTAACCAGTGCTATTAGGGATTATTCTAAGCAAGTAGGTTGTCATATTTCTGCAAATCTCTGGAGAGCTGGAGGAATTAGTAAACTAAGCACATTTGATATGCTTTGGTTCCCAGAAATGATATAGTCTTAGCATTAAATATGCTTTAAAGGTAGCAACAGGTGAGCAGGGGCAAAATCCCGAAGCTAAACACGAGTGAACTAAGGAAGCCAAAATGCTGCAGAGGCTTGATTCTGTGCAGTATTCCCCTTCCAGCTATGGGCTGCATAGGAGGACAAATGTCTTGCACTGTGTGCTTGTTGCAGCAGGGGGGAAAAAACCCAAAAAACCCCACAAGAATTGCTTTTGTATGAAATCTGAAACTTATAGTTTGAATGAGTTTGAAACCTAGAATTGCTTTGCTCTTCCCATGGTATTTCAAAGCATTTGGTGTTGAACAGCCACCAAAATAGTGGCTTGTGTATGGCTTATTCCTGTGGCCTGTGTAGGATGAAGCAGCAGAGAGAAAAACCTAATGATTTGTTTAGGCCCAGGTTAAAACTTTTCTTTTATCCTTGAACCAATCTGTGATATTTTTGGTGTCTGCCTAGCTGAGGAAAGGTCCGCCAGTCCCGCCGCTGCCTAAGCTCACCCCCACAAAGGAGTTGCAACAGGAGAACATCATAAACTTATTTGATGACAACTTCGTCCCAGAAATCAATGTAACGACCCCATCACAGGTAAGCTTCAGTGGTTCGTTGTCATCACCCTAAGTTTTCCAAGCGCCCATGGGGCTGATCTTTGTGGGGAGGGAGCAGAAGGGTGAAGGTAGAAGACAGAGACACAATCAACATTTTCTGTTATCTTGAAAGAGTCTATGGCCATTTGGTGTTTTATCTTTGAACACGTGACACATCATTACTCAAAAGGGCTAACACTGCTAACATACTGAAAAAAATCAGAGATTTCCTGAAAGACCTGACTAAAAATACTGTGAAAGTCATGTTTGAGATTTAAATACATCTAAGTTGCATTGCAAGCTGAGAGTTGTCTAAGATGCTTTTTTCTAATCCTAAGCATGTCAAGTGGAACTTTACGGTGATCCTTCATTACTTGTTTGCTTCATCAAAATCCTTAAAATGGTTGATTTTTTCTTCTGAATGATTCATTTGATTATTCATAGTTTTATCTCATTATTGTGAAATTTTAAAAAGTTTCATGTAACAAACAGAAAAGCCAGAGTTGTGTAAAATAAGTCTGGAAAATTTGTATTCAGCTATTCAGCTTTTACATAGTTATTGTAATTGCTGGTTGTTAGATAATGAGCTCTTTCTATTACGGTAATTGCAACTCTGAAATCTGAACATGTGTCTGATAAACTGGACAGAAATATGTAGATCTGAAGCTTATGCAGAATGTTTATGAATTTTTGTTTTCATGTGAATCATTGGCTTTGAAATAATTCATTTGGCAACACGGGAGAATGTAGACACAGCAATGAAAAAGTTATTTTATACAATTTGAATATGTGATGCTTTGTTTTCTTGTGGAGGGGAGAAAGGGGCAGGAAATAGAAATCCATTTGGAAGAGAAGAGTTATTTATAGTTAAAACTCCATTCAATTAAAGAATTAAAGGCAAATTCCAGAATGCAGCCAGTACTAGGCCCTCCTTCTGAAAGATAGCAGGTCTATTGCACTCCTATGAAGTGGCTAACACATAGGAGTTAATCACCCTGGTAGTATGACCCTTGACATCAGTGGTAAGAATTTGTGTAACCAGAGCTGGACGTGACCCTCTGCATTAAATACTGTATCCAACTAACCTTCCTATGTCAGGCCAGCTAAGGAAGCAAAAATGGAATAGGTTTCCTTTTCCATTAAGACATGACACTGGAACAGGTCTTTAAATGAGTGTAAGTCACATTTCCAGACTCTTTACATCCTTTCTGTGAAAGATTGGCATAAAAATGGAGTGGCATAATAAACATGCAGAAGTGTGCTTCTGAGAACTGAAATCTTTTCCTTGTCTCTCAAGGATCTCCCTTCAGTGAATCATTCATGTCTGTCGTGGTTTGACTATGGCTGGATGTCGGAGATTCACCCACAGCCACCTTTTCACTTCATTTCTCCCTCTCCCCCAATACAAATAGGAGAAGAGAGGAAAAGGAAAAAAAACCTGAAGGGCCTGTCACCGGCAAAACAAACTCTAAGTGGGGAATATGAAGGATTTATTTATTTCTAACAAGAGCAGAGCTTAACATGAGAAGTATCATCTTAAAGGCAACCTTCTTCCCCCACCCTTCCTTCTTCTTACAACAGATATCATATTCCCTTTTTCCTCCAGGAGACAAAGAGGTAACAGGAATAAGGGAAAGCCAGGCAGTTGGTGTTTTCTGACCGGTTCAGGGTAGGAAGCCATTTCCATGCCTTTCATAGGGTCCCCCCCAATGAGAGAAAGTCTTTCGTGACCCTTCCCAGCATGAGTCTGAACCCAGGGGCAACAGCTTTTCCATATTCTGCTGCCCAGGGGTCACTTCACAAGGGTACAGTCCTTTAAGCACTGGCTGTGCTGCTTCGTTCGTGAGCCCATCCCAAAGCACACAGATCTAGATCCTGCCAGGTACAGTTACTACACAGCGTGGACTACTCCTCCATGGGCTACAATGTCTTTCCTAGGATCTCTGCTGGTCTCTGCTCCAAATGTGGGCTCCAACATGTCTGCAGCCTTCCTCCAGCATCCTCCAGCTCTGGTGTGGACTCCCTCTCCACAGCCACAGGTGGATTTCTGCATCCCTGTGCTCTCTCTCTATTCCATGGGCTGCATGGGGACAGCCTGCTTCACCATGGTCCATTCCACGAGTTGCAGAGAGATGCCTGGAACACCTCCTTCCTCTCCTCCAGCCCTGACCTTGGTGCCTACATTGCTGTTAAAACCTCTCACAGCTCGTCTCCGGCCATCTTCTTGCTGTTACTATTTTTTTTAATTTTCCTTCTTAAATATGTTATCACAGAGGTGCCTCTGTCTCTCTGATTGGCCTGACCTTGGCCAGCACCGGGCACAGCCAGGAACTGGCTGGCGTTACCTCTGCTAGTTGACCCCCCTGCTGCCAGGGAAAAAAACCCACATTCAAACCAGCACAATGTCCCTCCCTTCTCTGCAGTCAATGACCTCATGAATCATCTGCACATCTCCCTCCACAAAACCCACCCCCATGACTAAAGCATCCTTACTGTATCTGATATCCCCAAATATGTACAAACATACCCAAATAATGTAATGTTTAGGTTTTGCATCCTCCTGTAAGAGATCTAGTTATTGAAAACACATAGCATGAAATCCACATTAAAATAAACTTTTCCCTCTTGGTGCTTATGGCCTTGCTGGGCAGAATGGAGGAAACCATCAAGCCTACGGAGCCCAATAATGGTGCAGGACTTCCCAAAGGACCACCTCTGGTGTCCTGGACACTGATCACACAGAGGCACAAAGCCAATAGGCTGACAAATAGAGCTTTGCTGCTTTAATCCAGTATTTCAGAGAGGATTACAAACAAGCCAAACACTTTTCTTCTTTGGAGCATAAATATCCTGTAATTGTCATTGTGCCTCCTCCTTTACTAAGCAGTACTAATTTATCAGATGTTTCCTAAAGTTTAGAGCTAAGGGCAGCATTAAATGTAAATTGATATTCATGTTCAGAATTGAAAGTTAATTGAAATGCATTTATATCCTTCATTTTTTTTTTATTACTGTTTGTGTTTAGGAAGAGATTAACTTACTAGAGTGTGTGAATATTGGGTACCATTTATGTAGTCTTTAATTTTGTTTTCTGTCTCAAAGCACTTTAAAAGGCCTTCACAGTCAAATGCTGTATACTCAGCACTTTTTCAAAAGGGCTATAATTGTTTACCTGAAAAGGCAAATCTGCACTTCACAGAAATCAAAGGCTTCATAAGACTGAATCACCTAAAATTAAAATTTGTACTAAAGGCCAGGAAAATCTTCAGAGCTTCCTTCCTTCCAGGCATGTAACTCTGTGGTATATTTTTTTTTTCACCTCTTAGAATTTTACTGTCCAGATCATCTTTTGAAAGATAAGTTTATAAAGCATTACATTTCTCTTCTAACAGAATGAAGTACCTGAAGCTAAGAAAGAGGAATCTTTGCTAGATTTGGACTTCGACCCTTTCAAGCCAGAAGCTGTACCAACGGGAGTTAGTCATTCACCCATGTCTCAGGTATCTCTTTGTCTTGAGGCAGGCAAAACAAATGAATGCAATGTACTGTGTTTGATAGCAAAAATTGACCTTGTGTGTTAATGGTGTATCTGCAGTGTGTGAACAACTGTCTTCCTGAGGAGGTCTAGTCAGCCATCAGTACAGCAAGCCTGTAGTTGATGATACACTGGAAAGAGAAAATTTTCAGGTGGTAAAATGACGTCTGCCAGTGAGAATGGTTGCTGGTACCTTGGCCTTGACTTTGACATGCTGTTATTTTCCACCTTGTTATAGTTTTAATTTCTGATTAATTTTGTTCTCATGCCACCTTGCAGAGGGAGACTGGGGGGAGAACCGAGGGGTGATTCCCCTCCTCATGTTGGCAGCCCCTCATTCCTAGGGCTGGGAGGGGAGCAGGGAGAGTGGACAAAGGGACAGGGGAGAAGGGAAGTCTCAAAGAAGAACCATCATGGGAGTTGAAGAATACAAAAGACACTCGCAGCAAGATCTGTCTTCTTGCTTTCCTGGGAGCTTTCCTGAGTCCTGTCTGGACTCAGCCACTTTGTCACGCCGACCTGGCATCTCCTCCATCCTCCTCTCCTCGGCCGCACGCGTCTGTCACCGATACCCCTGGCATTGTTGCCTGCTGCTGCCGTGAGAAGGAGGATCTGTGTATCTTAGCCACTGCCCTGTGACCACCATGAGGAGCGGCTGCTTCAGCGGCTGGGAGTAAGCCGTGGCTGTTGCCTCTGCTGCCCAGAGTGTCCACTTGCCGTTTCAGCAGCTGGGGCTAAGCCACATCTGCTGCCTCTGCAGCCGCCACTGCCACTGGCCCCTGAGGCACATGGCCTCCTCACCATGGCCAGAAGGTCACCATAGTCCCTGTCTCCTCAAAGCATGCCGACGGCCCTGCCAGCCCAATGGCTTTCTGAGTGCAAGTTCCTGTTCCTGTTGAGCTGTTGCTGTTGTGTTCTGTGTTTGTTTTACATATACGTACTATATGTTTCTTTAGTAAAGAGCTGTTCCTATATTTTGCCTGAAAGAGCTTTGATTTCAAACTCAAATAATAAATTAGAGGGAGGGGTTTCTCCTCCAGTAAAATACGTTGTCTTAAAACCAAGACTCATCTTTGGAATAACAGTGTAAACATTGTGATTCTCTGGTGCTTGTTTTTCTGACAACTTTTCCGATCTGCCTTTCATTCTTTGTGTCTGGAGAGATGCCTCAGGGGACCTAGGTCTTGTGGAGTCAGCACGTAATTACTTTGCTCTGATGTAGTTTCTGTACCATGCAGTGGAATGATCTGAGTGGTTTTGCTCTAAATCTATTTTAGACCTATCCTCAAGGAAAATGAGAGTATGGAATATAGTGTTTTCTTGTATAAGGCTGTGTTACAGAAGTTCTGCATTCAGTAAAAATGTTTGCCATGGCAGTTTCTTGCAGCAATATGGAAAAAAAGTGTGAAAATAAAAAAAAAAATTAAACGGCTGATATATCAAATTTCTGATATTCCTTGGTTTACCTTACAAGGCTTGCTATTTTTAAATCCAGGATTCACCCTCACTACCCAGAGGGCAGCTGCATCAGGAGGATCTGGTCAGTGTATCTGTATCCCTGTCTTATATACAAAGAGACAGTAGCGTGACCTATTATTCCTGTGTCTGTCACTAATCTGGCTTGTTCTGTGTGACATGAAAGGACTAACCAGGTGTTCAGGAATTTAGCACTGGCAAAAGAGTAAGAAGACAAGAAGGTTTAAGTCTGAGATAGTCCTGATTCTCTGCTGATCTCTTCCTCAGTTAATTAATTTCTGACTCAGTGTGCAATCCTAATTATGTAATGCAATCTGTAGTGATCTGTCATGCATTGTCAGAAGAGTAATGCATTGTCAACATTCCAGATGTTACCTGAAATTTCTCACTGAGATTTGCTAGAAGGGTTTCATTCTAGCAGAAGCTTTGTGAATTTTACTTGTCTTTTTTTTTGCTCCCTCTAAACAGGGGAGAGGAAGGGCAAGGGGAAAGAGAATGAAATCTCCTTGGCATTCAACAGTGACAGAAAACTCTAGGTGTGGCTTTGCTAACTATCCTTTCAGCTTGCTTTGTAATAATGCTGGTTAGAGCATTGAACCAGTTACTTAACTTTTGTGACAGAACAGAATCTTCTCAATTCATAGGGAGCATTTATCGGGCATGTTCGGTCTCTCCTCTGCTTTCACCTTTCCTTACAACATGTATGTGAGAAAGGATGATCTGCATCCACAAGAGCAAGTAGATGAGTCAGAGCACCATGTTTTCAGAAGGAAAGACACCCCTGTGTCCGGGTCTTGATCTCACTGGATTTGACAGGGTCATTGCTATGACAGCATAGGCAGAATGAAACCTCTGAGTGCAGTCTTTGGACAGCCTTGTGCTTGTAGGGAGATAAGAAGAGAGCCTTAAGTCGTGTTTCTACCTGTGTACAGCTTTTGGCTCAGTCATGGACATTTTCCCTTCAGCAAATTGCTGAAGTGATGACAGGAGTAGACATCTGTGTGTAATACCTTGGCATGACTTCTCTTTTAATAATTTAATTAATTATCTTCCTCCNTGGAGGGCCTTCCTACCCTCCGGCTGTTCTACATTTGCCCCCAGCTTAGTATCATGAGTCAGAGCACCATGTTTTCAGAAGGAAAGACACCCCTGTGTCCGGGTCTTGATCTCACTGGATTTGACAGGGTCATTGCTATGACAGCATAGGCAGAATGAAACCTCTGAGTGCAGTCTTTGGACAGCCTTGTGCTTGTAGGGAGATAAGAAGAGAGCCTTAAGTCGTGTTTCTACCTGTGTACAGCTTTTGGCTCAGTCATGGACATTTTCCCTTCAGCAAATTGCTGAAGTGATGACAGGAGTAGACATCTGTGTGTAATACCTTGGCATGACTTCTCTTTTAATAATTTAATTAATTATCTTCCTCCACTGCTCTACTACTCAGTGAGTGAGCCCTGGTCTGCCCTTCCTCAATTGCTTTCCTGTTTCTATGGCTGCTTCAGAAGTTCCATTTCTGAGCCTACCTGGCCCTCTTCTCCATTTTCTGTGTTCTGTCTAACCTTTCCTCAGTTTATTCCTTCCCCCTTATGCTCAAAATTGAAAGGAAAATGAAAAAAATGGAAAATGAGCAATCTCTCCTTTCATGGAAGACAGTAGGACATTTAGGGTTTGTGACAGTTAACGCCATAAGAACAGACCTGTCATTTTTCCTTAAAGCTTGAATGCTCAGCTTATAATGTTACTGCACAGTAAGAAGATACACTTAGGAATTACATCCATAGAAGCAGCACATACCTGGACTTAAACCGAATTAAAATGAATGTGAAATGGCTCTTGATGTTATATTTGCTGTAAATTTGAGTAGTGAATTATTACTGTGTCTTTTGCTCATCAAAGCAAAAGTTGTTCCGAGAACTATTCTGTCCTTATAAAATATGAGGCAGACAAGAAAACAAGCTGAATACACTAATCTTTTCTCTTACATAAATGTTGGATGTCACATTTAACATCTGCAAATGTTTCTATTTCACATTTTACTTTATGAATGTCTTTAGGTTTGGGGGTTTTGTGGACTTTAACCTAGGTGTGAATATAGTCAATACGTTTTGAAGCATCTCAGACAGCTTTTGGAGCCAACCAGCAGACGTCCTTCTCATGTGATGGGCTATAAATATTTAACATGAAGTCTGCTGCTTTTCTTTCATCTGTCTGTTTAGCTCTTCTGTTAAAAGGACACTAACATTTATTCACAGAATGTTATAGTTTAGAGTGAGATTTTTCTCTCTTCCCACCAATTCCAATTAAACTGATCTTTCTTCTCAAAGGGAAGTGAAGAAGAATTATTTATTAAATGAGCTACACAGATTTATAACAAAAAAATTACTGATTCTCCTTCAGCAAGTTAGGTGTACTGATTGATAGGAAACTCAATATGAGCCAGCAGTGTGCCCAGGTGGCTAAGAAGGCCAATGGCATCCTGGCCTGCATCAGGAACAGTGTGGTCAGTCGGTCCAGGGAGGTTGTCCTTCCCCTGTACACAGCGCTGGTCAGACCTCATCTGGAGTACTGTGTGCAGTTCTGGGCTCCCCAGTTTAAGAAGGATGTTGAGCTGCTTGAGAGGGTGCAGAGAAGGGCAACGAGGATGGTGAAGGGACTGGAGGGCAGGCCCTATGAGGAGCGACTACAGGAACTGGGACTGTTCAGTCTGGAGAAGAGGAGGCTCAGAGGGGACCTCATTGCTGTTTACAACTACCTGCGGGGAGGTTGCAGCCAGATGGGTGTAGACCTCTTCTTCCAGGCTGACGACACCAGAACGAGAGGGCACGGCCTCAAGCTACGCCAGGGGAGGTTTAATCTTAACGTTAGGAAGCGGTTTTTCACAGAGAGAGTAATTGCATATTGGAATGGGCTGCCCAGGGAGGTGGTGGAGTCGCCATCCCTGGAGGTGTTTAAGAGAAGACTGGACGAGGAGCTTAGTGACATGGTCTAGCTGGGGGGTGTAGGGCTGGATGACCCTGGGCCCCTTCCGGCTCGGAGTGGCCTGCTAGACTGTGAGGCATCTAGGTTGGTGTTACGCTCTGGGATGTGCTCTCGGTCTCTGTACGGGTGTTAGATGGTGAGTTGGACTAGATGATCCTTGTGGGTCCCTTCCAACTCATAATATTCTGTGTGTGATTCTGTGTGTGAAGTTAAAGAACAGCAAGGAAGAAAAAAACCTGGTGTTGTCAGTCCAAGATCTGATCAGTGTCTCTCCCCTTCCCGGCGGGAAGGGGGCAGGGAAGAAGCTGATAACCCTCCGACCAAATGAGTTAAGATCTCCTGCTTTCAGTTCAAAGAGATAAACACAGTTCCTCAGAGTTCCAAGAAAAACTGCACAAAAAAACCCCAAAAAACAGAAGAAGAAGCTGAAGACTTGCTGATCTGCCGAGCTCCTGCCGCTGCCCACAGAACTCCTCTCACTTCCAGGCTGAATGCTTCAAATTCCTTCCGGGAATTTACCATTTTTATCGGGGGGGAAAAGGAGTGCTACAGACAGTGCTGTTTTAAAACAGCAATATGAAATACAAAAAAAAAATAAATAAAATACTAAGATGCATTTACCACACATATCATATTATATCATACCAACTTGAGACACAGACAGGACAAGAAAAAGAAAATACTGGTCAACTTGCTTGTTTTCTTTTCCCAAAAGTATGCCACTTTCCTTCCTCGTGTCGGAGTTGTAAGAAAGCCCACTTACTCTCACTGGTTAGCCGAATCAATTTTTAACTGACTTGCGTAAGCTCTTTAAAGCTAACACCCTCCAAGATCTATTTAAAGGTTTTCTGTCACCAGCTCAGGATCTGACCATTACTTGTGCATGTGGCAATGTGAGTTTGCTGGAAAACAACTAATTTGAAGTAGGAAATAACAAAATGCATTGTATACTGCCCTTCCTATATAATGAAAAAGATACTTCCTGTATAATGAAAGGTCATGCATGAGCACACACACATACGTGCTAATATATGAGATATGTATGTATTATAAATATACATATAAATAAATTCTGTCTTAGTTAATGCACATTGTTTGGACATACAGTATATGAATGGTATTTTTTGAAAGCTCTTTTTCCTCTCCTTTTTTTCAGACATTGCCATGGGACCTATGGACGGTAAGCCTGACATATATAATTACATTTTTGTGCCTCTGATTTTGTAACAACTGAAACTCAGAAATACCAAAAGCCAAGATAAAGATTTTACAGACCATGACAAACACTTTCAAGTCAGTGAAGCCACTGGGTAGCTTTTAAAGCTGTCAAAACCAAAAAATAATGTCTGTTGCTTGGCCTACAAAACCTAAGTGATGTCAGAAATCTAGGGTAATAATATTCACAATCATTATAATTGTGTTGCCTTTGTATGCATGAATTACAGCTATTACAGTGTAATAATGGATGTTAGTCATTACTTTTAGTTACCTGAAGGTGTAGTTCCTTGGGACGTTAACATGGCGGACAACCATTTTCTCAAAATTCAAGAGTGAAGAACAATTTAGTTTGTGGGTATAGAGTGAACTGGCATTAGTCAGAAAAGATACTGCTGCTGTAGGAAACTTCATGAATCCTTCCTCTTGGTGCCAAATTAGATGCAATGATCTACAGGAAGAAAACAATTCATTTTTCTGAGCTTTCTTTTGACTTTTTCATGAGTTAATTGGGTTCATTTGACATGGAGCCTGGTACATTCCTTTTTTACCTTCTGTAGCTTCAAACAGCACAGAAATCTGTGAATACTTGTCACGTGTTCAGATTTCCAGCATTGGTTTGTGAACACATACTTGATGTGATGTATATTAAATGTTCATCTCCTAATTGAGTGAAGTTAAATAAAGCCTGAAAAAAATGGTGACATATGTAGACTATCCAAAATTTGAAGGCTGCAAATATCTAGACCAGCTCAAATAACCTAGAAGTATTGTGAATGTATTGCTCTAATCTTAGCAGTAGATAGCTTTATCAACGTCTTCTTTTTGCAGTTTTGTTTATAGGGTTTTAATATGTATTACATATATATACCGGAGTAGTATTATTATTTTTGTCTTTGCTCTGGTTTTTAAAAAAGCTTTGTAGTGGACTTCACAGCTAAATGTTTGAAATTGAGGGATACTCAACCTGTTCCTAAGTTTCTCTTAATAAGTTGAGTGCAGAGTAATTGTTGAACTTCCTTGCAACATTTGTATCTGTTCGAAGTGGCAGTGTAGACAGCGGGTGTATGAGTTGATGCCTTACTCTGTGTGGGTGTAAATGCCTCTGCAGGATGACAGAGGATGAGACCTGCAAGCTCAGGGTCCTCTGCATTGCCTGAGTGATGGAGTGATACCTGAGTGTAAATACAAGTAACCCCCACTGCCACTTGCATTGCTTCCTTCCTTCCTAACTGTCTCACAGAGCCACTCCACTTTTCAATAGAGATGTAACAGGATTCCTACAATAAAAATATGAGTGTCTTACAGATGTGGCTTTTTTTTATAACGTAGTCCAGAGGCTTAAAAATCAATGGCCTGAAATTAGTCTTGTGTGGAGTGGCAGGAAAGTACTTGCTACTCCTTCCCCACACTGATTGGGTAACTGCTGCTGGTTAGAGAAATGCTAATTAATGAACTGCTACTGTAACAAAGTACATCATGTTCTTTTTCTGTATATGTATACATTTATTTATATGACTTTTTATGTATGACTTTCTCCTGTACAGACAAGCAGCGAATTGGTGCAGCCGGTAAGATCTCCTCCTAAAATCACGAGCACTCTAGAGACATCTTTAATCAGTGTGGTATATTATGTAGTTTTCTGGTTTTGTCGATCAGTGCTACTCTTATATTATGATCTATTGCTTCCAAATGTTGCAAACCACATAGCTTTTCCTTAAATGCCTTTATTTAGTCACTTCATTCTTTAAATTAAAATTGCTCTCGTAAATATAAATTTTGTGTTTTCTCATCAAGTCCGCCTTTATCTTTTTCATCTTGTGTTTTTTCTTTGCTTTTCTGTCTGCTTAAAGCCTGATTCTTCAAAAAGTCTTTCCATGTGTAACCTGGTCATGGAGGAAACCCCTAACAGTGGGTCATCAGAAGATATTAACAGATCTCAAACTGATCTAGGTTCACTCAACTGGGGCCTAGATGTTAGCACACTCAGTATCAGCCAGGAAATTACTGCAGGTGGTTCTTTGCTTTTCCCTGGGGCAGAGGAGACCTCAAGTGAATCCACGGGTACTCTGCTTGCTAACGTTTGGCCTGCAGTAGGTGAGCAGGAGGATGCTGCACCAGGGTCAGCTTCTGTAAACGAAAACCAGAGGACTTCACTGGAGGACCAGTTGGATGCCAAAAATGTCCTGTGGGAAGATGTGATGACCAATCAGCCTTTAGAGAACGTAACCAGTTTTGAGACACCCAGCCTGGGAACTAGTAGCTTATCGGATGAACCCCTCCCATGTGATGTGCAAAAGGCAGAGGAAGAGCGTGAGGAAGACGAGTGGGCAGGTGTCAAGCCAAGTGAAAAGGTAGAGACCAGAGCTAACTACAAGGAGGTAGAAGGTACAGAGGAACTGGAAGAGCAAGGTTGTGAAATGAAAGGAAACAGTGAGGCAGAACTTCATCAGGGTTTAGCAAAACCAGATCTTGCCATTTTAGTCAGCACAGAGGTAAAAAATGTACTTGAGTTTGAAGATAATGGTGAGGATACTGGGAGAGCTTGTGGTGGTAACCTAGAAAATCCTAGAAAAGAAGAATTCAAACAGGTCTATCTAATTGCAGAGACAGATGGAGAAATGCCGCTGTTGAACACAGGGCTGGAAAGTGGGGACAAAATAGTAGTGCACAACTACAAAACTATAGAAAGCACTGGCACTGAAGCTGAGGAAGTCCTTGGTAACTGGGATCAGGACCATGAAGGTACATTTGAGGATGCCTTAGACCAAACTGACAGTGGTACTGGAGGGAGTACCTTCATAGAGTGTATAAATATGAGGGCACATGTCGACCTAGAAATAACTGACCACACAGGAAAATACCCTACAGACACTGGAAGTGATCTTTGTCATGATGAATTATTCAGTGCAGAGGAATCTGGTAAAGGAACTGAAGACAATGGCATCAGTTACCTCCCAAATGGTAGTACTGGTGCTGAAAATAAAGCAGCTGCTGAAAAACACCAGGCATTGCTGCCCGAGACAGCCGATGCTGCAGACACAAGCTGTGGTAATCCTTGCCTAGATAATGCAGAAGACCAAGTGACAGGTAGGGCAGCAGCAGCAGCAGTTACTGAAGAGCATCCTAGTAGCGGTGGTGTTCCTGAACCCTTGGAAACAGACCCCTGGCTGGCAAACTGGGATCCAACTGTTACTAATGATTCCTGGAGTTTTTCTATTATGTCAGATAGCCAAGCCAATGGACTGGATAATTGGCCCTTTTTCCCTAAGCAGCAAGAGGAAGGTAATATGGAAAGTGCTTGGTTAGGCATTAGTAATAAATGGTCTACACAAGACTTAGGAAGTACTGATAACAGCCGGGGAGAAGTAAGTGCAAGCACAAGCAATAAAATTCAGGAGACACCAGTAAAACAAGGTTTGCCTGGGGAGCAGGCAGGTGTTAGCAATCTTGGACCGAGCAAGGAGATATCTAGACCCTTGGCTCTGTTTCATATGGGAAATTCCAGAAATGCTAGCACCGAGAGTTCAACTAGTCCTAAAGACAATGAGACCAACAACTCAGATTTATCTGAAGATGAAATTGCTAACCGGAGATATGGATGGTTGTACCAGGAAATTGAGGCTGATAAAGAAGAGGTACCTACCCCAGTGTGTAGCCTAGTCTAGACAAAGAGTTCCTTAGGCCATGCATAACCTTGTTGTTTAAAAACATTCTATTTGTGTGTTTCCTACTGCCCTTCCTAAGCCCATGATATCTTTTTTTGAAAAATTGCCATGCAACTGTTCTTAGTGTGGTGCCCTTCATCCATGTAATGAAGCAGGCTGACAAAAATGCTTTTCAAAATGGTGAATGAAGCTTTAGACTGTGAAGGCACATTGTGTCTCACAGCTTTTATGTTTTAGCTGCATATGTTTAAACACACTTAGTCTTTGTTCCTGTTTCATAAAATGACTTGTTAGTCTGCTTTTTCTTTTTGTTGTTTTCTTTAAGACTGTGTTACCTGATATCAAATAGCGCTGTTGTCAAATTTTTTGCTGCCTTACCCTTTTTTTTTTTTACCCTTTTTTTTTTTATGTCTGGCCTACATTTTTATTTTGCAAATAAAAATGTTTTGACTCATTCTGATCTAGTAAACAAATATTAAATTGTTCTGATCTTCACTTCTCCTTAGGCATCCACAACAGCATTTAATGGATTCGCACAGGTAAGAAATAAACAGGTTTTGAGATGATTCTTTTTCGGTGCTATTAGGAAGGGATTAGGATTGGCTATACAAATTCAGGGAATGTGTTCTACAGACAAGCTGCATGGCAATGTCATACTATCACAAATCCAGACCTTGTCTATTTTCAGAAATTCTTCTGAGATATTACTAGAATGATTGTAATGCTCTTATGACTCTTGGTCTGACTGAATTTAATAGCAAAAGATATGACTACCTCAGTGGGACTGATTTTTTCCTCATAAAAAAGAGGGTTAGCTTTTTTATTTTGCTTTTTTTTTTCTCATAATCCCCAAATCCCGTGAAGCACGTTTTCCTCAGTGTCACATAGTTTCAGTGACTCCATGTGTGTATGTATAAAATAAGTGGGTTTTTTCTCCATCTTTATTTTCAGTTAGGATGTATTTTATTCACAAAGTTAAAGGTAAATAATTTGTTTGCTGCTGTGCTGATGGTGAGACTGTTAACCATCACAGAGATACAGCACATGAGGACATCATGTTTATGATTTCGAGTTTCAAGGCTGTGTCAGGATCCCAAATTTCAGGTGGATAACCAGAGGCCTCGTTATTTGCCAGCATCCTTTTGAAGGCTGGTTCATCCACAGCACACTCTGTATGCCGTATTTTAAAAGCACCCCAAAAGACTCAGCTTATATGAGGATGGAAATGAGTCTTCCAGTGCTAAACCATTCTGCTCCAGGATATTTCATTTGATAGAGAGTCTGGAAGAAAGGGGCAAAGCACAAGGCTACCACCAATAATAACTAAGGCAAAATGTTTGGAGGAAGTAAATATTTGCTGCCCCCACTGCAGTAGGAAAATAATTCGGCCCAGCAACATTTTGCAAATTAACTGAGTCTGAATGAATTGAATATCAGAAAACACTTTCATATTTCTGCTTTCTTAATGCAGGTGAAATTTTGTATTTGTAATTACTCTAGTTATTGTTCAAACAAAAGCCCAGGACCAAGAATATGCAAAAGTAGCTTAGAGCTAGCATACGCTCCAGCCATACCCATGTGTAGTGTGCAGAAAAGACTCACAGTTTCACAAATATGAAGGGCATTGTACCTGAAAAAAAGTCCTTGCTAATTGCATGTATAAAATGAAAGATTTTTCACTGCCTTTAGTGAGGTGAAANTCAACATCTTTCTTGAACTGAGGGGCCTAGAACTGAACGCAATACTCAAGGTGCGGTCTAAATGTCTTGGTTTAGAAGGATTTAATATATCATTGAGAAAGGAATGTCTTTAATACTACTTAGATAATCTCAGTAAGTATTAAAAATAATTATTAGTTAAGTTGTATTTGTAGTCTGTGTAAATGTACTTTGATATACACTGGCAAATACTCTGTCTCAAATATTTTTACATTGTTGTTTTTTATTTCTGTATCTAGGATATCTCTGCATTTACAGCGCAATCAAATGAGAATGTGACAGAGCCTTTGGTAAGTGATGGGTTTTGGTTCCTTATTAAATGCTGTGTAAAAAAAAGGCATTTTTCATTTTTCTTTTCTGCAAAGAGATTTTCTGCCTTTTGTGGATTTTCCATCCTTTGAATCACAAAACCTTATTCAACTTTGCTACCTGGAAGAGCTTGTAGGTGATGATATTGTATGTAGTTGTAAATCCATACTCACTAGACCAGTGCAAGGATAGCTCAGAGTAAAAGAAAAGAAAGCCAGAGTATTCTAAGATATGTTTCCTTTAAAAAGGTGTAGACACAAAGTGCTTTGTCATTTATTGCATTTAAGGAATTATTAGAGTGAGTACTATGGTACAGTGTACTGCACAGGGGTGATAGCACGGGATAACTGTTTAAATAACTCCAATATTGCTGTAGTTTTACCCACTCTCCACATCTTAATAGTAGGCGCAGTCTACTTCTAAGGAGTGGACAATTTTTTTGAAAGCCATCACACTTGGGCAGATTCTTTGCTCCTCTTATAGTCTTTGGTTAGCCTGGAGTAAGGATGTGAGTAGCAACATTGCTAGGTGAGTGCCAAAGCTGCTTAATAGTAGCAGAGTGATATTCAGTATTATTTAATGTGGCTTTTGTATAATGCCTCTAGTGCTGTTTGTGTTCATGATGATTAATAAATATGGTGAAAGTATTTTACATATAGATGAAATATGCTAACTAGTCTAAAGTGTGCTTGTCATCAAGCGACTTGTTGACAAGCACATCAATGCAACATGTTTTTTAACATATTACTGTGATTACCTGAAGATTCTTCTGTCATTGAATCTCAGGAAACACGTTAGTCATCTTACCTTGGATAAATTTACTTTGTGTTTCTCATTTCAGTCCCATATCTTCTTTGTGAAATTCTCTAGAGCTGTCATTACTACACTGCACAGAGATTTTTGCACAGTGTGGTAAAACATAGTGAGTGCTTCTTTCTGCTATGCCAAATCGTGAAGGTCTTGCATAGGCAAATTTCTCTGTACCTCATTAAAAATTTATCTGCCTAAGGAGCAAAGAATTGAGAGGCTGTGGTTTTTTTTCCTGAAAAGTATCAGGCGGAGAAGATTTTAGCATCTTAAGGAATTTCATGGAAGCTATCCCTTCTTGTCTCACAGGAGGCCAGCTGCCTCTTATCAAATGCAAAGCAATTGCTCTTGAGCTTCATATTATGCTGAGAAATTTGTTCATGGCAGATTAATCTACTGGGGTTATTTTATCTGGTTGAGTCAGCCAGCTTTATAAATGGAATATGAGCATTGCTTGGAGCTCTCCTCTTGGTTGTGTATGTATTGGGAAGGTGATGTTTCCATTGGAGATTGCACTTTTGCAGTGAACGGTTTTGTCACAAACCTGAATGCGTTTCGGGGGTAGTGATATTTGATAAATCCTCTTGTTAAAAAGCAAGATGAGGCCAGAATTTTAAAGGGTGGGAATCCCAGTATGTATTAGGTTGATAAAGAGATGCCTCGTAGGTGATTGAGATCACAAGAGAAAATGCATTGTAATAAAAAAACAGGGACAATTTTCACATTGCTAGAATTCGGTGAGTCAGTGTTTGCCCTTGTGCATATAAAAACTGTCTCTGCTCATTGCTTCTTGCCCTCACTGGAGGAGGGACTGTGTTTTCCAAGAACAGGCAGAACTAGGGAGGAGGAGATAATTTTTAAAACTGACATTTAAAACCCAGGGTTGGTGTACATGGGTGCCAGTTTCAACATCTGGCATTGCCATTAGTTTCTGGAGCATTTTTGAGCAAACTAGGTGCCTTCTCCCCACTTCCATTACGTTTTACTATATCTCAGGAAGCTTTTTGAAAGATGGATATACAACTGGCTCATTTTACATGTAGAACTGTGAGAATGCAAATGCCAGGGGCAAAGCTTGGCAAGGTTGAGCCTGAAGTAGCACTGTGCCAGGCATAGTTTCCTTTCCCTTCCTCCCTCCCCACTCTTATGTACTCCTCAACAATTTTTCCACTATTTACTTAAAAATCAATAACTAAAGACTGAGGCTGAAGAACCTCCACCTGGGGAACCTAAGGTCGAGGAAACCCCTGCTGCTTCTGCTGTTGTGGAAAAGGAGGCCGGCCCTGGTGAGCCTGCTGAGCCAGCAGAGCAGGCTGTGGTAAGTGACCCCATGCCACCTTCTGGGCCTCATCTGAGCCGTCTTCCATCATGGTGAATGTGCCTGCTGCATTTCAGCCATTCTTTCCATCATCACCCTCTGTGGCTGGTTTCCCCAGTCCCCGGCTCTGTCACAGCATGCCTCTCCAGTGCTTGACCTCCTTTCAGCCCTAAAATCTCATTACTTTTGTGTTTAGGCTGAAGTTCAGCTGAGGGGTTGTGATTTCATTGTTGTTTGATTCCAGATGAACTTTAGAAGGGAAAATAATTTATGCCATTTTTAAATGATTTATTAGCAGTTTTCTCATTTAATTTCAAGCACTAACTCAATATGCTTGGTCCTTACTTAGAGCATGAAAATTCCAGGAAAAAAGCGATTGTAATATAAATGCCTGTAAGGCTCATGGTTTTAGACACCAGTTGTGAGCCAAAGAGGGAACTCCAGACACCAGTTTGGAGATTTTCTACATTAGCATTCAGGAAATGAGAAGGAGAAGAAATTACAGGTCTGCATGAAGGACGAAGCAGGGCATGCAATATCACTACAAACTAAGATGGTCTAAGACCGTAGGGATGGGCTTTAACTGCTGTCTGGCATCCCTTTTTATACAGGTATTTTAGTGAATATCCTTTTTATCTGCGGTTCCTCTTGTCAGAAGGTCTTGATGGTGGATGATACCCACATTTTTCCTACATGTTTCCTTAACATGTAGGAAAAATGCATCTGTTTTTGTGGTCTGACAGCTTTCATGCTTTCCTCATGACATGTTCAAAGGCTTCAATGGGTGCTGTCAATGGTAGAATGTGGTAGAATATACAGATTACTACTGGAAAACTGTACGGAAAAAAAGGAGTTGGTTTTGAGTCAGTTCCTCTGTCACAGAAGCTGGTGGAAGATGAAAAACTGTGCTTTTTGACTATTGAGTACACTTCAGTGTGTTAGGTGTTTAGGAGTAATGGTTGACAGAAAGCTTAATACGAGCCAGCAGTGTGCCCAGGTGGCTAAGAGGGCCAGTGACATCCTGGCCTGTGTCAGAAAGAATGTGGCCAGTAGGACTAGGGAAGTTGTCCTTCCCCTGTACTCGGCGCTGGTCAGACCACATCTTGAGTGCTGTGTCCAGTTCTGGGCTCCCCAGTTTAAAAAAGATGTTGAGCTGCTTGAGAGGGTCCAGAAAACGGCAACAAGGATGGTGAAGGGACTGGAGAGCAAGCCCTATGGGGAGCGACTGCAGGAGCTGGGGTTTTTCAGCCTGGAGAAGAGGAGTCTCAGAGGTGACCTCATTGCTGTTTACAACTACCTGAAGGGAGGTTGCAGTCCGGTGGGTGTAAATCTCCTCTCTCAGGCTGACAACACCAGAACAAGAGGACATGGCCTTAAGCTGCACCAGGGGAGGTTTAGACTGAATGTTAGGAAGAGTTTTTTCCCAGAGAGAGTGATCTCTCATTGGAATGGTCTGCCCAGGGAGGTGGTGGAGTCGCTATCCCTGGAGGTTTTTAAAAAAAGACTGGATGAGGAACTCAGTGACATGGCCTAGATGATAGGAGGCTTGGATGGATGGAGCGTGGTGCCTATGTTTCCACACTTGTGGGTTCAATCCCTGCGTGGGCATTCACTTGGGAGTTGGACTAGATGATCCTATGGGTCCCTTCCAACTCGGAATAACCTGTGAACCTGTGTGTTCTCAGAAGAACAAGGTTTAAACTTCCTCAGCTGCACTTGACCCTGGAGGAGTCTTTGTGTGTCTTCAACTGCTGAGCAGGGATGATGGTACCCAATTCACCATGCTGCCACATGAAAAGCAGTATTAAGCTAATGCAGATGCAAGCTAGCTGAAGAAAGTGGAATTAGCTGTACATGTGGTAGCAGAGAGCAAGGATAGATATCTACTTAGCCGCTATGAAGCTAGTGTAGCATCTCACAGAGCTTCTTTGGAACTCATTTTTATTAATAGCAATATAAAGACCTTCTTAAAGATGAATTGATGTGTTTGCCTGAGTGGTTTCAGCTGTTTGTACCACAGGATTAAAAAATGGTATCCAGCGCAAGAGAGCACAAGAGACAAGTTAAACTTCAGCTATAGCACCTGTCTAATTCATTCTGCCCTTGCTCCCATCTTCCTAATGGAGGAAAAATAACTTATTATGTGGGGAATGGTGGCCAGTGCTACATGGGCTGTTCTGCAGGACTTCTGAGGAAAGGGCAGACAATACATGTCTCTGTCCAACACCACTGTCTGTGGGCTCCTAGCAGTATTGCACCTATGAAGGGAAGCAGTCCCAGTGTGTTCCCCAAACTACGTTTAGGGTTCACTTCTGATTACACTTGCTTGAAAGTTGAGTATTTTTTTCATGTTTGTAATTCACTTTTGCTTGATTCCATGGTACACACTGGAGCCAAGCACTTCAGGAGCATCCCCTTCAAGTAACGTAACTTCATGGTCTGTAGAGACCAGGGTCTCCCCTCCAGTGTGTTTTCTTTTTAGTTGATATAAATCACAACAATAACTTGTCAACTCCATAGTAAGGCAAAGAATAAAATTACGTATCTGTCAAACTGTTGTGCAGAATGCCTCATGTAAATTTGATAGTTTGGAATAAAGACAGAGGGAGGGAAGGTGGAGAGAGAACGAATAGGAAATCAGTCATTGGTCTGGAGCTCTTCTCTTCCCGTGAGTGAATGGCAAGGAATAATGTTGAAGAACAGATATTAATGAAGTTGAAAAGGTGGTTTTATTTTTATTATCTGTAAGGACTTAAGGGAGGAAAAAATAAAAGACGTTCCCCATTTTTCTAAAAGGAAATCAGCTGCTTTTTGTCTTTCACTAAAGACAAAGCAATGCTCTGAAGCTGTTGCGCATCTTAAGCACGAATTAAACAGGCTGTGGCTGCAGCACCGTGCATTTGCTTGTTGGCTGACATGACCTTTTCAGATGATCCCATTTTGCTGCTTAGAAGTTCTGGGTTTATGGTCTGTCATCAGCTGCTCTGACTGAGTCACGGGACTGCAGAGCTGTTAGGAGAGAGGCATGGAGAAACACAGCACAGGAGACGGGCAATTTCAGAGCAATCCAGAAGGAACAGCATAGGCATTAAATAGAAGTTAAATAACTTTGATTATGTTTGTTCTTGGGTGTTGTCACTTATTGATAATGAAGTTGTCATTGGGATAAGTTGGGAAAATAAGCTGAAAGTGTTGATTTTAAAAATGCCTGAAATGGATTAATTCTGCATTTAGCTCTGAAAAGTTGTTATTTCAGGAAGGGCTTTCAAGGACTTGCAAAGAAGAGTTTTGAAGATTAGGATTAATGACAAATATGATCAAAGCTAAGGAAAAGTACACTGATTTGCAAAAGATGAAAACATCATTTCTCAGCAGAAGTTCTACATTTGTTTGCTTTGAGTGACAGTTTGCTTTAAAAGTGAAGTTGTAGAATATTGATAGGTACTGCCGTATTGGGAATAATTCCAGTTTGGAATGACAGCCAATACTTGGTCTTATTTTTCTGTGGTAAGTTTCCTGTCACATCCCATTGATCCAGAAAATTTATGGCATGTATTCTTCGTTGTAGGAACTTCATAGTTAATTTTCTGGTAGGGTGTTCATTTAAATTATGGAGAAAATGGTCCAGAGGATAGGGTACTACTTGCCTCTCAGGGCATTTTGCATTGTTACTTGCTCTTTCACAGGCTGCCTGATCAAGATTGCAGAATTGCTGCCTATGATCTCATTACATAGTTTTGTCTTGGCCCTTCAGATCTCAAATGTCATAGAAGAAATAAAGTTTTACTAATAACTGTTAACAGTTGATCCCTTTGGGGGATTGGATAAAATGTCTGGTAATTAAAGGGACAGGATGACCATGTGTGCCAACAGAAAAAAGTTAAACATGGTAAAAAGTTCATACATGGAATTCTGCATGCACAAACAGTTGTTTCCCTGTTCCTATAACATCCCCAAAGGCAGCCATAACATCCAAGGGATAGTCTAAAGGATATAATGCATTAACCACTAATTTATTGCTTTTTCAAATAATCCTATCCCTCTTGCCATGTGGTATTTTACATTCAAGCAAAGATGACATGAAGACATTAATAATAAAGTGAAAACTTATGAAATGTTATTTCCCTTTCTTCTTCTCCTACATGTGAGACAGAGTGCTTGGAGTTCAGAGCACTGCTCAGAGATCAGCTGTTCTACTTCCAGTGTTCATTAGTTTGGAAAGATGTTCTCCTTTTAAAGCAGTCAGCCACTCAGCTAAGTACTGTGGTTTTCAAAGCTGCATGTAGGCATACATGCAACTGCCTCCTGGTAAGCTCTTTGCAGACACTGAGCAAGTACAGCAGACACCAAGAAGCAGCCTGCAACTTCAAAAGTATCTAATTATCGTTGAATCCCACTGTAGGTACGATTCATGGTCTGCCAAATAGTGGAGCATGTAGTTGGGAGAGCACTACAATGGTTAGATACAGAACAGTGGTCAACTGTATCCAGATTCTGAGTGTGAAGCTAAGAGCAGGTGGAAAATTGGACCATAAGGCCATTAAAATATATGGCTTTTGTATACAGGAGAGAACTGATGTAGCATAGTGTCATTCTGTTGATGTCTGCAAATTATTAATTTGTCTAGAACCAAGATATTAGTTTACTAACATATTATTTCAGTCATCTTTTTCATTAGGCTTTCATTCTCTAAAAATGTTACAGTTTATGCTCAAACTCCACTGTCCACAAAAATGCATCTAATTCCATCTAATCAGAAAAGCAAAGTGCTACTAGTTTGACTACTATACAATAGTCAAATTAGCTTCAGGAAAGCTTTGGGAAGCAAGAGAAGCTCTCCTTGTTTTCACCTTTCCAACCAAAACTGTGCTTTCAGTTAGCCTGGAAACCAGTTCTCATTTAAAAATAGGTATATTTATATACAGTCAACTCTCACTGCTTTGTGGTTCCTCCCTCATCGGTCCTCGTCGGTTCACTTCTTTGCAGTCTGTTTGCTCCTCTGTAACGGAAGTCTGTTTCATGGTGCATTCGCAACTGACAGTCATGAATATGCAAATTACCCCTGCCCACCACACCACCCCCCTCAGCTCCAGCGCGCTCTAGCAGTGTGTTGGCAGCTGCTGGCCCCATACTGCCCCCCCGGGCTCAGGAACGGTGAGCACCAACCCCGCCACCAACCCAGGACCACAAGTGGCAGCTGCTGGCGTCCCCCCACCCCCTCGTGCCAGGAACAACAAGTGCCAGCCCCACCGCCCACCCTGGCCCCTCAGGGGCTGAGGACCCCTCTGCTGCCTCCCACAGCCCCTCAGGGGTGGGAGACAACCTCCGCCACCCAATCCAGCACCACAGGGAAAGCCAGGAATCCTCACGCCCCGGTCCTCTCCAAAGGGAACCCCAGGGATTATCTGGGGGTGCGGAGGGGTCAGAAGAGATTCCCTTGGCTCCCCTGATCAGTCAGAGGGTGTGGGGATGTGCCGGGACCGCCCTCCTGGGCTCCGGAACTGAAGGGGCCAGTGCGGTGGGCATATTTGCGTATTAATAAGCTTCCTATCATCACAGAGTGAGGGCTTTGTGAGTGGATGGGGAGTCCCGCGGCCCTGTGATAGTCGAGGGATGACTGTATTAGACTTTTCTCCAAAGATACCTAAAGCTAGGCTGATGGAATCCTTACCAGAGAAAATATTGCCAGGAAATTACTATGAAAATGGCAAAGGCTGATGCATTCCTGACTTTAAAGTGCAAGATGGTGATAATCTTTGAAACTAAACTATAAATAAGCTGGTGGCAGAAATTCAGCACATTTTAATAGGGCAAGTTGAGAAGGCATCTCTCTAGTGACTTGCAGTTGGACATAAAGCCTTTATTGCAACAGTACATCTCTGCTATACAAAAGAAAATGATTTCTCTGGGTGACTCTGCATCAGTGGAGATGAAATACTTATATATTGCTGTTGATATTTGTTTCATTCTATTTAAGACCCTCTACAGTCTCCTCAAGCATACTCTAAAATTGAGGACCACATAGTAGAGGCTTGGCATCTTGAAAAAAATGGAATTAATCATTTAAAAAGAAGTTATATAACACTGCAATTTTAATGGTCATGCGGCTGTAAGAGGTTTCTATGGTAACACCACTGTCAGCAGCTGCCTTTCCCTGGCATCTGGGCATGTTGGGTCTTATGAGGTGACTGCGAGCAATACTAGAAGATTAGAGTAGAAAAAAATAGTGATATGAATTTTGCACATAACTCAGCATCCTTTTATTAAAAAAGAAACATTGAGCCATTTCAGCTGAAACTTTGAGAAATCTTGGAGTGACAGTTGTGAGTGTGTGAAGGCAGGTAACTGGAGCCTGAGTACTTGAGGTCTCCTGGTTTCTGACTGCTAAAGCAGATGGTCCACTCTACCATGGCCCCATGTGTGTTTGCGTAACTTCTCTTCACCCTTACAGCTCTTTAGAAAAATCTGACCAAGGTTTGTTTGCAAAGTAGCCTCAAAATTTATTAGCAAAGGGGGTTTCCACAACAGGGCTTTGACTCGGTTGTTACTTAGCAGAGTGTCTTTAGAAATAGTCTGTATCTGCGGAGAGTCAACGTGAAGAGCAAAAAACGCACTTCTAGCTGTTCCAGACCAAGCCTGAATTTTAGTGATTTTGTCTGTTGACCTTCTGCAGAAGTGGACCTAGTGCTGGATGGCATCTGTGCATAGCAAATACTATTTGTGAGGAAGTTGTTACCATTCAGTACATTGAAACTTTTGAACACCTAAATGGATGGCAGATTGAGAAAACACCAGATTTTTTAAATCTCAGGCCCCTGCTGCATGTACCACTGAATATGGACCTAAAGAAAAGTGGTTCTGCAAAAAAATTATGAACTTTTTCGCCCACCTTTTTTAAATAGCTCCCTGACATGACTTGCAGTCTAATATGAGTGGAAGAAGTAAGTCTTTTACAAAGTTTACCATAAAGCTCTGGTGAGTTACAGGAGCAGCAGCAGCAGGTGATAATGCAAACAGTTTACATCATGGATGGGAGAAATTTGAGCTTGGTGGAAACTGCAAAGATGTTTATTAAAACATTTTTCAAAGCTGGTGCTACCATGAGAATACTGGTAATAAAAGAAAATAAAGTTGTCCTTAGCTCTTAAAGCATGATGATGATGGCGTACTTAAAGGCTTTATTTGTTTAGCATACAACTATTACTAGTATTTCAGATTATATGTGGCAGAAAGAATCTTTCAGCTTGCTGTATACTATTGCATTTAGCCATTAATTTCATTGCATCCCTTACATGTCATGCTTCCATTAGCTTGATTAATACCAGTTTCTCTGCAGCCATTACCTCAGCATGACGAAGGTGACGATCATATTTCCTCTTTATACAGGAGAGTGTTGAGGCAGGGGATAAGGAGACAACTGGAGTTGCTGAGAAAGAAAGCAAGGTACATATAAGTAACCTCAAGAGTGTGATTGTGCTTGATTATCTTCAAGAGAATCATAACAAAAAAAGTTAGTTGTCATTTGCGTGTCCTCAACAGACAGGCCAATACCATGCAACTGGGACCTAGCTGTCATATTTAGTTTAACACTGCACAGATACATCTATATCCACGATGCATATTCTAACAGCAGATCACATCTCATTAAATGTAGGATTTGCCTTAGAAGACTTCCTGTTGCACCAGTATAGAGTAAAAAAAAATTTAGGGAAGCAAACAAAGCAGTTCCATGGAAGAATGAGGTATAATACTATTTCTATTGACATTTGGAAATACACTGCATAGATTCCCAGTAACGTTTACGATTTCCATGGGTTTGTTTGCTGCAAACTTCTGTGGAAAAAGAAAGTAAAAACCTCTTTGATGAATCATTTCTTTTTTGTAGCACAATATGCCCTGAGCTAAAACAGATACTTGAAAATAATCATGTTATGAGTTGGTTTGCTAAAGCACAATCTGACATCAAGTTAGATACAGTTAAAATCAACTTACAAAGCACATTAAAAGCTCAATGACGTAGTATAAGCTGTGCATGTGTGGCCTCGAATGATTGCATTTTGGTTATATTTCTTCTTTTAGGGGTGCCACTGTGAGTGGCAGAATTGCATGCCTTACAAGACAAGATGTCAAAATCTGCCCATGTATTTTGATGTTATTTCTTTTACAATAAATCATCCTTCAGCAGCAGCATTTTCAGTTTAAATTAAAGTTCCAGAATGACTTCTGCAAATCTGTGGGGTATTTTCTGCCTTCAAGGACTCCAGTAGAATTTTTTTATCACATCAATGAATAGGAGCAAGTAGGAGTAGTGCTGAGTATTAAACGTTACTAAAAACAGCACCTGAAGAGTGCCTATGAACAGTTGCTGAGTTCAGGTAGCGGAGTTAACCTTATCCAAGGGGGAAAGATAAAGCTGTTAACTGGAGATCAAAGAGATCAAGCTAATTGTGTCTTGACATTGGTACTTTGAAAACAGTTTTCCTTCAGTGTTTTTCGTGGGGCTATCTGCTGTAAATTAAAAATCCCATCTAGAAGTTAATTAGATTTAAAGAATGAGTTTTGTCATTTGCCTTCCACTCTTCAAACCTTAAGATTAATCCACTGTAAGTACATACCCAATATTCTTCTGTAAACAGTATATAGCGATACCAATGTTACATGCATTATAGTAACAATTTATGCTGGATGAAGGATTCAACATAGATCCATAGGTAGGTATTTTTCTATCCACCCTTCAAGAACTGGAAGAAATGATGCATTAACTTTTCAGCATGGTCTGATCAGAAATGGTTCAGTCATATCCAGACTGAATAGGTTTTTATGTATCTTTTTACACTGACATAGCTATAGATATTTGCAGTTAGATTTTTTTCTGATCTTTATCCAATTGTAGAATATATTAACTTTCCCTGATACAGCCTGATTTGTAAGTCTCTCTATTAGAAAGGAGTGTGTAATTGAGATTACAAGATTTTTGCAGCCAGCCCATTCCTAGAGGTAGCTGACTAGCTGGAGGAGGCTTGGAGCCTCCTCCGAAGAACAGATTCCATTAGCCTTTTACTTAGCTTCTCCACACAAGCCTGCCCCAGCACTGCTATCCTCCGTAAATCAAGAGGAACACTCATGGACTCAGGACCATGGGTCAGCATCACACAGGGAGGTCACGGATCAGAGACTGTTCCGTGGTCTCTCCAGCAAATATCATGACTTGTATCTTGAAAGGTCCCTCCTTCCTGTTGTTTTCAGGTGGTACCTGTTGGTGGTGAGAGTGGTGTGGCATCAGAAAACGATGTGGCCACAGCAGCAGGGGGTGATGATGGCGCTGCTACCACTAAGCAGGAGGATGTTGCTAAAGATGACAAACCTCAGGGAGAAGAAAAGGAGTCTGATGTGTCTCAGGTGGGTCATGTCAGTGAATGAAAGAGTGTATTAGGGGAGTTTGGACACATTCAGCAGCCTGAGAGAGTCAAGGCTACTGCATGTCTGTGCCCCCAGGTCCAACCAGAAGCAAGGCTGATGTTCTCCTGGGATAGCCCTGGGAGAGGCCCACACATGGTATCCCTTCTTCTAAATCCTTAATCTGGGTTCTACCTGCCTTTGTGTCACTGAACAACTCTGGGTTTGTGGAAATGGGACTCGATGGGCTGTGTGGGGCCCAGGAGCAGCATGGACAGTGTATTGTTTGGGCTCAGCCAGCTGCTGTTGTCTCTGTGCTGATGAGATTTATCACATAACAGGGCTTTCTGGAGAAAGAGACAGCAAAAAGATTGGATTTGTCTTGACTCCTGGCACCATGTCCTACCAGTAGCATTACTTTGTTTTATGTAAGTCATGGTGGTCAAGCCATCTATCTGTATCTGACTTGCTGCTTTTTCTTCTGTAACCACTGAGGAGCTGGCAAACATCTACTAAAGCAAACTCTCCAGCTTAGTGGCCAGTTTCCATCTGTTCTCATTGCATGTTCTATTTATTCCGTGCTCCAGAATAAGATGATCTGGCAGGAGATCAGCATAAATGTTTTTCTCAGGTCGGTTACACCAGCAAGTTTATTAAATGCTTTTTGTACTAGGTTTCATTATTGGTCAGATTCTGTCTGCTTAGCCTTTTTGCTTTCTCTGTTCCCAGTTACATTGCTGTAAATCATGAGAAATCCCCTCAATCAGTTGAAGAAACAGGTCGTGTTTCCTTTTTTCATCACCTTTGTTATCACCGTTATCCTGCTGCCTTGAATTTCCAAAGAAATGCAGGACACTGACCTCTGGAACTACTGGCTTTACCCGAACCTGCCTAAAATTAAGAGCAGAGGAGAAAAGTCTGTTAATTTCCTTGTATACTGAAAAAGAAAACCAAACTACCTGCAGAGCATTTTTATTACTTATTGCAATAAATTGTAATATAGAAAGTAGACTTAGGAGGACGAAGGAGAACAGTGAAAATAGAGAAGGGATTACTCCATTGCATTCTTGCAGAAATGTTGTTTTCTGTCTTAAGAATCCACTGTCGGGGAAAAAAGAAGTTCCCATCCTGATATATGCCTCATGCAATAAACAAGCAATACTGTTTTCCTGCTTGAAATAAAATACTAAATAGTCTTGCATTTCTTTTTGTTTTGGGGGGTTTCTTTGCTGTTTTTCCCCAGGAAAAGGTCAGCAGCATCCCTTCAGTAGTAATAGAGCCAGCATCAAACAATGAGGGGGAGGGAGAAGACCACGAAGTCGTCGTGAATGAGTTCAAAGATGCCACAGCAGAGGTGGGCACTCAGGGCATTGACACTTCTCCCAGTGAAATTTCCCAAGTTGGAAGTGATCAGAAACCCACTGAAGAAATCCAATCTGTACCTTCTAAAGACCAGCCTGTTCCAGAAGAAGATGAAGCTTCTGCGATGCCACCTGGCTTTCTCTATAAGGTCTGCTTCTTCATTCTTCATTTAGATACCCCTTCAGATCTAGCTTCTGTGGATGTCTATGTGCATGGGTAGTGTGATGATTTCCTGAGGCCAAAGGATACTTAATTTATCAGCCAGACAGATGCACACACAAATACACACAAACGCAGCTCTAAAATTCTGGTATTGTTTCATAAATGAAGTCTGAGAAGATACATTTTCTGCACGTTGTTGTTGCTGTACATGTCCTTATATAGCTTTAAGACTCACTGAAGTAAAAGAATCCTTTAATCTCACCAAACAGCTGTTGTGAATTAATACATTGAGTAAAACTGCACTGCCATGGAATTAGTCAGGAAGACTGTTGATATATGCTAATGATATGTCTGATATGCTAATAATACATTTGATCTTCCAAACCCAAACCATTCTATGATTCTGTGAACATTAAAAAATGGCATTTTTCTGTCCTGAAAATTTATAGTGGAAGTACTGGCTCAGTTGAAATCCATGGGACTTCTAGAATTCATGGTAATGAAGCCAAAATGTCATTCTGTAATTTTAGTAATGCATTATAAACTGTTACGGTAATCAAACAGAAAAGTTTAATGAGGCATAAGAGAAATTCTTTCCTTGGCTGGCAAGAGCCCGAGGGTTTCCTGATTGACAAGGTTCTTTGATAATGCTTCTCACTTCAGAATCTCTGAGCAGCAGCAAAGCTCCTTGAGCTTGGATGAACTTTACAGGCTTGCTATTAGAATTTGCGTAGTTCAGTTCAGACTAACTAGTCCCATAGCATTCATACGTATGCCATTCTTCTTGGTCTATTCTCATTGCTCAAGTATTTTTTTTAAGAATAACATTAAGATGAGGGTGAACAGTATCGTGTAACTCTGACTCAGACATGCTGACATAGTTTATCTTTTGTTTTTTATCACACTCTCTTGGGTCAGGCGAAAATAAGGAGATTATATGCTTGCCATCAGGTTTTCAATGCCACTTTCTTTCATAATTGCAGAGTTATTGTGGAACTGTCTGTGTTTTGAGAAAATTAGACTGGCTATCTCTTAAGGAGATAAAACCATTCACTTAAAATGGTCTGTCCATAGTGACACGCTGATCATGCTAACATTTTTATAATCACCCCTTTGAAAGGCAGGTATTTTTGGTGTAACCGTCTGTAGTAAGTGAGAGCTCCTTCCAGGGCAGGCATTATGTAGGATTCCAATTAATCACCTCTTTGATAACCTGTTGCGATGGATGCTGTACAGCCAACTCAAATTTCACAAGAGGAATAAAATCAGTGGCCACAAAAAGAGAATGAGATAATCTAAAGTATCAGTTCCTGGGATTCTTTCTCAATTTTATTTGCAAAATCCTGTCACCCCTCTCTCAGATATCATAATGCTAGTGGAGAATGAAAGGAAATTCCTTACACAGGAGGAATGATGGTGGCAGGACTTGTCCGAGAGGCAGAACTTGTGAGACGTTGCAGTATCATCTGTCCTCAAGATCTTGTAACTTTGGTAAAGGATCTTAATTTTTGTTGATAGTCTCAGGAATACTTAAACTGTCCCTGCTTCAAGGAAATGCCTAGAAAACTGGCATGAATCAATTACATTAACAATTCATGCCGGGTCAAGGCAGCTAATTTTACCCCTCTAGTCTACTCTTATGGGACCCCGCCTGGAGTACTGTGTACAGTTCTGGTGTCCCCAACATAAGAAGGACATGGAACTGCTGGAGCAAGGCCAGAGGATGACCCTGAAATCGATAGTCCCGTTGAAGACTGGACCACCTACCCTACAGACATAGGCTGAGAAAGTTGTGGCTGCTCAGCCTGGAGAAGAGAAGGTTGTATGGAGATCTCATAGCAACCTTCCAGTATCTGAAGGCAGCATAGAGGGAAGCCAGAGAGGGACTCTTTGTCAGCAACTGTAGTGGTAGGACAATGAGTAATGGGTGCAAACTGAATGAGGGGAAATTTAGGTTAGATATTAGGAAGAAATATTTTACTCTGAGGGTGGTGAAACAATGGAAAAGTTGCCCAAGGAGGTTGTGGATGCTCTAGTGTTCAAAGGCAGGCTGGATAAGGCTTTGAGCAGCTTGGTCTAGAGGGAGATGTCCCTGCCTGGAGCTGAGACTATCATTAAGGTCCATTCCAACACCATAGCATTCTATGATTCTATGATAATTGTAATGGACATGTGGGTAGCCATATGTTTGCATAAAGGCAGGTTCTTTTGGTGGGCTTTTTTCAGTCAAGATTTAACAGGTAATTTTGCTGAGAAAATATCTCGCCCTTTAAACTACATCTGTATGTTTGGCCTTATTTTCTTCAGGTTGAAGTTCTACATGATTTTGAGGCAGCTAACAGCGATGAGCTCAATTTAAAAAGAGGAGATATTGTACTAGTAATTCCTTCTGAGACCACAGCTGATCAGGTAAAAACAGAAAGCTTTTGTGTGTCTCAACTTTTTTTTTTCTCACAGATTATAGTTAATGAGAATGTGTATTCAAAATGTTATTACTGTAATAAATGCAAAGGTTTGAATTTTGGTTTTGTACTTGGTTTCATTTGAAACCAAATGGCACAGGTGACTACACCTGAAGTCCTAGATGTATGCTGTTAGCAGGATCTGACTTCAGCATATTTTCTAGGGCTCTTTTTATGCTACATTGTAGTGGATTTTATACAGACAGGCACGTACACAAAGACTTAATCCGGAGAATCACCTACAAACTGTGCATAATGTTGTTCTATATAATTTTGTCTTAACATTGCAGTAGAACGGATTACATGCTCCCTAAATGTTCAGAGTTTTTATGTGTGGATTTGGAGAAATAATACAAATTCACCCACAGAGAGCACTGGGAATGCACATAAATTGTACTGTCCTATAGCCTAAAGGTATGGAGATGCTTCTATGTGTGCTACATGTCTTTGATAAGGGTAACTTCACCCTCTGAAAGCCTGAACCTGAAATAGTCAACAGTCTGATTTCATTTAAGACATCTAATCTTGTTTTAACAGTGCATTTCAGGTGAATTTTTAAACAATTGTATCCCATATATTAAATTGAGTTGCAGTGAAACATATTGATTTTGGCCACTTCTTTAAAAGAGAAGAGTGTGGGCATCTGTTAGTGCCTGTAGTGTTGGTGAAAAGTCTTTGTTGTTTTAGGGTTTGAGAAGTGGGAAGTAAGGGACTGAAATCTGTCTAATCAGGTAGCTAAGAGCACTGCTCTGAATGAAGAATATTTCTTAAAATAGACCTAAATACTAATGCCCTAAGCACATATGAGTGATGGGTACTGTGTTTGAAGTTGTTTTGCTGATTGGTGCTGTCCAAAGGTAGGTAATAATCAATTTTCATCATCTCAGCTGATCTTTATTTTAATTCAATAAATAATATTTTTAAGTGGGTGCATTTCTTTTACTTATTTCAAAGCAGAGTATTTTTACTTCAGCAGGCACTTAGCTCTTTTTATAGGGGTGGAGTCTATTATCCTTTCGTAAATTATGCTATGTCTTACCTCATTGGCAGTTCAATTGACTTCATTACTGGTGTTCACAGAATAGGGCACTGCTCTAAGGACAGCAAAATATGCACTCTCTCTTCAGACTGTTTTTCCTAGGATATTAGGTGTTAAATATGCTTAGTCTTCACCTGGTGAGTCCATGAGGTATATTCAACTTCTGGTGAGCATCACAATTCCATTAGCATTAATTGAACTAAATTGTGTCCAGTGATGGAGAAGATAAACCTTTATATGTACATTCAGGTTTCTGAAACCATTCTGTTCCTATCTTTATTACTTAGTACATCTTCGCCCTTCATGTTTTAGAGCACCATAAAGCTTAATTTTTTGTGCTTTGTCAGGTACTCTGTTGTTGTTTATTTTTGTTATCCATTGTTAGTCTTCATTCTCCTTCAAAACTGACCTGTCATAACTATAATACATAATTCTAATGGAGCTGGTAACATCAGCCTGTATTCTCCATTTGAAGCAAACCACTCCCACCCACTGGCTTTTTCCAGTAGTCTTTAGCTGAAGTTACCATCCAGTAAAACTCTGTATTCCTTCATACAGTCTATGCCACCTATAGAAAGCTCCTCTTCCTCTCTCTCTCTCGGATATTTCATGTGCTTCAAAAACATGTCCTGACTTACTTGTGCACAGCCAATGACATATATAAGCTGGATCTGCTTTAATGACCTGCTTCTCTGGGGGCAGACAGTCAGTCAGACTGGCATACAGCCAGTGTACCAGCACATGTGGCCACCGAGCAATCACGACTCGATGGTGTCTGTGGTGATCTGTTCAAGCTACTCTGTGTTCATGTACTGTTTGTGTAATAAGAGCATGGTACTATTATAAGTTATATTTGTCGTGTCTTTGCTCTGTCTCCTGTTCTTAAAAGGAAAACGGTATGGAGTTATTTAGTAAGATAAGAGTAGGTTGATCTTTTTTTTAAAAAAAGCCAAATTGATTTTATTCCAGGTAGAATTTATCACACTTAAGAGAACCCAGTACCTTCCAATAAGAAATCTCTCAGTTGCTTGGGCTACTGGTGATTTGTTGACAATTTTTGCTGCCAAATTCTAGTTTAGGTTTCCAGGAGGTTTTGGAAAAATTATTGCATATTTTCTAGAGAGAGTAACTCTGGAGACTGCAAGGACTATTACTTCTTCTGACTGTCATTATGTGAATGAGGGGGGAAAAAGAAAGCATCGGAAGAAAAAATTAAGATTCAAAGCAGTTTTTTCCCCGTCTATGATATTTAGTCCAGCTAGGAGTTAGATGGACTACATGTCACTTGGTCTCACAAAACTATGGTCTGGCAGAAGAGAGAAAACAATCTATGCAAGATCAGAGACTGCTTTTTAACCGAAGCACCGAATCTTTTAGCCATGTGACTCTGAAATGTCTTCAGGTCTGAAGCTCATAGTGAGGAATGGAGGAGACGTGCAATTTAAGAGACTGTCTTTTTCTTTGCAGGAGGCTGGCTGGTTGACTGGCATTAAAGAATCTGAGTGGCTTCAGTACAGAGATGCAAATAGTTATAAAGGACTTTTTCCAGAGAACTTCACGCGCCATCTGGAGTAGTTCTCCCAGGCAGATGAAAGTGATATGAAGCTCAGTCAGTAGGTTTTTAACCTCTTTGAAACACAGGAGCCCATCTTTTTGTAGTTTAACCTGTTAATGGTTTACAGACGGGTGCCAGACAAAGGTTGTTGGAACATATCAAAATGAGCATGAATGCACACAGTTAAGCTAGCAACTTCTGAAGCAGTACATGGGGAAAAAAGAATCAAATAAAAGAGAAATGTCTTTATTTGTTTATAAGTATGTGGCGACAGGTTTGTTTGTGCTTCGTCAGAGCTATGGTGATCCTGTATTTGGTCCTTTCCCATGAAATCTGACATTAGCTTCCTCAATACCAAAACCTTAACTTCTCTCTGCACTAAGTGTATTGTATTGAGTTGCACTGCAGAAGATTTAATTATCCTGTAGTTATGAGGTCAAACTATTATAAGTTTCATGTGTTTAAAAAAAAAAAAATTATCTACTGCAACATTTTTCAGTGTTATTTTTGGACATGCATAATATATATACACAAGAACTTATATGTGTATATATAAATGCATATGGCTAGATATGCATTTTCACAACTTCATTGTAGTTCTTTGACTGTGTAGTGTCATCCAGTACATGCTTTGCTCTTTCACTGTCTGGCATTACAGGAAAAGGTTTTGTTTCAAAGCAAAACTAGCTGCTCCATTGCCAAAACATGATACAGTATCTGTGTTCGTAATGTGAAATTTTCATTCTTAGATAATTAATAACATCGTGTTCAAAGCTGCTAACCTTTGAGAAGGCATGGCTCGGTCTCCTCTTCCAACTGCAGTAGTTACCGTGATACTGGAGAGGGATGCTAATCTATACCTTTTAATTGGCTGAATACATTTTAAAAAAGAAACTGAAGTAATCTCTGAGAAGAAATAGACACAATATATTTTCACACTATGTATTTATGCAGCTTACCTTCACAGAACCTTTTAAAATAAGATATATAATGTATCCTGTCATCTGTAACTTATGTTTTCCGGTGCTGTGTCATTACAAATAAACCTTTGGTCCAAAGAAGCTATTTCGTCTGTGATGCTTTTGAAGGTTTGTAACACTGAAGTCCATACAGTTTATACATTGTCTTATATGATCTGATCTTAATACTCTTTTTCTAAAGAAATACCGTATAACAGTATAACATCTAAATTCTTGCTCTCGACCCTAGTTGTGACCAGAATTTCAAAAGGTCTGAACCCCAGAACAGCTGCTGCTCCTCCTGTTCCAGACTCTGAATGCCAGCTACTATCCATCCACGAAAGAAAGGAGCTTGTCTGTGCTTAAACATCGCTCAACAGAAAAGCTCTACCTCTTAGTAATTACTCACTTGTTCACTTATTTTACGTGGAAAGTAAGTTCTCCGTGAGTCTGCTCTGTTGTGTTTGCTGAGAATGGAAGCTGCAAATTTTTAGGAACTTCTGTATTTTCTTAGGAATTCAGTTGTTTTTCACTACGTTTTCTTTGGGTGCTCATTTTGTATGCAAACAATATCGGTTTCCACTTCATTTCTAATCTGTTAGATTTCAATTGAAGAAATAGGAAGGTTATGTTCCTCAAGGAGGAAAGTTGATTTTTCTGCTTTCAAAAGCAAATCTAATGATAGCTGTGTTTTGCGAAGAAGCTGGGATTTTGTCTTTGAAATGTCACAACGAGTCTAAGGAGACTGCAGGAAAGCACTCTGATTTTCTGTTCATTCCTTCAGCAGGTCTGATCTGAATCTCTCCAGTTTGGCTATCATGTTATAATAAATTCCAGTCTCCAATGCACCATTTTAGGGTGGTCATGATAACCCATTACACACCTGATTTACAATGGTACTCTGATGACCTCCAGTCCAGTTTCCTGCCTAATTGCATCTCAACACTTGCATTTCAGTAACGGATATTCTACAGATCACTGCAAGAGAGCAGCACTGCATAATGGAGCCTCGGTTTCACAGTGGACACCATGTCACCACTTCTTTGAAAGGGACCTACAATCAAGTGAGACCATAATGTATGACAGTCCTAACCCTAAGGTTAACCTAAGGACACTATGATCAGCCCAAAGCATTGCTTTAACCAGTGTTGATTGTGTGCAGTTAACATTAGTATGTTTTAGAAGCATCCACGTTAAAGTCAATATCCTTGGACTTGATTCTTCTAGTGAACTTGGTACAGCACAATGTGCCAAATCCACAGAGGTGTTCGCAGCACACTTGAGGTTGTACATAGGCAGGAAAGGTATCTGGTCTAGAGCAAAGAGCTTTCATGCTTTCTTGTGGCATGCTCTTCAGAAATATTTCTCAACTCTTCTTTTTTAAATACCGCCTCAGTATAAAGAAAAACATAAATTAAAAAACGACAAAATGTCCATATCTCACTGCAACGACTGCCGTAATTTGTTGGTAACAAGATAAAATGTCCCAAAAGGGCCCCTTCCGGCTCGGAGCGGCCTGCTAGACTGTGAGGCATCTAGGTTGGTATTACGCTCTTGGTCACTGTACGGGTGTTAGATGGTGAGTTGGACTAGATGATCCTTGTGGGTCCCTTCCAACTCATAATTTTCTGTGATTCTGATTCTGTGAAAAGCTATGGTGTTGCACATGATACCGGTCATTTAAATGCTGCAGGTTATTGTGTGTATGGCATACCATTCTTACACTGAGTATGTCTTCACATCTCACACATTCACCCCAGAGCCACAAAGCAAGTACCGTGCAGAAAGGATGAGGAAAATTGCTAATGTTATATCTTTAAAGTTCTTTGCAAAATTCCATATACTAAGATGATAGATGTTAAAGTAAGGACATTAGTAAGTTAGACGTGAATGATATTTTCCTAATTTTCCCTTCCAGCAGAAGGAGCTCATAAAGAGAAACATACTTCTCTTTTTTGATTAACAACTGTTCCGTGTATGAAATTTTTTCTTGCTCTAATTGTTTTAGACATTTTTCTATCTGCATTTCCTGAGATGAATGCAGTAAGTGAATTTTTCTGTGATATATAGAACTTTATTCTAGGCCACTAAAGGGAAATACTTTCCAGTATGTACTACTACCAGTGATACCCATTCTCCCTGAAATCA